>OZ014550.1:8829622-9429622 GCA_963966155.1 Clivina fossor
TTCCAAACAATTAAAATGCGGATTACGTTGAGGTATTTGTTGGGGCGGTATGCTGGATTTTTTCGATTTTTTTACCGACTTTACACGATCACCTGTAATAAATAAATTACACACGTAAATACAGTTTTTTTTTTACACATAACTAAAGCTGCACTTAAAAAAAAACAATTATGTAATTTTACCTACAAACCATGATATTACCAATGGGATGGAAAAGTACATGTGTATGTAATATTACAGTTTTTTTTAATAAAGTCTCTTTTAGTAAAGTTACAGTAAAATTTGATATAACTTCTGAATTCTACTTAGCCTTATTTTGATTTGCAAATATTAGACATAACAAAAGTGTCATATTGCAGTTTCAATCAATTACCTGAATCATTAAAATATGCAACATTAAATCAATTTTTTAAAAAAATGTTACCTAGAAAATATTGATTAACTTCTTATATATGTTTTCTACATGTTTCTTATTATTTATAATTTAAATTTAGGTGTAGATCTGTATTCTTTTAATATTTTATATTTTAGTTTTATGTAAAATGCTTCAATTTTTTATTATTTATTATTTACTTATAATATTACGTATGCCAAAAAATTGTATCACTATTTTTCCTGTAATGTAAATCTATTGCTAAATAAACTACTATTATTATTATTTAAAAAAACAAACTAGTTACATTCGATAACAAAAATACAGGAAAATACAATTTGAGATACATAGCTAATTGTTTTGATTAAAAAGAATAAATCATAGACTGTATTTGTATATTTAACTATTAAGAAATATCGCAGATGACAAGTGACACACACAAATAACAATAATTATAAAATATATTTTGTAAATGACGAAATAAACATAAATATCTGAAAAATAGACTTACGTCTCATTTTAAATATGTTGCTTCTATTAAAAACAACGGCACTGGATGTTTCTTGTATATCAGAAGCACATAATCTTTTAATTTCGTCGTATAAATTCTTTTTATTTTCTCGTTTTTGCGGAGCTTCTAAATAAATTTCTCTTAATGTTTTAATGCAATGAAAGCACTTTAAAAATTGATCACCAATAGATGTGCATCTTGCATCTATTCTCTAGAAAATAAAAATAAAATCGATCAGCATTGAAATATAAAGAAATGAAGTGAAAGAAAGTCATCTTACCAATAATTTACGAAAACCGAATTTGGCAGTAATGCTCATGTAAGCTACGGAATCATTCAAATTAGCACATTTATATAAAGACAAATTTTCTAAACTACATAATTTTGACAACGCCATTAAACTATGCTCATGAAACCATTTGCAATCATCAAGTATTAATGTCTAAAATTCATAATAAAATTATAATATAAAAAATGCCAATATATTCTTCAAATAAATGTATGTAATTATGAGAAAACTTGCATGTAATTTGTGTAAGCGTAAATTTGCATCCTGCAAAAACGGTTGACGTCCGTATATATGAGTTCCACGCAATGATAGCTCCTTCAGTGATTCTGGAAAATCTTTAAGGCCTATCTAAAATTTTCAATCACATATCAATAAAACGTACACAGACAAGACAATAAAAGAATTATTTGTACCTCATCACTATTGATGTACTGATTTTCAATTGCTAATATCGTTAAATTATCACAAATTTTGTACATCTTAATAAATTGCGAAAAAGTCAAAGTTTTCTCTTTCTTACTTATGCCACTAACCATAATCATATCAGTCGTGTTATTCACATTATCAAAGAAAAATTTAAATTTTCGGGCACACATTGAGTGATCCAGAATGTCAAGTTTACGCCATAGTTTTCTTTCTTGTATTAAATACTTGAATCTTTGGCATGTTTTACTTAAACAATATAGATCATAAGGCTTCAAATATGATAGTATCACTGACAGAACACAATCCGAAAAATCTAAAATATTTTTAGGTTCCAATTTTATACGTTTAACATCACATTCATTGTCTGTATTTAACGATCGTTTCACTGCAGTTTCCATTTTACGAAATTCTTAACAAAAATAGAATTCTATATAAGATAAACTTATATCTTTCACTAGTTACTTATCATGGTATTAAATACCGTAACAGATTTTAATCGAAAATTTTATTTTGACAACGTATTGTTTATTACGGGTAACATCAGAACAGCGACAGCACACAGCGCCTCCTCTAGAAACGAGAGAATTGAAAACTATCATTACGTATAATTATAAAAATTGCCGTATTTTCTGATGGCAGCACTTTCCAGATAACCAAAAAATTCAACAAATCAGCAAATGACACAAGTGACAGTTCAGCAGATCAGATTTTTTTTCACTACTTACAAGAAAATAACACATGTTTTTCAGTAAATTCTTTTATATATAGTAAAAATGACAAAATTACTAGAATGGTTAGTTGTTACTGGTGCTGTTTTAGCAGTATGGGCTGCTATAATCACAAATAAAATTGAAACATCGTTTACAAAACAATATATGCATTTGATCATTCCATCACCTCTTATATTTTTAGTACTTTTCGGGGTAAATTTCATGTTTTCTTTTTAATTATATGTTTTAAAATTTACAACTGTATTTTAATTTTAGCTATACGCTGCTACAGTCGTGCTATATAGGGTATTTACATTTAATAATTGTGAAGAAGCCGCTGCAGAGTTGAAAAAGGTACAAGATTTTTATTATATTATGTAAAAAGGTATTAATTATGTGCATTTTATAGGAAATTGAAGAAGCGCGAACGGATTTAAAGAAGAAAGGATATGTATTTTAGATAGTATTCTTATCTAAAACAAATTTTATTACGCATTTACATATTTAAAAATATTTTTATGTTATAATATTAGAATACATATTTTATAAATAAAATATAAAAAAATCACGTCTACTTTAAAATTTTTTTTTCATTCTTAAATTAAATAAAATATAATTTAAAATCTAAAAATAATTAAAATACATGATTAAGAACGCATTCATTACGTTTCCATGGGTTCAGAATTTTTATCTTGATCCTTATCTCCATCATAGAATTCATTTTTTGCTTCGACCATTTTATCGGCATCATCTTGACTGATTCGTACATCAGGATCGGGTTCTTCTTTAATTTTATCATCTTCGGGAAAAGCGTCGCCGGGCACATCGTGCATTTGAACGCTAGGAGAATGTTGGCACATTTTTAAATTATCATAAACATGCCGCGTAATTGCTTCTAAATACTGACGACTGTTTGCGTTCTCTTGCCGCGTTACAACTTCTGGATGCAGTGTAAAATCGGGCGCGAAAAATTCGAGATATTCCGTATAAGGTAGTTCGTTTGAAATTGTTTCATCTACTAATAGAGATGTTTCATATGTCCAACACCGTGCAACATTTCTCAATGTATAACCTCCACCGCCAACCACCAGAGTAGGAACATTTAAGTTTCGAACGAATTTTACACATTCGCCATGCCCTTTCGTACTTAATGAGAAACAACCTAACCTATCGTTAGCTAGTGAATCAGCGCCACATTGTAAAACAATTGCTGTTGGCTGGAAAAATTCCATTACATATGAGATAACCGGCTTGAAAACTTGTACGTAACTTGCATCGTCTATGCCTTCCTTTAATGGAACATTTACCGAATAATATCGCCCGCTTTCAGCACCAATTTCATACATATCACCCGTTCCGGGAAAGAAATAATTTCCATATTTATGGAAAGAAACAGTCATAACGCGATCAGTAAGATAGAATGCTTCTTGTACACCATCGCCATGATGCACATCGATATCGATGTATAAAACTCGAGCGTGATATTTCAGTAGCTCTAAAATACCGATGACTATATCGTTTACGTAGCAAAAACCAGACGCTTCGAATTTTTTCGCATGATGTAAACCACCGGACCAATTAATAGCAATATCGCAATGGTTATTGTTTAGTTTCATTGCACCTTCGAGTGAAGCGCCCGTGTACATTGCACAAAAGTCAAACAGTCCTTCAAAAACGGGACAATCATCACCTACGTTAAAATGACTAAGGTATTTTGTATAACTTTGAATATTTTGAGGCGTAACACGTTGAAGAAAATCTATATATTCGTCACTATGAAATCTACACATATCATGTGCGCTTGCTTTGTAAGGTCGATAAACTTGCATCTTCTTATGTAGACCATAATTTAAAACTAAACTATGTATTACGGATAAACGGTGCGGTTTCATTGGATGCCCGGTACCATAATGAAAGTTTCCTACATTTGGATTGTAAAAATACGATACTTTTTTGTTGCTCATCTTGCGGTAAAAACCTAGAATATTAAACGAAGATTTTTAGGTTAGATTGCAATCGCATTTTCTAAATTTGATCACTTACTTTTCTAAATAACTAACTAAAAAAATGTTTAAAAAGTAAAATACAAGTTAAAATTAAAACAAGTAGTAAAAGACGTTTTGTTAAAGCAAATCGATCTTTCATCCCAACGACTTGGTAAGGTTATACCTCATTTAATCTGAATTTCACATATTTCTGTAATCGTTTTTACGTAAATTTATATTAAATGAATTTTATATTCAATATATTATATTAAAATGTATAAAAATAATACTAATTACTACTTAAAAATCAAAATATTAAAAACAGGTCGTTCAGAATGTCAACAAATATTTTGATTCTCGTTTTTATCAACTTACGAAGTGGCGCTGCTATAACAGAAATGTCATTTACAAACGCGCCAAAATTAAAATTACTAAAGAATAGACACATAATTATTGTTTTCTACAGTTTTATTATAAAATATTATTTTATAAATTGTAATAATTAACAAAACTATAATTAACTAACTACACATAGAACAAAAATACTGACTACTACATTAATCACTTTTAGTCTTCTTTGAATTTTTCACATATTGTATTAGTTGTCTCATAGACATTAAAACAGGTATCATAACTGGTAAAAATAATGGAATGTATACAGCATATCTGAAAAACAATAGAAAATTTTAAATCATTACATTACTTTTGTAGATGTAAATAACAACTTACTTTTGATCATCCGGAAAATATAATAAAGCTAAAAGACTAGGATCCGTAAAAGCAGATTCAGCTGAAAGTGCAGCTATTTGCGCACATTTAAACGCTTCCAAGTAATATTTCTTATTCAATAAATCTTCCGCTTTAGCAGTATTGAACACTGCAAGTTTAACGCTATCAGCAACATCATCATTTATAACAATATTACTTATTTCGGATAATAATTGAGCCAAAGATCTCAGAGTTAGTCTTGCTGCGTCTAAATATTCTAAAGTTCGTGTTCTAATTAAATAATCAAGTTGCCATTGAGACGGATAATTTCCGGTTTGTAGAATTTCAGATGGAGAACTCGATTGTAAATCAAGAACGCCCAAAAGTTGATTTAATTGGGTTATAAATGTAGACATGACTAGCTGAGAATTGGGGGTGTAGTTTGATGTTTTACAATCGGGATTTGAAATTAGTACACCGCCCCAAAGTGGAGATACGAAAGCGTCCACTGGTCCTGAAGATCTTACACCTGTCAAATTAAATTTTTATTCATTACAAATTATGTTTTTTTTCTTAAATATTATAATTAAGTAACATTTTACTAACTAAGATATTGTAACAAAATGTGATTAAATTTCATTGAAATGAACTAATGTAAACACCAAATATTTTCTTGCAAATATATATTATTATTATTTAATTTACCTGTCTTGGTATAAATATGGATAGGAGCATTGCTGCAAGGTGGAATAAAAACAACCAAATTTATGCAGGGATCTTTGGAAACGTGAGAAGATAATTTCTTTTCTAGCGGTGTTATTATATGAGGTAATAATTGTTCGGCAAGTGCCCAATGATCGCCAACATGTCGTGGATTCACGCCAAGATCAACGAAATAAAGCCATTGTGATTTTACTGTGAAATTAGCCACATCCGATAAAGATTTCAAATACGGCTTCATATACTCTGAAATGATAAATCTAGTATTTTAGTCATTGACGTAGCTTTATTAGTACAAAATTTCAACATAGTCAGTAAATTAAACAAAGAAATTTTGAACAAAGCCTTGTTCACACTACCTTGTTTATCTTTATATCTACTAGTTTATAAAAACACAATAAAAGATTTTACTTATCTCAAATTTTAGCTGCAATTAAAGCAACTAATAAAACTGAAATCGGGCAATTTCCGATGTTTTTTTAATAAATAAATTATTTGTTTCAGAATAAAACGGCTTTCGGTTTAAGTTCTGTATTAATATTTATTAATAATCGACATTTCGACAAATTCAACGTCTGTCTTCATCAGAAAAACTGATACAAAATCAGTTATCCTGGTGGAGACAGACGTTGAGTTCGTCGAAATGTCGATTATTAATAAATATTAATACAAAACTTAAGCCTGCAGTTGGTTTCTTTTATATAATGAATTCTAAACATTTTTTTACTATGTTAATTTGTTTCAGAATTATTAATCCTGCGCTAAAGTATAAAACTAATTTGGAAATAAATAAGATAGTGCAATGAGGTCTAATTTTAATTACATATTTTTTTTTACCATCAATAGCTTTGATTAAATCCCATTCCACTGTTAAAGATTGCGGATGTGGATTAACAACAGTGAGTAAAACATCAAATTTTGGACCAGCCGGAAATGCTTTCATACTTTCTTTCTTTGCATTCGCATTTTTCGGATTGGCTAAAGCCGTTTTTAAATCAACACCGGGCCATCTCTCCATCAACATAGCCAAGCGGTATCCACTAACATCGCTTTTAAAATAAATCACTCTTTGACTAGTTAAAACAATATCTTTATTCGCTTTAGGCCATTCGACAAATAAAACTTGTCCTTTTCGAACGTCCATCGATAAAGCGGCTTTCTCGATGTCATTTTCACTGTCCGATATGGGTAAAACGATTTTATCTTTATGGATTGTTACCGAAACGGTGGAGTTGAGTAAGAGTTGGATTTCATGCTGTAATGTTTGTGATCTGCTTTCAGTTGATGCGTGTATCTCGATGAATAACGGTGGGGCTGATACTGAATTCATTTCCAACATTTCGTCTAAGGGCAAAGTTGCTCGATAAACTCTTGTGGTATGCCACCATATCGGAATTCCGAATCCAATTAAAACTATTACGTACGATAGAATAGATATCATACGCCATTTCTCTGAAACAATAATAAAATTTTACATGATTAATTCTCAACTTGATAATATCAAACAATTATTAAAATTACTAGGACTCGATAACCTAACTTTCACATCTGTCAATACATTTCTTTTAAAAAAAATTAATGAAAATAAATAAAGAAAATATACCTTCATTAGTATCTTCACTAATGGATATATAACTTTTCATTATTATAAATTTATTTCAAAGTAAATTGATGAAATTTTTATACAATATTTACACCAGTACGTTACACACATTACAAAAACATAACCTGCGTTTAAATGTCAACAAATACGTTTTTATAAAATATTTAAAAAATACCTTCATCGTCATTATTGGTATCTAGAGGCCTACACATTATTAATTCTATATAGTAAAATTAAGATAAATTAATTATGGCTCTAGAATTTTAAAACAATATTTGAATTTTGATAAAACTTAAGTACGCATTTGTACAAATATTATTATCTATGATTTATAATAATAAATAGATATGTAAGTAAATGAATTATTACGTATATGAAAAACAATTTTTTATATAATATAAAAGAATTTAGATTATTAGTAAAATTAGGTAGGATTTCATATTTTGATAATGCTGCAACCACGCATACAAATATATATTTACAATTGCCTATATTTTTTTTTGTTTAAAATTTAAAAACAATTACAATGATTAACCCTGAACACCCTGAATGATCTTTTTAATTATGAGTAACATATAATATAAATAAGGTTTTAACTATATTCTTAAACAGTTTAAAATTGAACATATTAAAACAGGTTAACTATTGAAATACACAGATAAATCAATAATTGTAAATATAAAAAATTTATAGTAAAAATTTGTTTATTAATTTATACAACGAAATAATACAATACTTTTTTGTTTTGACAAGTCATTATGACTATTGTAAATACAGTTATTTAATTAATATTTCATAACATACATATTCAAGATTTCTGTAACCTTCTATTATATTATACATTTTTAAAAAATACTATGTACTATTGTTTTCTTGAGTACAATGAAAATATTCCTACATATTTTATATTTTAATTTTGCAAGTATTAAAAATAAATACACGTGCTAAAATTTACTGTTTACCCTATAATCACAATTAAATACAATACAATACAATACAAATACAAATTTGTATATCTACTTTGACTACATTGCTTGTACATTCAAACAATTATGTTAAAATCATCTCAAATTTTGTATTGTATTAATCAATCATATATAAATAATTTACTACTACATATAAACATTATATAAACAATATTTTTATCAAAATCAATCATGTAAAAAAAACGAAAAATTTGAAGATAAGAAAATTTTACAATTTGAATTATTATCCTTTCGTATTATAACTTTCATTTATTTAAATAATTATTTCTAAGTAACCTTACCTATTTTGATTGATACAATTTTAATTATTTTTTTTTTTAATTTGAAAAGTAAAAATAATATAGTTATAAAAGTCAAGGACGGAATTACGATTATTTTAAAATTAGATCTGTAGAACTATGTTAAACTATTATTAGAATTCTTGTCACTTGGAATTAAAAAAAAAAATGATTTCTATCATTATCGCAACGATAAAAAAAAAATTCTTATTAGAATGCAAATATAATAAATAATAATATAATAAATAAAATGTTTTACAAGATATTTGAATGTATATTTAGAAATAAATAAATTATTGAGGACTTATTTATACAAAAGATAATTATCTTAAAATATGTCAAAGAATGTAATATTAATTATTTTTTTAGTTTACAATTTACAAAATATGTACTTATCTTACTTAAGAGGTAACAAAATATTATTTATATTTTCGCGTTCGTATTTTTCATATTCGTATCATTAATAAAGTAAATAAATTAATATTCAAATATTAAATATAAACAAAATCATCAATTTGTATGTCATTTGTAATATAGATAAATAATTATTTACATATATGCGTAATTTAATATAAATTTATATTTATAAATTATTCAGTAAGTCAGTTTATTGACGTGATAATGTATGTCGTATTCGGAACCGTCTTATAAGTTTTATGAGCCCTAAAAACATGCCATCATTTTTAGGTCCTTGAAATTTACTGAAGGTCCTAAAGTGTTATACAGTTTATAATAAACTAAAAAATCATTGATATAATATTCATAAAAGATTTGTAAAATGCTTGTAAAATTAATTGTTTTTAGTAAATTTTTAGATATTTTATGGGCATTAGTCACAGTGTCTATTGTGCCTAATGCATATAAGACGGTTTTTGGTCTTACTATATATTTACTTTGTAGAAAATAGACAATTTTTAACATACAGTTTGATTATATTATCAATTCAGTTAATACTGTCAGTTTTGAATTAAATATTGTATAGTAAAAAACACATTATTCTTTGTGTAAATGTTTCTGTGTAAAAATAATAAAGTTAAATTGGTCTTACAGCCGGTTTTATATAATAAATACTTTAACTAAAGCCAACTTTAAGCCAATAAAAAAACTACAAACAGCAAACGCTTGAAATTAAAATTATTATTAGGCATTTCGTTCGGTAGCAGGTAGTAAATATTATATTGGCGCATACTAAACTGTAGATAAGCGTACCCCCTAACCGCTGGATAAACAAATTTTACTGCGGGAATGGTACATGAGAAGTATTTTCATCATTTTCGTATCATTTTGACATTTTTCAAAAGACGAAATCCAATAATTCGGCGAAATATTTTTTCAAAGCTATCTACTAATTATATTTTTTAATGCGATATTTTTACGTCATTATAATATACAAGTTATATATTCTTCCTCATCTCTCTCTACCTAAGTTGTATTATTTCACGGAGATGCAGTGTACGAGGCAATTATATACGATGTGTCTAAGAAAATTATATACAATGTGTTTTTGAAAACTATTGCATATAATGTGTTTTACAAGAAATATATATATATATATATATATATATATATATATATAAATAAATAAACTTTTACATATGTCAATGAACGCCCGATAATAAAATCACCAAATCACCAAATTACATACATACATACATACACAATCACGACATGTACCCAAAAGAGTGTGGCACAAACTCTTTTCATTATCCCGAAATCAGTCTCCTCCAAACATTCCTATCCAAACAAGCAACTTTCGCTTCATCCATATTCATAATTCCTCTCTCATACATGCTCTTCTATTCCTACTACTTGGAAACTTCCGCTCACGCAAAACACTTTCAATCATACCACCTCCAACTACTCATCGGACGTCCACGCAAACGCATACCATCAAAATCATTCAAATAAATCTTTTTAACCAAACGTTCATTAGACATTCGCTCAACATGTCCGAACCATCTTAACTGACTTACACCAACTTTTGCTAGAAATTTTTTTTTAATTACCATATCACCAAATCACTAAATCACCAAATCATTTGTTAGATTATTTCATTTTATAAATTGATGTTTAATGTGCATATCAAATAACGGTTGTGAATTTCTATTTCTAGTCGTTACAATGTCCTATTCTGACGTTAATTCACCTTTTACTGTGATAATTTAAGTAATATTACATTTTTTATGAAAAATTTCATTCACACAACATGTACATAAATTTTTTACAGTGTATTTCGTACCCTAATGTTTTATACTATGCCAACGGTGGGCAAATGCGGCTCCGAGAGCCGCATGCGGCTCTTCACTGAGTCAAGTGCGGCTCCCATTAAAGATTTAGAAGATGAGTGACATATTTACGACACATTGGTAAATATATTTTTATGATATAGATTTCTGTTATATTTCATTTTTATTATATTTGAATTTTATTACTAAAATTTTGAAATAATTATTGTTTTTTTCGTTGTTATATTTTTATGTTTATATGTTAAAATGATAAATTTTTTCAAGGTTTTTATATTGTGACGTGAAAATATGCAATTATATTAAATAAAAAATAATAATTTGTGTATGGCTCTTTATAGAATATTAAAAACCGGATTGCGGCTCCCTTAGGCCTCATGTGTGCCCACCCCTGTACTATGCCATCATAAAACTACAGTTTGAGTTGAAAGCTAAAATTTTCTAACTACACCACCGATAACAATGCAATGGAATGACAAAAAAATCACAGAGAACGAGAGAGAGAGAGAGAGAGAGAGAGAGAGAGAGAGAGTAAAATGTATGATCTAAATATTTCATTTGCAATGAGAGCATTTGATTTCACACTTATTGTAGTTGCCTGTATCTCTGTATCTGATAGTTAATTCAATCAATAAAAAGAATTCCTATATATAATTTTTTTTTCTACAATAGATCGTGTCTCTCGCATTGGTTTGGCATCATACATCATATACATATCACGTATTACATAATATGCATTGAATATTTATGTATTTTTACATACGTAACATCATAATGTAACATAAAATACGAACTTTTTTTTTGCAATCGAACTTTGATCGATCGCATTCAAAGAACGCTATTTGCCCGCTACTGACTGGCTATTGCTATTGCTACTCTATATATTAGCACGTGGCTAAATTACACATATGTATACGCATATTACAGAGACACAATGATTTCGTTGAATATACGTAATAA
Source organism: Clivina fossor (assembly GCA_963966155.1). NCBI lineage: Eukaryota > Metazoa > Arthropoda > Insecta > Coleoptera > Carabidae > Clivina > Clivina fossor. The sequence continues at coordinate 8,841,415 of OZ014550.1, forward strand.
TCGATTGATTAGTATAGTTATTTTTGGTGTGATACGAATAGTATTTTCATACTTTTGTTTAATAATACATTCATTACATGTACATGCGTTTCTTGATAAGTAATGCTATCTATTATTCACACCAGCAGGACCGGACTAGCCATTGTAAATTTGAGAAAATTTCCGAGGGACTGGTGCCATTTTTAACACGTTTTTATTAACTCGCTTTCTTGTTTGTGTTTGGTACAAATTTTGCAATCGATTTTAAACTAACTTCCCCATGAGCTAGACCAACGGTGGGCAACACCCGGCCCGCGGGCCAACTACGGAGACAGAAGAGACTATAAATAAATATTCTTTTGATGTAATTCGTCTAGTTTATGCTAACAAAATCTTTGCAGCACCAGTTGTCACATTAAATAAATACTTTTTTCACTTATACATGTATATTTATTGTTTTATGATTAATAGTTATTTTTTTCTAATTCTTTGTAATTTTTCGAAGACGATAAGAGAAATAAATGTAGTAATTAACTTCTTTTTTTTTCATTTATTTAATATTTGCAGACTAAAAAATTACAGGTCACGAGAAGGTGTCAATTAACTACTACGGCCCGCGGAAAAAACGTAAAATTTATTCTGGCCCATGTTATAAAAAAAGGTTGCCCACCCTTGAGCTAGATACTAGAAACTTTAAACATAGCTCAAAACTCAAATGACAATGCAATATTAACTAGTTAATTAATTAATAATATTAGAAATATTAAATTAAAGTTAATTAATTAACTTAATTATAATTATTTAAGTACTGCAATATTTTAATTAAAAATTTATTATTTATTTTCCTAATGCTGATTCACGTGTGCAGTGAAGCGAAACGTTGAATTTTGAGTTCAGGTGAAATTTTAAACTTATTTTTCCAATCTGAGTACATATATATATATATATATATATATATATATATATATATATATATATATATATATACCGGGTGTTACTTAGCAATTATGTAGCTAAATTTTTTCTCTATTTTATTGAATTTTTTCAGATTTTTTGAGCAAATTTTGACAAAAGTCTTATTTTGAAAAAATTCCAAGGGTTAATTTTTTTCTACTAAACGATGCATCGTAGAATAATAGTTTCTTCACTCAATTATCGTACTCATTATTCCGCATTTTTCCATGTCATGCTTATTTTCCTACACCTCATAGTTTTTGAGAAAAAAAATAAAAACCAAAAAAATCAAAAAAAAATTCTAGCGCCCAAACGGCACATGCTAGCAAATTAAAACTAAAACCAAATTATAGAACCTTTTATGCCCTATCGAAAAGTATTCTAAGTATTTCTTCGAATTTTACTCGAGAAAGTAGTATGTCGCAATTTATCGAAATTACATGTTAAACGCCCATACGAACTTGACGAACGAACACCCGGTATATATATATATATATATATATATATATATATATATATATATATATATATATATAATTAATGAATATTGTTCATGTGAAATAGGTTGATCCAGAGCGGAATTTCATTAAAAATGTGATTCCGTGCTCATCAATCGCATGATAATTTTGTTTCCACCAAGTGCTACACGTGCATTACGTATAAAATAATTATAAATGGAGTTCAACATAGGTATTGGACAGTTTCAGTTTCAACTTGATTGGAGCACGGGTTAATATCAATATTTTTTGACAAAACTTGGCTCGAAAAATTTCTTTTTTAATGAAGTTTTTTCTAGGGGGTGCGTAAAAAAATATTTTTTTTGATCGAGGCTGTTATAACGCGCCATATATGAAACTGTCCAAAACTTATGTTAAACTCCATTTAAATTTCAACTTGAGTAAGGCACGGGTTAATATCAATATTTTTTGATGAAACTTGGCTCAAAAAATTTCTTTTCAATGATGTTTTTTTAGGGGGTACGTTTTTTTAGGGTGGACCAGCCTAATGGACACTATCTTCATGAATATAATAGACATTACTTTTAAAGAGATTTGTGCAATAGGGTGGAAGATAAATTGTAAAATTTATATTTACGTAGAAAATTTGACTAAAATCTAAAAAAATATAGTTGCGGGACCTAGAGTAGTAAGTTTCCGTTAAACATTACACGTATAAAATTATATGTTATATTTATATTCATAAGCGCATAAGAATAATTAATAAACTCTTATTTTCGAAAATCGTAAAAAAAATCAACTGATTTTAAAAAATCAAATTTATTTGATTTTGTTAATAAAAGCCCAACCTTGCCTATGGCCATTTTGTTTTAAAAGTATTTAACTCCGTACTATTTTTTTTTCAGTGTGTAAGTGTATTTCTTGAAAACTATTAGAAGTAATCGATATTTTTTATGACAATTTTTACATGTGACACGTCAGTTATGAACATCAAATAAAATTTATAAATTACTGATACACGTATATAGCTATATAGTATAGCGGGAGAGAACGAGAAATATAAAAAACGTTATTTCTGTAATCGATATTCCAAAGTTTTTAATGTCAATAAAAGGAAGGCACAATTTTATTATCAAGTAAATGATCAAGACAGCCTTGAAAACAAATGCAAAATATTTATGACGTAAATTAGAACATTATATACGTACTAGTATTTTTTTTTCTTCATTACAATCGAATACAAATTCAAATTTTTCACGTTAAAAATGCAAAATACAGTTTTGTCCTCAAAATGGTTGTATGTTATTTGAATAAAAATAGTATATTTATGTCATATTTACAATTGTACATATGTAATGATGTAATATTTAATAAATCCAATATAATATTCATATTTTTTAAAAATATATTTATTCATTCAAATTTGTATTACAATTAAAATAAGTTAGAATTTAGAAAATATGTACAAAAAATAAAAAAATTGATGTATTTTTATATACGTCTAATTTAGAAAAAATTATATACTCAACTCAACGTCCGTTTTTATCAGTTTTTCTAATGAAGACAGACGTTGAGTTCGTCGAAATGTCGATTATCAATAAATATCAATACAGAACTTAAACATAAATAAATAATATAATCTAACTGTGGCGAAAATTTAAATAAAATAAAATAATTTCCCTTAAACCACAAAATAATTTATATACGCTAAAACAGAAGAATACGTACAATAGTTCTCGTAGTACATACGTACACTGTAAAAAAATGGATGTAAATTTACATATTCTGTAAACGTATTTTTACAGAAAAAATGTGGTATTACGTCAATAATTATCACAGTAAAATTTACAAAATGTTTCTAAAACTATGTAAAACTACCTAAATTTAAATGACATTTTTCAGTGTGTATGTATGAACTTAGCTCAAATTTTATACAAAATATACTCCACGAAAATAATATAGAAACCATTGATGCGTACCTCTGTTAAATAAATATTTTATTTAAATGTGTAAACGTAAGCAGCAAACGTAACGCAAACACGATGCTAGAAAAATAATTCGAATTTTAAATTCATGTTTAGCGCAAGTTAACAAGAAGACTTATATAAACGTACAAGTTTGCAAACGAGATTAGAAACAACATAAAAAGTAATTAATTGAAATGACGTTTCTTTTTGTTGCTGGAGAAAGATAAACAATTATTGAATATAAACAAATTATGTTGTTATTAGTCAAGGCAGACTAGCCTATATCAATGTTGCCAACGTGTATATTTTCTCTCTCTCTTTCTCTCTCTCTCTCTCTCTCTCTCTCTCTCTCTCTCTCTCTCTCTCTCTCTCTCTCTCTCTCTCTCTTTATTTTATCAAAAATAAATAAACATCAGCAAAAAACTGCACGACTGCGGTAAGATATAAACGAAATATTTAAAAATAAAAGGATGTAAACAAATTAAAGTAATTAATTTCGTAATTATGAGCAATAAATGTTTGTATTGAACAAATTGTGAAATTTTTAAAATCAAATTCCAAATACGACGAAACCAATTTGTTTTCTCTTTGATATAGTTCATTTAATAATTCATATTTGCAATCAAATACAGCGAATTAGAAAATTATTTTCTTAACCAAAGAAAGATTAATTCTCACAAATCACGTATAACAAATATAAATAATATATACATACTATATACGTACGTAAGTATATGTGCAGGGTTGAGGGATAATGGTATTGAGAAGGCTACATGTTAATTGCATAGCAAAACTGCACGCCGGCGCCGGCGCCGCCGAGTGGTATGAATCCTGAATCTAGGTGAACAAAATTCCAAAAAAAATTATATTTTACTATTAAAAGTATATTTTCCTCAACTGGCTTGATCTTTTTAATTCTCCGAATTCCTAGTGATTCTGTCCGTTTGTTAAAACAAAAATTTCTTGCTACTTACAACTGTTAGTAACTGGTTTAGGTTGCTTGGCATTTATTTTTAGTTTAGTGCATCGTTTAAAACGCTTGAAGAAAAAATCATATATGTCACTATTTGGAATAGGAAGCTCTTTTTGTGTTTCGCCCAGATTGCTTGGCCTCGGCTTTGCCTCAGCCGCAAACGTTCGAGCTCGACACACTAATCATCAGTTGTACTTCTGATAATATAATATATTATTATACAGAAAACTATAAATTTTTTGAATAGAAAAATGCATTGTGTAAAGCCAGCCAGCATAAGTTGTAAAAGTGAATGAATATATTTTATAAATGAAATTTTTTTAAACTAAAATATACTGTGAATGTTTTGACTGAAGTAAAATTGACTATAATAATTATTCGATATATTTGTATGATAGCTGTATATGAATTCTTCAAAGAACTAATTAAGATCGTAATTTGTAAAATCTCATTCACAAACGTCAGCTGTATGTACGATAATATAGGCCATACAACCTGCAATCTATTGCATAACCTACAAATATGTTGAATGAAAGAATGAAAAATAATTTTTACGTAAACAACTTTTGTAATTTATTAAAGTAAAAACACGAAAGCGAGTGTCAATTCACTATACAGGCTGTGCCATTAGAAATTGCTGAAAATTAATCAGCTGCCAATTTCAAATGTATGCAGTTACTGAAAAAAAAATATTGCCCCCCCATACAGATTTATAACCTCATACAGAAAAACGTGTATCCGGAAAGTTCACCACCCACAATTCACCACGGAAAGTTCACCGCCCACAATTCACCGCGTATACAAATCGCCGCGAAAAGTTCACAGGTATTATACTATAACAGGTTTTGCGTTTTGTTTTATATTATGAAAATATATATGATATAGTATTAAAGAAAGTAAGTACGTGTTTTATTCAAATTTTAATTTAGATTAGGTTAGATTAGCTTACTTTATATTTATCAGTTTCACTTTCAAAAAATGACGAATAATCTTCCCCGCGGTGAATTGCGAGCGGTGAATGTTTTTAGACTCAGAAAAACGTGGGGCAACGACAGCTACGTAACGGCACCTGTAGAGGATGGTGGGAGGTATAAGTATATATATATATATATATATATATATATATATATATATATACATATATACCAGATTACGGAGCAGAAACTATCATTCAATCACCAAGCACTGAAGATGTCATCTACGATGTATGGCGAAACATCAAACAAGACCAGATAATTCTATAAATTCAATGATATTCAAACATTTTGTCAAATTCTATTTGTAGTTAATTGTTCTGATTAGTTTCCTAACGGGATACTCTGTAGGTATTTGAAATTCGAAAAATCTCAATGTTTGTACTATAATCGCACATACCTTTTGACGTCTACTAAATTCGCGGTTAAAAATAACTCTGGGTTAAAGCCAGTTTTACCTAACTATATACATACAAATCTACAAAGAAACGGCACCAAAAAAAAAATGACGTCACTAATGTTAATGTTGCGATATTTTTAGTGTGTGTACGCAAAGAATTTTTTACCAAACTATATGTATGTACGCGACGCGTACCTATTAACAGTTTTATATAACATATATTTCGCTTTTCTGGTTCACATATTTTTTGTATAATTTACGCGTGACTACGTTTACGTGCACAGGTACTCGTAGACAGTATTTATAAATATCTATATTTATCTAAAATTAAATTAATAATATATACACAAGCCAGAAATAAACTTGAGTACTATTTTCGATTTATTTGAAATTTAAGTTAACCAAGAAAAAAACAAGAAAACGAACAGATAAAGCACAGTTGGTTATATTTTATGTTTGTTGTTAAGTGATAGAAATTTATCATAATTATGTCCTAACCGTGTAATATAAATAAAATAAATATGCTTTTCTTCAAACGTATAATGATATTAATATTACATTATCATATTGCCCGTTTCCTTATAATATACTATTATCTCTTATAGACAAACACTTGTATTGTATTATGTTTCAAGAGAATTTGTACCTATCATATTGCATTTAAAAACATTTTCGCATAACTTTAAGTTATATTGAATGGAATGGGTTTAATGGTTTTACGTTCTGTGGATACACTTTACCTAATAAAAAAATTTTTTTTAAAAACCACGCTTATATTTAAATGCACTAAAAAGAGGAAAAATTTTTTTCCTGGTTATCCAAAATTTTTAGAAAGAAATAAAAGCGTGGAGCACCAGGAAACTATATATTTCGCAATGATGATTAAGCGCTTTTATTTCTTTCTAAAATTTTTGGATAACCAGGAAAAAATTTATTTTCCTCTTTTTTAGTGCATTTAAATATAAGCGTGGTTTTTAAAAAAAATTTTTTTTATCTGTCATTTACATTATTCAATTGTTAATTGAACAAACAAATAGTTCATGTGACAGATGTCATTATAGTTGTATTAAAAAAATAAATATAAACGTGTCATATCTTGTAATCGGTTTTTTTTTACTACTTTGACTGCAAGGAAAAAGTAGTATAGCGTTTGGTACGGTGTCTGTAACATTTTCAAAAAAAAAAAAAAATTGTATAGAAATCCTTCATATAGCCTCCAAATGACGAATCTGAACTTAGTTTATGTGGGTGTATGGATGTGCGTCGTCAGCTCGCTCGCTCGGTCGTCAGACAAAATTTTGTGATCGCAACTCCTCCTAGACGGTTCAACCGATTATAATGAAATTTTTAGGATAAATTTGCCTAGTGCCCAAGATGGTCATGTGGTTTTGGTTTTTTCCAGTAATGCCAACTTTTCGAGAAAAAAATTACTAAAGTTTTTAAAAATTCATTGTGGCTACATTATTTATCCGATTTTGATCAAATTTTCAGAAAAGATTTCCCTAATACTCCTATTAATTACATAATTTTATTAATATTCAGTGTTGCCAACTTTCCGAGAAAAAAATTACTAAAGTTTTAAAATTTTTATTATGGCCATGTTATTCAACCGATTTTACTCAAATTTTCACAAAAGATTCTCCTAGTATTCATATAATTTATGTAATTTTAACAAAATACAGTGTTGCCAACTTTCCGAGAAAAAAATTAGTAAAATTTTTAAAAATTTATTATGACCATTTTATTTAACCGATTTTAATCAAATTTTCATAAAAGTTTTTTTTAATGCCTAAATAAATTATGCAATTGTAACAAAATACAGTGTTGCCAACTTATCGAGAAAAAAATCACAAAATTTTTTAAAAATTCATTGTGGCTACATTATTTATTCGATTTTGATCAAATTTTCAGAAAAGTATCTCCTAATGCCCACATAAATTATAATATTATTAAAATACAGTGTTGCCAACTTTCCGAGAAATGTCAAAGTAGTCTATATATGGGTTTATCCATATACTTCTAATCTTGTTTATATAATATTGTGTTGTCTCCTGGAATGAAACTACATGCAAAATTTCAGTGAGATCAAATGATAGGAAATGGTCTAAAAATTAGTTAGAAAATTTGACCGTGACTGACCGCGACAACAACAGAGTGATTAATATAAGCGTGGTAAAAATTGACGTGATCAGTACATGATTTTCTTACAATGACACTATTGACTTGAGTTACAGTATATACCCCGTATTTGCCCGAATATAATGCGACCCCGAATTTAACGCGACACCGAAATTTTTCATAAAGATATTTAAAAAGAAAATAATCCGAATTTAACGCAATCCATTTATTTTTCATAAAAGAATTCAACGGAAATAAAATTCAAGAGTTGTTACATTCTCCATTACCTAGACGGGAAATAATTAGTAAAAAAATATCGCGTTATATTCGGGCAAATACGGTAATTTTTGATTTACACTGTAAAAAATCTATGTAAATTTATATTTGATAATTATAGTAATTTTACTATATTTTTAATTGTAATTCTTGTAAATTCACCAACAAATTATAAAATTACAATAATAAATATTGTAAAATTACTATGATTATCCATGTAAATTTACACTAATTTTTTACAGTGTACATTTATACTGGTTTCAGCTATGAAACTTGGAAAATTCGAATTAGTATCTAGATCAGGAAAGGGCAAACTATGACCCGCGAGCCGCATGCGGTCAGTAATATAGTTAATTCATGTATTTTTGTGTGAAAATACATACACACATACATACACAATCATACCATGTACCCATAAGGGTGTAGCACAAACTCTTTCCACTATCCCGAAATCAGTTTCCTCCAAACATCCCTATTCAGATAAGCAACTTTAGCTTTTTTACAACTTACAGTTTGCTAGATGCCTTAATTTAATAAGTTAATTAATTTATATATACAGGGTGATTTATTAATAATTGGAAATATTTTAACTGGAGTATCCTGGGCTCAGAATATGAAGATTTAACGCAAATCACTTAGATAAAATGTGGCTTCTTACTGAGCTACAGGGTGTTTTATTTAAAAATTTAAAAACGATTTTTGCCCAGTACTTTAAAACTATTTGACGTATCCTTATCATACTTGGCAGGAAGTGTAGGTACCGTACACCATACTAAATTATGTTAAATAAAAGTTTCTGGCTTTTGGCAGTGGCGTACAACAGGGGCAAGTAAGAGGTTGATCTTTCCTAAATTCTACGCCACTGGCGGAATTGTCATTTTAGCACAATTTTTCGATTCTCCAATACTTTCTGTGTAAAAAACATACTCCTTCTTCGTAACGATAAAGTCACTATTTTTCGAGATATTTAAAACATAAAACATAAGCTGCACCCTTAAAATTTTTTCAAAATTTGCTCAAAAAAATCTGAAAAAATTCAGAAAAATAGAGAAAAAAATTAGCTACATAATAAGACAGTAACTTTTTTTTTAACTCATTCTGGTTTGGCAGGAAAAATTAATAAAAATTAATATTTTTTGCATTTAAATTTTTTATTTTCAATAATTTTCCCTGCCAAACCAGAATGAGTTAGAAAAAAAAGTTACGTAATTATTATGTAGCTAATTTTTTTCTCTATTTTACTGAATTTTTTCAGATTTTTTGAGCAAATTTTGAAAAAATCCCAAGGGTGCAGCTTATGTTTAACTTTAAATATCTCGAAAAGTAGTAACTTTATCGTTACAAAGGAACAGTATGTTTTTTACACAGAAAGTATTGGAAAATAGAAAAATTGTGCTAAAATGACAATTCCGCCAGTGGCGTAGAATTTAGGAAGGATTAACCTCTTATTTGCCCCTGTTGTACGCCACTGGCAGTAGCCAGAAACTTTTATATAACATAATTTAGTATGGTGTACGGTACCTACACTTCCTGCCAAGTATGATAAGAATACGTCAAATAGTTTTTAAGTACTGGGCAAAAATCGTTTTTAAATTTTTAAATAAAACACCCTGTAGCTCAGTAAGGAGCCACATTTTATCTAAGTGATTTGCGTGAAATCGTCATATTCTGAGCCCAGGATACTCCAGTTAAAATATTTCCAATTACTAATAAATCACCCTGAATATATATATATATCAGAGTATATCAAATATAAGCATGAAATAACTATATATATATATATATATATATATATATATATATATATATATATATATATATATATATATATATATACTAGATATACTCTGATATTGTTTCATTACAACCATTAATTCTCACTTATATATATATATATATATATATACATATATAATACAAAATTTTGTATTTTTGTGTGAAAATACATACACAATCATACCATGTACCCATAAGGGTGTGGCACAAACTTTTTCTACTATCCCGAAATCAGTTTCCTCCAAACATCCCTATTCAGACAAGCAACTTTAGCTTTTTTGCAACTTACAGTTCGCTAGATGCATTAATTTAATAAATTAATTAATTTATATATATATATATATATATATATATATATATATATATAATACAAAATTCACGACTAAAATGTATTATAATGTATGAAATTTTTATGGGACCTTCTTTAGGACCTGTAAATTTTTTATTTGAAATGAAATGTAACTGTACAGTGAGAATAATTACAATGAAATGATATTAAGAAATTATTATAACTTACATGTTCTTTTTACAAAATGCAGAAATAAATAATCATAAAATTTGCAGAACATGCAAATCATGAAATCGATAAATAATTCGGTAAGTCGATCTGTTATTTTTAATTATTTATCGACTTCATAATTTGCATGTTTTGCAAATTTTATGATTTTATGTTTAGTAAAAAAGAAATATTCAAATCTGGCGTCCCTATATTTTGGCACCCAGAGGCGGTCGCATTACTTATCACTTATCTATTAAAAATCTAAATATATGTATTTCAGTCTACTCTTTGATGTTTTGATTAAGATTGTTTTTAACGATATCGTAGCAATTTTGCCTACTTCTTCAGGGCGCTATAATCAACATTTTTAATTATGAACAATATGATACATGAATAAGTAAAGACATACAATAACCAGATAAATAAAAGAGACAATTTACTTACTTATCTTATAGCGATTTTTATGTTGAAACTACTAATTAGAATCGTATTTAGATCGAAAAAATTGTAAAACATATGTTACTATACAAATAATAATCATAACAAGATTAGAAGTATATGGGTAAACCCATATATAGACTACTTTGACATTTCTCGGAAAGTTGGCAACACTGTATTTTAATAATATTATAATTTATGTGGGCAATAGGAGATACTTTTCTGAAAATTTGATCAAAATCGAATAAATAATGTAGCCACAATGAATTTTTTAAAAATTTTGTGATTTTTTTCTCGATAAGTTGGCAACACTGTATTTTGTTAAAATTGCATAATTTATTTAGGCACTAGGAAAAACTTTTATAAATATTTGATTAAAATCGGTTAAATAAAATGGTCAAAATAAATTTTTTAAAATTTTACTAATTTTTTTTTCGGAAAGTTGGCAACACTGTATTTTGTTAAAATTACATAAATTACATGAATACTAGGAGAATCTTTTGTGAAAATTTGAGTAAAATCGGTTGAATAACATGGCCATAATAAAATTTTTAAAACTTTAGTAATTTTTTTTTCGGAAAGTTGGCAACACTGAAAATTAATAAAATTATGTAATTAATGGGAGCATTAGGAAAATCTTTTCTGAAAATTTGATCAAAATCGGATAAATAACGTAGCCAATATGAATTTTTAAAAACTTTAGTAATTTTTTTCTCGGAAAGTTGGCATTACTGGAAAAAAACAAAACCACATGACCATCTTGGGTACTAGACAAATTTATCCTGAAAATTTCATTAAAATCGGTTGAACCGTCTAGGAGGAGTTGCGGCCACAAAATTTTGACTTACGACCGAGCGAGCGAGCGAGCGAGCTGACGACGCACACACATACACCCTCATAAACTAAGTTCAGATTCGTCATCTACAGGCTATATGAAGGATTTCTATACAATTTTTTTTTTTTTTTGAAAATGTTACAGACACCGTACCAAACGCTTTACTACTTTTCCTTGCAGTCAAAGTAGTAATAATATGTAAATGAATAAGTATAATATAAAAAAACTTTTTTAAAAACCAACTTATTTAAATGCACTAAAAAGAGGAAAAATTTTTATCTGTCATTTACATTATTCAATTGTTATTTGAACATAAAAATAGTTCATGTGACAGATGTCATTAGTTGTATTAAAAAAATAAATATAAGCGTGTCATGAAAAAGTGCTTTTATTTTTTGCATTAAAACACATTTTGTTTTCTATCTGTCATATCAAATATCAATAGTATTTGTATTTTTGAAATATTGTTTTTAATTTTAATATTATAAAATTTAAATAAACTAATTAAAATTTGCTTAATAAGTAATTTTAAGCAAAACGTCAATAGTACTTTTGAGAAAAATAACTTTTAAAAGTGAGGTGAGAATACGGGTCAAATTATTCAACGACAATAATCATAGTAAATTTTTTTTACTGTGTACCAAATTTCAACAAGTTTTCAAAATATTTATCTGTATCTATACTTCTTAGCGACCATGTATAATAATTGCTATATTGTAACAGTAGTTATTAATTTTTCAGTAATACAAATGGAGGAAATGTTCGAAAATTTCACAAAAGATTTAGAATGTCCGATTTGCAAGGAATTGATGCATACAGAAATTCCGCAATGTATCAGGGGGCATAGTATTTGTTCAAATTGTAAACCAAAGATTGATCGGTGTCCATTATGTCAGTGCGCTTTTCGACATTCCCGTAATTATACAATGGAAAAATTAATCGATTCAACGAAACTTCCATGTCCAAATATAACACGAGGTTGTAAAAAATTCGATAAAAGCCTCAATATGGCTTATCATCTTAGTGAAGATTGCGAATTTGATGAATATGTTTGTCCATTAGCAAAAATTCAAAACTGTACATGGAAAGGTATCTATTCACTTTTCAAGAATCATTTTGAACATGAACATGCTGATGAGGTGAACTACTCCCATTTGAACAAAAAGATACGATTACAGTTTCACAATGATAAATTATTCAAAATAACTAGACAAAAATTGAGCAGTAACTTACATGAATTTTCGACACAGTTTATTGGGCCGAAGAAATGGGCGAATAGATTTATCTATAAAATAAATTTTATCGATCAGACTGGGTTGGGATATAAAACGAAAATTTCTGGACCGGTTATGCCCTATTGTTCAAACGATAATGACAATAGAGATGAACTTAGTATTATTGTTCATAAGAATTTATTAAGTTTTTTTAAAGTAGGTGATGATGATTTTTCTTATGTTGTTACTATTAAAAATAAAAATTTTTAAAATATTTATAATTATATTTGATATATTGTAAAAAAAAAAAAATTTGTTACTTATTATAAATTGTCGTAATGTAAAAAAGATTTTAAAAAAATGATTCAATAGTTAAATACGATAATTTATCAACAAAATATATGCAGTATTACTTATATGTCCGTTTTATATAACAGAAATAAAAAAGAATATTTAATATTATCATTTGTTTTAACGAATATTACTATATTAAAAAATATTTCAGAACTAATAATATTAAAATAAAACGGCTTTAGATTGTAGGTAGTTTTGTATTAATATTTATATATATATATATATATAAAGTTAGTATTATTGTTCACTAGAATTTATGAAGTTTTTTTAAAGTAGGTAACGATAATTTTTTTTATTTTGTTACTATTAAAAATAAAAATCTTTAAAATATTTATATTTATATTTAATATATTGTGAAAAAAAAATTTGTTAGTTATTATAAATTGTCATAATGTAAAACAGATTTAAAGAAAATGATTCAATAGTTAAATACGATAATTTATCAACAAAATATATGCAGTATTATATGTCCGTTTTATATAACTGAAATAAAAAAGAATATTTAATATTATCATTTGTTTTAACGAATATTACTATATTAAAAAATATTTCAGAACTAATAATATTAAAATAAAACGGCTTTAGATTGTAGTTTTGTATTAATATTTATTAATTTTCGACGTATTCAACGTACGTCTTCATCAGGAAAAAATGATACAAACGACATTTATAGTAAATAAACAGAATATTGAAATAAGTTATTAGGCAATAAAATAAGTAACCAAATCAAAAAATTTATAAATTTTTCACTAAATTTTTTTTCAAATTTTATGATCTAGTTACTTATTTTGTAACTTACAATTAGTAACTAGTTTTTACATTCTGTTTATTTACTGTAAATGTCATTTGTATCATTTTTCCTGATGAAGGTGTACGTTGGGGAAGTATAGTATACGTCAAATATTAATATAGAACTTGAACCTGAAGCCGTTTTATTTTAACAAATATTTTTTAAACTGCCGTAATAATAATTCACTTACTATATAAAATAATTATTAAATTGATAGTTTGAAACAGATTTGCTATATAATAATCTAAATGCCCAATGTTGTAATCAAATTAAAATGAGATTTAACAACTATCATATCAAATTTTAATTTTATTTAAATTTTATTTAAATCTGTGTAGTAATAAACTCATGTATTTCATTTTGTTATCTTTAAAACAGTATTATTATGAACTATGTAATTTATTAATTTAAAATAAAATTTAATTATGTAACTCATCTAATTATCTAACTCATCGTATACAAATAATCTATTACAAATATATATTTTTTTACAAAACTAAATATTAATTAAGGGGGTATTCGCGAGCATCAATTTTTTTAAGTGTTTTTAACTTTGTTTGCGAACTTTTAAAACAAATACAGTAAACAAAAATTATACCGTTGGAAAGTGCATTTATTGAAGTTTTTAGCAGTATTATTTTTTTCAAAAAAATCAAATTTATACTTTAAAAAATAGCGTCAAAGTGATCAGGTCAAAATTCAGATTTGCCAATGGCAATAATTTTTGATATGCATTATATTCAAGTATAATATAAATGAATTTATACTACCATTTCCGGTTAAACAACTATTTTTAAAATAGAATAGTTTTATCTATAACAGTGGTTCCTAAACATTTTTCATTTTGATCTTATGTCGGATTCATGCACAACAATTTCAACTTCCACTTCAATCTAAACTACAACTACAATTTCGCCTTAGAGATAAATATATGCATTAGCATATGTACTCATGTGTGCATTCAATTATAACTTCAACTTAAATTTCGCTTAACTTAAACGATAACCAACTTTTATCTTTTATAGTTTAGGCGAAATTGACGCATGCGCGGTGACTTAGTTAAACTAATACAATATGTTGAGTATCTGTGTAACCTTAGATCACTGATTAGGATTTTAGCTTTTGCTGCTGATGATGAAAGCTCAGCTTCCGAAATACGAATATAGCTCTCTTTTAATAATATTGTCTGTGGTTTAAGAGAATTTATGTTATTATCTTAACTTTTCGCCACAGTAAGAGCATATTTTAATTTATAATCGCAATACACTCAACTTTTCACGATATTTAGGTATATTTAGTAACAGAAAATTAGTATATTAGTTATTAGTATAATATTAAAAATTTATTTTAATAGTTCGTCTCTTATAAAATTTAGCCATACTGTAAAAAAAGGAACTTAAGTTTATGTAATTTTACATAAATTTTTTAACAGTGATATTGCCAAAAAAGCAACAGAGTAACTTATAAGAAATATCAAAATATATTATTTTTTATAATAGGTGTTTTTCGTGTTAATGATTATATATCTATAATTCTTTTTTTAATTTTATTCGAGAAAAAAGTATAATCATACAAACATACGTCATTTTGATAAATTTTTAAAACTGAAATTTCGATCAAAATATTTTCTCCAAGATTACCAAGATTTCTACGTCATTTTACAAATAAAATAAGTAATAAATATTTATGTTTATAATATGCGAATTTGTTCGGAAATTTTTGTTTGTTTTATAATACCAGCACAAAGAGTGCATTTAAATATAAGCGTGGTTTTTAAAAAAAATTTTTTTTATCTGTCATTTACATTATTCAATTGTTAATTGAACAAACAAATAGTTCATGTGACAGATGTCATTATAGTTGTATTAAAAAAATAAATATAAACGTGTCATATCTTGTAATCGGTTTTTTTTTTATATAATATTGTGTTGTCTCCTGGAATGAAACTACATGCAAAATTTCAGTGAGATCAAATGATAGGAAATGGTCTAAAAATTAGTTAGAAAATTTGACCGTGACTGACCGCGACAACAACAGAGTGATTAATATAAGCGTGGTAAAAATTGACGTGATCAGTACATGATTTTCTTACAATGACACTATTGACTTGAGTTACAGTATATACCCCGTATTTGCCCGAATATAATGCGACCCCGAATTTAACGCGACACCGAAATTTTTCATAAAGATATTTAAAAAGAAAATAATCCGAATTTAACGCAATCCATTTATTTTTCATAAAAGAATTCAACGGAAATAAAATTCAAGAGTTGTTACATTCTCCATTACCTAGACGGGAAATAATTAGTAAAAAAATATCGCGTTATATTCGGGCAAATACGGTAATTTTTGATTTACACTGTAAAAAATCTATGTAAATTTATATTTGATAATTATAGTAATTTTACTATATTTTTAATTGTAATTCTTGTAAATTCACCAACAAATTATAAAATTACAATAATAAATATTGTAAAATTACTATGATTATCCATGTAAATTTACACTAATTTTTTACAGTGTACATTTATACTGGTTTCAGCTATGAAACTTGGAAAATTCGAATTAGTATCTAGATCAGGAAAGGGCAAACTATGACCCGCGAGCCGCATGCGGTCAGTAATATAGTTAATTCATGTATTTTTGTGTGAAAATACATACACACATACATACACAATCATACCATGTACCCATAAGGGTGTAGCACAAACTCTTTCCACTATCCCGAAATCAGTTTCCTCCAAACATCCCTATTCAGATAAGCAACTTTAGCTTTTTTACAACTTACAGTTTGCTAGATGCCTTAATTTAATAAGTTAATTAATTTATATATACAGGGTGATTTATTAATAATTGGAAATATTTTAACTGGAGTATCCTGGGCTCAGAATATGAAGATTTAACGCAAATCACTTAGATAAAATGTGGCTTCTTACTGAGCTACAGGGTGTTTTATTTAAAAATTTAAAAACGATTTTTGCCCAGTACTTTAAAACTATTTGACGTATCCTTATCATACTTGGCAGGAAGTGTAGGTACCGTACACCATACTAAATTATGTTAAATAAAAGTTTCTGGCTTTTGGCAGTGGCGTACAACAGGGGCAAGTAAGAGGTTGATCTTTCCTAAATTCTACGCCACTGGCGGAATTGTCATTTTAGCACAATTTTTCGATTCTCCAATACTTTCTGTGTAAAAAACATACTCCTTCTTCGTAACGATAAAGTCACTATTTTTCGAGATATTTAAAACATAAAACATAAGCTGCACCCTTAAAATTTTTTCAAAATTTGCTCAAAAAAATCTGAAAAAATTCAGAAAAATAGAGAAAAAAATTAGCTACATAATAAGACAGTAACTTTTTTTTTAACTCATTCTGGTTTGGCAGGAAAAATTAATAAAAATTAATATTTTTTGCATTTAAATTTTTTATTTTCAATAATTTTCCCTGCCAAACCAGAATGAGTTAGAAAAAAAAGTTACGTAATTATTATGTAGCTAATTTTTTTCTCTATTTTACTGAATTTTTTCAGATTTTTTGAGCAAATTTTGAAAAAATCCCAAGGGTGCAGCTTATGTTTAACTTTAAATATCTCGAAAAGTAGTAACTTTATCGTTACAAAGGAACAGTATGTTTTTTACACAGAAAGTATTGGAAAATAGAAAAATTGTGCTAAAATGACAATTCCGCCAGTGGCGTAGAATTTAGGAAGGATTAACCTCTTATTTGCCCCTGTTGTACGCCACTGGCAGTAGCCAGAAACTTTTATATAACATAATTTAGTATGGTGTACGGTACCTACACTTCCTGCCAAGTATGATAAGAATACGTCAAATAGTTTTTAAGTACTGGGCAAAAATCGTTTTTAAATTTTTAAATAAAACACCCTGTAGCTCAGTAAGGAGCCACATTTTATCTAAGTGATTTGCGTGAAATCGTCATATTCTGAGCCCAGGATACTCCAGTTAAAATATTTCCAATTACTAATAAATCACCCTGAATATATATATATCAGAGTATATCAAATATAAGCATGAAATAACTATATATATATATATATATATATATATATATATATATATATATATATATATATATATATATACTAGATATACTCTGATATTGTTTCATTACAACCATTAATTCTCACTTATATATATATATATATATATATACATATATAATACAAAATTTTGTATTTTTGTGTGAAAATACATACACAATCATACCATGTACCCATAAGGGTGTGGCACAAACTTTTTCTACTATCCCGAAATCAGTTTCCTCCAAACATCCCTATTCAGACAAGCAACTTTAGCTTTTTTGCAACTTACAGTTCGCTAGATGCATTAATTTAATAAATTAATTAATTTATATATATATATATATATATATATATATATATATATATATATAATACAAAATTCACGACTAAAATGTATTATAATGTATGAAATTTTTATGGGACCTTCTTTAGGACCTGTAAATTTTTTATTTGAAATGAAATGTAACTGTACAGTGAGAATAATTACAATGAAATGATATTAAGAAATTATTATAACTTACATGTTCTTTTTACAAAATGCAGAAATAAATAATCATAAAATTTGCAGAACATGCAAATCATGAAATCGATAAATAATTCGGTAAGTCGATCTGTTATTTTTAATTATTTATCGACTTCATAATTTGCATGTTTTGCAAATTTTATGATTTTATGTTTAGTAAAAAAGAAATATTCAAATCTGGCGTCCCTATATTTTGGCACCCAGAGGCGGTCGCATTACTTATCACTTATCTATTAAAAATCTAAATATATGTATTTCAGTCTACTCTTTGATGTTTTGATTAAGATTGTTTTTAACGATATCGTAGCAATTTTGCCTACTTCTTCAGGGCGCTATAATCAACATTTTTAATTATGAACAATATGATACATGAATAAGTAAAGACATACAATAACCAGATAAATAAAAGAGACAATTTACTTACTTATCTTATAGCGATTTTTATGTTGAAACTACTAATTAGAATCGTATTTAGATCGAAAAAATTGTAAAACATATGTTACTATACAAATAATAATCATAATAATATGTAAATGAATAAGTATAATATAAAAAAACTTTTTTAAAAACCAACTTATTTAAATGCACTAAAAAGAGGAAAAATTTTTATCTGTCATTTACATTATTCAATTGTTATTTGAACATAAAAATAGTTCATGTGACAGATGTCATTAGTTGTATTAAAAAAATAAATATAAGCGTGTCATGAAAAAGTGCTTTTATTTTTTGCATTAAAACACATTTTGTTTTCTATCTGTCATATCAAATATCAATAGTATTTGTATTTTTGAAATATTGTTTTTAATTTTAATATTATAAAATTTAAATAAACTAATTAAAATTTGCTTAATAAGTAATTTTAAGCAAAACGTCAATAGTACTTTTGAGAAAAATAACTTTTAAAAGTGAGGTGAGAATACGGGTCAAATTATTCAACGACAATAATCATAGTAAATTTTTTTTACTGTGTACCAAATTTCAACAAGTTTTCAAAATATTTATCTGTATCTATACTTCTTAGCGACCATGTATAATAATTGCTATATTGTAACAGTAGTTATTAATTTTTCAGTAATACAAATGGAGGAAATGTTCGAAAATTTCACAAAAGATTTAGAATGTCCGATTTGCAAGGAATTGATGCATACAGAAATTCCGCAATGTATCAGGGGGCATAGTATTTGTTCAAATTGTAAACCAAAGATTGATCGGTGTCCATTATGTCAGTGCGCTTTTCGACATTCCCGTAATTATACAATGGAAAAATTAATCGATTCAACGAAACTTCCATGTCCAAATATAACACGAGGTTGTAAAAAATTCGATAAAAGCCTCAATATGGCTTATCATCTTAGTGAAGATTGCGAATTTGATGAATATGTTTGTCCATTAGCAAAAATTCAAAACTGTACATGGAAAGGTATCTATTCACTTTTCAAGAATCATTTTGAACATGAACATGCTGATGAGGTGAACTACTCCCATTTGAACAAAAAGATACGATTACAGTTTCACAATGATAAATTATTCAAAATAACTAGACAAAAATTGAGCAGTAACTTACATGAATTTTCGACACAGTTTATTGGGCCGAAGAAATGGGCGAATAGATTTATCTATAAAATAAATTTTATCGATCAGACTGGGTTGGGATATAAAACGAAAATTTCTGGACCGGTTATGCCCTATTGTTCAAACGATAATGACAATAGAGATGAACTTAGTATTATTGTTCATAAGAATTTATTAAGTTTTTTTAAAGTAGGTGATGATGATTTTTCTTATGTTGTTACTATTAAAAATAAAAAATTTTAAAATATTTATAATTATATTTGATATATTGTAAAAAAAAAAAAAATTTGTTACTTATTATAAATTGTCGTAATGTAAAAAAGATTTTAAAAAAATGATTCAATAGTTAAATACGATAATTTATCAACAAAATATATGCAGTATTACTTATATGTCCGTTTTATATAACAGAAATAAAAAAGAATATTTAATATTATCATTTGTTTTAACGAATATTACTATATTAAAAAATATTTCAGAACTAATAATATTAAAATAAAACGGCTTTAGATTGTAGGTAGTTTTGTATTAATATTTATATATATATATATATAAAGTTAGTATTATTGTTCACTAGAATTTATGAAGTTTTTTTAAAGTAGGTAACGATAATTTTTTTTATTTTGTTACTATTAAAAATAAAAATCTTTAAAATATTTATATTTATATTTAATATATTGTGAAAAAAAAATTTGTTAGTTATTATAAATTGTCATAATGTAAAACAGATTTAAAGAAAATGATTCAATAGTTAAATACGATAATTTATCAACAAAATATATGCAGTATTATATGTCCGTTTTATATAACTGAAATAAAAAAGAATATTTAATATTATCATTTGTTTTAACGAATATTACTATATTAAAAAATATTTCAGAACTAATAATATTAAAATAAAACGGCTTTAGATTGTAGTTTTGTATTAATATTTATTAATTTTCGACGTATTCAACGTACGTCTTCATCAGGAAAAAATGATACAAACGACATTTATAGTAAATAAACAGAATATTGAAATAAGTTATTAGGCAATAAAATAAGTAACCAAATCAAAAAATTTATAAATTTTTCACTAAATTTTTTTTCAAATTTTATGATCTAGTTACTTATTTTGTAACTTACAATTAGTAACTAGTTTTTACATTCTGTTTATTTACTGTAAATGTCATTTGTATCATTTTTCCTGATGAAGGTGTACGTTGGGGAAGTATAGTATACGTCAAATATTAATATAGAACTTGAACCTGAAGCCGTTTTATTTTAACAAATATTTTTTAAACTGCCGTAATAATAATTCACTTACTATATAAAATAATTATTAAATTGATAGTTTGAAACAGATTTGCTATATAATAATCTAAATGCCCAATGTTGTAATCAAATTAAAATGAGATTTAACAACTATCATATCAAATTTTAATTTTATTTAAATTTTATTTAAATCTGTGTAGTAATAAACTCATGTATTTCATTTTGTTATCTTTAAAACAGTATTATTATGAACTATGTAATTTATTAATTTAAAATAAAATTTAATTATGTAACTCATCTAATTATCTAACTCATCGTATACAAATAATCTATTACAAATATATATTTTTTTACAAAACTAAATATTAATTAAGGGGGTATTCGCGAGCATCAATTTTTTTAAGTGTTTTTAACTTTGTTTGCGAACTTTTAAAACAAATACAGTAAACAAAAATTATACCGTTGGAAAGTGCATTTATTGAAGTTTTTAGCAGTATTATTTTTTTCAAAAAAATCAAATTTATACTTTAAAAAATAGCGTCAAAGTGATCAGGTCAAAATTCAGATTTGCCAATGGCAATAATTTTTGATATGCATTATATTCAAGTATAATATAAATGAATTTATACTACCATTTCCGGTTAAACAACTATTTTTAAAATAGAATAGTTTTATCTATAACAGTGGTTCCTAAACATTTTTCATTTTGATCTTATGTCGGATTCATGCACAACAATTTCAACTTCCACTTCAATCTAAACTACAACTACAATTTCGCCTTAGAGATAAATATATGCATTAGCATATGTACTCATGTGTGCATTCAATTATAACTTCAACTTAAATTTCGCTTAACTTAAACGATAACCAACTTTTATCTTTTATAGTTTAGGCGAAATTGACGCATGCGCGGTGACTTAGTTAAACTAATACAATATGTTGAGTATCTGTGTAACCTTAGATCACTGATTAGGATTTTAGCTTTTGCTGCTGATGATGAAAGCTCAGCTTCCGAAATACGAATATAGCTCTCTTTTAATAATATTGTCTGTGGTTTAAGAGAATTTATGTTATTATCTTAACTTTTCGCCACAGTAAGAGCATATTTTAATTTATAATCGCAATACACTCAACTTTTCACGATATTTAGGTATATTTAGTAACAGAAAATTAGTATATTAGTTATTAGTATAATATTAAAAATTTATTTTAATAGTTCGTCTCTTATAAAATTTAGCCATACTGTAAAAAAAGGAACTTAAGTTTATGTAATTTTACATAAATTTTTTAACAGTGATATTGCCAAAAAAGCAACAGAGTAACTTATAAGAAATATCAAAATATATTATTTTTTATAATAGGTGTTTTTCGTGTTAATGATTATATATCTATAATTCTTTTTTTAATTTTATTCGAGAAAAAAGTATAATCATACAAACATACGTCATTTTGATAAATTTTTAAAACTGAAATTTCGATCAAAATATTTTCTCCAAGATTACCAAGATTTCTACGTCATTTTACAAATAAAATAAGTAATAAATATTTATGTTTATAATATGCGAATTTGTTCGGAAATTTTTGTTTGTTTTATAATACCAGCACAAAGAGTGCATTTAAATATAAGCGTGGTTTTTAAAAAAAATTTTTTTTATCTGTCATTTACATTATTCAATTGTTAATTGAACAAACAAATAGTTCATGTGACAGATGTCATTATAGTTGTATTAAAAAAATAAATATAAACGTGTCATATCTTGTAATCGGTTTTTTTTTTATATAATATTGTGTTGTCTCCTGGAATGAAACTACATGCAAAATTTCAGTGAGATCAAATGATAGGAAATGGTCTAAAAATTAGTTAGAAAATTTGACCGTGACTGACCGCGACAACAACAGAGTGATTAATATAAGCGTGGTAAAAATTGACGTGATCAGTACATGATTTTCTTACAATGACACTATTGACTTGAGTTACAGTATATACCCCGTATTTGCCCGAATATAATGCGACCCCGAATTTAACGCGACACCGAAATTTTTCATAAAGATATTTAAAAAGAAAATAATCCGAATTTAACGCAATCCATTTATTTTTCATAAAAGAATTCAACGGAAATAAAATTCAAGAGTTGTTACATTCTCCATTACCTAGACGGGAAATAATTAGTAAAAAAATATCGCGTTATATTCGGGCAAATACGGTAATTTTTGATTTACACTGTAAAAAATCTATGTAAATTTATATTTGATAATTATAGTAATTTTACTATATTTTTAATTGTAATTCTTGTAAATTCACCAACAAATTATAAAATTACAATAATAAATATTGTAAAATTACTATGATTATCCATGTAAATTTACACTAATTTTTTACAGTGTACATTTATACTGGTTTCAGCTATGAAACTTGGAAAATTCGAATTAGTATCTAGATCAGGAAAGGGCAAACTATGACCCGCGAGCCGCATGCGGTCAGTAATATAGTTAATTCATGTATTTTTGTGTGAAAATACATACACACATACATACACAATCATACCATGTACCCATAAGGGTGTAGCACAAACTCTTTCCACTATCCCGAAATCAGTTTCCTCCAAACATCCCTATTCAGATAAGCAACTTTAGCTTTTTTACAACTTACAGTTTGCTAGATGCCTTAATTTAATAAGTTAATTAATTTATATATACAGGGTGATTTATTAATAATTGGAAATATTTTAACTGGAGTATCCTGGGCTCAGAATATGAAGATTTAACGCAAATCACTTAGATAAAATGTGGCTTCTTACTGAGCTACAGGGTGTTTTATTTAAAAATTTAAAAACGATTTTTGCCCAGTACTTTAAAACTATTTGACGTATCCTTATCATACTTGGCAGGAAGTGTAGGTACCGTACACCATACTAAATTATGTTAAATAAAAGTTTCTGGCTTTTGGCAGTGGCGTACAACAGGGGCAAGTAAGAGGTTGATCTTTCCTAAATTCTACGCCACTGGCGGAATTGTCATTTTAGCACAATTTTTCGATTCTCCAATACTTTCTGTGTAAAAAACATACTCCTTCTTCGTAACGATAAAGTCACTATTTTTCGAGATATTTAAAACATAAAACATAAGCTGCACCCTTAAAATTTTTTCAAAATTTGCTCAAAAAAATCTGAAAAAATTCAGAAAAATAGAGAAAAAAATTAGCTACATAATAAGACAGTAACTTTTTTTTTAACTCATTCTGGTTTGGCAGGAAAAATTAATAAAAATTAATATTTTTTGCATTTAAATTTTTTATTTTCAATAATTTTCCCTGCCAAACCAGAATGAGTTAGAAAAAAAAGTTACGTAATTATTATGTAGCTAATTTTTTTCTCTATTTTACTGAATTTTTTCAGATTTTTTGAGCAAATTTTGAAAAAATCCCAAGGGTGCAGCTTATGTTTAACTTTAAATATCTCGAAAAGTAGTAACTTTATCGTTACAAAGGAACAGTATGTTTTTTACACAGAAAGTATTGGAAAATAGAAAAATTGTGCTAAAATGACAATTCCGCCAGTGGCGTAGAATTTAGGAAGGATTAACCTCTTATTTGCCCCTGTTGTACGCCACTGGCAGTAGCCAGAAACTTTTATATAACATAATTTAGTATGGTGTACGGTACCTACACTTCCTGCCAAGTATGATAAGAATACGTCAAATAGTTTTTAAGTACTGGGCAAAAATCGTTTTTAAATTTTTAAATAAAACACCCTGTAGCTCAGTAAGGAGCCACATTTTATCTAAGTGATTTGCGTGAAATCGTCATATTCTGAGCCCAGGATACTCCAGTTAAAATATTTCCAATTACTAATAAATCACCCTGAATATATATATATCAGAGTATATCAAATATAAGCATGAAATAACTATATATATATATATATATATATATATATATATATATATATATATATATACTAGATATACTCTGATATTGTTTCATTACAACCATTAATTCTCACTTATATATATATATATATATATACATATATAATACAAAATTTTGTATTTTTGTGTGAAAATACATACACAATCATACCATGTACCCATAAGGGTGTGGCACAAACTTTTTCTACTATCCCGAAATCAGTTTCCTCCAAACATCCCTATTCAGACAAGCAACTTTAGCTTTTTTGCAACTTACAGTTCGCTAGATGCATTAATTTAATAAATTAATTAATTTATATATATATATATATATATATATATATATATATATATATATATATATAATACAAAATTCACGACTAAAATGTATTATAATGTATGAAATTTTTATGGGACCTTCTTTAGGACCTGTAAATTTTTTATTTGAAATGAAATGTAACTGTACAGTGAGAATAATTACAATGAAATGATATTAAGAAATTATTATAACTTACATGTTCTTTTTACAAAATGCAGAAATAAATAATCATAAAATTTGCAGAACATGCAAATCATGAAATCGATAAATAATTCGGTAAGTCGATCTGTTATTTTTAATTATTTATCGACTTCATAATTTGCATGTTTTGCAAATTTTATGATTTTATGTTTAGTAAAAAAGAAATATTCAAATCTGGCGTCCCTATATTTTGGCACCCAGAGGCGGTCGCATTACTTATCACTTATCTATTAAAAATCTAAATATATGTATTTCAGTCTACTCTTTGATGTTTTGATTAAGATTGTTTTTAACGATATCGTAGCAATTTTGCCTACTTCTTCAGGGCGCTATAATCAACATTTTTAATTATGAACAATATGATACATGAATAAGTAAAGACATACAATAACCAGATAAATAAAAGAGACAATTTACTTACTTATCTTATAGCGATTTTTATGTTGAAACTACTAATTAGAATCGTATTTAGATCGAAAAAATTGTAAAACATATGTTACTATACAAATAATAATCATAATAATATGTAAATGAATAAGTATAATATAAAAAAACTTTTTTAAAAACCAACTTATTTAAATGCACTAAAAAGAGGAAAAATTTTTATCTGTCATTTACATTATTCAATTGTTATTTGAACATAAAAATAGTTCATGTGACAGATGTCATTAGTTGTATTAAAAAAATAAATATAAGCGTGTCATGAAAAAGTGCTTTTATTTTTTGCATTAAAACACATTTTGTTTTCTATCTGTCATATCAAATATCAATAGTATTTGTATTTTTGAAATATTGTTTTTAATTTTAATATTATAAAATTTAAATAAACTAATTAAAATTTGCTTAATAAGTAATTTTAAGCAAAACGTCAATAGTACTTTTGAGAAAAATAACTTTTAAAAGTGAGGTGAGAATACGGGTCAAATTATTCAACGACAATAATCATAGTAAATTTTTTTTACTGTGTACCAAATTTCAACAAGTTTTCAAAATATTTATCTGTATCTATACTTCTTAGCGACCATGTATAATAATTGCTATATTGTAACAGTAGTTATTAATTTTTCAGTAATACAAATGGAGGAAATGTTCGAAAATTTCACAAAAGATTTAGAATGTCCGATTTGCAAGGAATTGATGCATACAGAAATTCCGCAATGTATCAGGGGGCATAGTATTTGTTCAAATTGTAAACCAAAGATTGATCGGTGTCCATTATGTCAGTGCGCTTTTCGACATTCCCGTAATTATACAATGGAAAAATTAATCGATTCAACGAAACTTCCATGTCCAAATATAACACGAGGTTGTAAAAAATTCGATAAAAGCCTCAATATGGCTTATCATCTTAGTGAAGATTGCGAATTTGATGAATATGTTTGTCCATTAGCAAAAATTCAAAACTGTACATGGAAAGGTATCTATTCACTTTTCAAGAATCATTTTGAACATGAACATGCTGATGAGGTGAACTACTCCCATTTGAACAAAAAGATACGATTACAGTTTCACAATGATAAATTATTCAAAATAACTAGACAAAAATTGAGCAGTAACTTACATGAATTTTCGACACAGTTTATTGGGCCGAAGAAATGGGCGAATAGATTTATCTATAAAATAAATTTTATCGATCAGACTGGGTTGGGATATAAAACGAAAATTTCTGGACCGGTTATGCCCTATTGTTCAAACGATAATGACAATAGAGATGAACTTAGTATTATTGTTCATAAGAATTTATTAAGTTTTTTTAAAGTAGGTGATGATGATTTTTCTTATGTTGTTACTATTAAAAATAAAAATTTTTAAAATATTTATAATTATATTTGATATATTGTAAAAAAAAAAAAATTTGTTACTTATTATAAATTGTCGTAATGTAAAAAAGATTTTAAAAAAATGATTCAATAGTTAAATACGATAATTTATCAACAAAATATATGCAGTATTACTTATATGTCCGTTTTATATAACAGAAATAAAAAAGAATATTTAATATTATCATTTGTTTTAACGAATATTACTATATTAAAAAATATTTCAGAACTAATAATATTAAAATAAAACGGCTTTAGATTGTAGGTAGTTTTGTATTAATATTTATATATATATATATATAAAGTTAGTATTATTGTTCACTAGAATTTATGAAGTTTTTTTAAAGTAGGTAACGATAATTTTTTTTATTTTGTTACTATTAAAAATAAAAATCTTTAAAATATTTATATTTATATTTAATATATTGTGAAAAAAAAATTTGTTAGTTATTATAAATTGTCATAATGTAAAACAGATTTAAAGAAAATGATTCAATAGTTAAATACGATAATTTATCAACAAAATATATGCAGTATTATATGTCCGTTTTATATAACTGAAATAAAAAAGAATATTTAATATTATCATTTGTTTTAACGAATATTACTATATTAAAAAATATTTCAGAACTAATAATATTAAAATAAAACGGCTTTAGATTGTAGTTTTGTATTAATATTTATTAATTTTCGACGTATTCAACGTACGTCTTCATCAGGAAAAAATGATACAAACGACATTTATAGTAAATAAACAGAATATTGAAATAAGTTATTAGGCAATAAAATAAGTAACCAAATCAAAAAATTTATAAATTTTTCACTAAATTTTTTTTCAAATTTTATGATCTAGTTACTTATTTTGTAACTTACAATTAGTAACTAGTTTTTACATTCTGTTTATTTACTGTAAATGTCATTTGTATCATTTTTCCTGATGAAGGTGTACGTTGGGGAAGTATAGTATACGTCAAATATTAATATAGAACTTGAACCTGAAGCCGTTTTATTTTAACAAATATTTTTTAAACTGCCGTAATAATAATTCACTTACTATATAAAATAATTATTAAATTGATAGTTTGAAACAGATTTGCTATATAATAATCTAAATGCCCAATGTTGTAATCAAATTAAAATGAGATTTAACAACTATCATATCAAATTTTAATTTTATTTAAATTTTATTTAAATCTGTGTAGTAATAAACTCATGTATTTCATTTTGTTATCTTTAAAACAGTATTATTATGAACTATGTAATTTATTAATTTAAAATAAAATTTAATTATGTAACTCATCTAATTATCTAACTCATCGTATACAAATAATCTATTACAAATATATATTTTTTTACAAAACTAAATATTAATTAAGGGGGTATTCGCGAGCATCAATTTTTTTAAGTGTTTTTAACTTTGTTTGCGAACTTTTAAAACAAATACAGTAAACAAAAATTATACCGTTGGAAAGTGCATTTATTGAAGTTTTTAGCAGTATTATTTTTTTCAAAAAAATCAAATTTATACTTTAAAAAATAGCGTCAAAGTGATCAGGTCAAAATTCAGATTTGCCAATGGCAATAATTTTTGATATGCATTATATTCAAGTATAATATAAATGAATTTATACTACCATTTCCGGTTAAACAACTATTTTTAAAATAGAATAGTTTTATCTATAACAGTGGTTCCTAAACATTTTTCATTTTGATCTTATGTCGGATTCATGCACAACAATTTCAACTTCCACTTCAATCTAAACTACAACTACAATTTCGCCTTAGAGATAAATATATGCATTAGCATATGTACTCATGTGTGCATTCAATTATAACTTCAACTTAAATTTCGCTTAACTTAAACGATAACCAACTTTTATCTTTTATAGTTTAGGCGAAATTGACGCATGCGCGGTGACTTAGTTAAACTAATACAATATGTTGAGTATCTGTGTAACCTTAGATCACTGATTAGGATTTTAGCTTTTGCTGCTGATGATGAAAGCTCAGCTTCCGAAATACGAATATAGCTCTCTTTTAATAATATTGTCTGTGGTTTAAGAGAATTTATGTTATTATCTTAACTTTTCGCCACAGTAAGAGCATATTTTAATTTATAATCGCAATACACTCAACTTTTCACGATATTTAGGTATATTTAGTAACAGAAAATTAGTATATTAGTTATTAGTATAATATTAAAAATTTATTTTAATAGTTCGTCTCTTATAAAATTTAGCCATACTGTAAAAAAAGGAACTTAAGTTTATGTAATTTTACATAAATTTTTTAACAGTGATATTGCCAAAAAAGCAACAGAGTAACTTATAAGAAATATCAAAATATATTATTTTTTATAATAGGTGTTTTTCGTGTTAATGATTATATATCTATAATTCTTTTTTTAATTTTATTCGAGAAAAAAGTATAATCATACAAACATACGTCATTTTGATAAATTTTTAAAACTGAAATTTCGATCAAAATATTTTCTCCAAGATTACCAAGATTTCTACGTCATTTTACAAATAAAATAAGTAATAAATATTTATGTTTATAATATGCGAATTTGTTCGGAAATTTTTGTTTGTTTTATAATACCAGCACAAAGAACTTTAGAGATATTTATAATTTACCGCTAAGAACCAGTTTAAACTTACTTCAATATTCATTCACTTCACTATTTATATCATTTCAATTGATGTTCGTTTGAATATTCTTACGACCTTATTACAATTAAAGAAGCTATATCATTTCATTTCCTTTATGAATAGAAAACAATTTTTATAAATACATTTTTGTGAACCACTAGATTATCCAATCAGTTATAAACAATTGTTTAACAATAAAGTTATTATTTTTTATATACTGGATGTCACAATTTTTTCTATAATCATTCCGAACTTAAAACTAACAATAAGTATAACTTATAAGTATAATTAAGGGAGTAGCTCCGTTCTCTAGATGGAAAACAATCGATTTTTCGTTTTTTGCATAAAATTAATGCTATAAGTGTGTAGAGTGTGTCGGTTTTCCCGAAATCGAAAAAATTTCGAAGTTATAGCCAAAAAACGTGAACGCATGCACGACCGTTGAATAGAGATTGAAAAACTGTAAAGCTCGTTTTCTCGAAACGTACTTTTTCGAAACGCCATAATTTAGATAATTTTCAAAAAAAATAATTTGAATCGATAGCCACACTCTTAGTCTTCGAAAGAGTTTAGTGAAAAAAAATTTTTTTTTTCATTTTACAGGCGGCAATCGCCGGAGCAATCAGGCCACCTTTTTTTGGCGGACCTTCGGGCGACGTCATTGTGCGGGCATGCAGCAACAACAAAAAAAAAAAAACATTCGCGATGTTATTTTGCTGCTCAAATGACGTATAATATTGTGCTTTTTACCCCATTCCAAAATATTAATTCCACTTTGAGCTGTGCGCGTTTGAAAATAACAGTTTTCAGCTCTGAAGAACTGGGTTACCCCTTTAATTTGGGTTAATATAATAACAATAATAATGACTTTATTGCCTAATAGTTATATAACCAATTACAGGATAAGATATATATATATATATATATATATATATATACCCGTGTTTGTAAAACATTGCTCCGTTATCCAGACTCTCGAACAGTACTCAAACATAGAAAAACATTTTTGGTTACTCTGTCTAAAAGTGAACTAAAAAATCTAGGATGTAGGAGTAGGATTATTTTGAAATTGTTTATTTTTTTTTCGTATAAAAATCAATTTTGAGAGCACATTAAAAATCGAAAAAAGTGGATATCAAAAATATCCTACTCTACATCCTAGAGAATTCAATTCTCTTTCTTTTTAGAGAGAAAATCAAGTCAATTAGATCAACAGTTTTCAAGATATCTTACAGATAAGTTACAAAAACATGATTTCCAGAAAAATACGTTTAAAATTTGAGATACTTTATCTACCTGCCCTGACACGACTTTGTAAAAATCGCTGTAACTCCGCAACAAGTTCTAATTTCTGTACATCAATTTAGCCAAATATTCTACACACACACTATAAGCTTTTTCTGAAAATTTCAGGGTGGTATCCTCCTTTAGTATTGTAATATTATATATATATATATATAAGGCCGGTTTAACCTGTTCGGGGGCTCTAAGCAATATTTCAGGGGCTTTTTCCTCTAAAAAAAAAAATAGGGGTAAGGAAGAGAAAGAGACGTATTTCAAATATATATTTCTAAAAAGTTTCAATTAGATTCAATAAAAGAAATTAGACTTGTTCGCCACAAAGTCTTTTAGTACTGTATCGAAACTAATAATTTTATGTTTTATAGATAGACAAATAATATTGCACCTCACTGCAAAAGTAAGTACGCATTTTCCAATAGAATTACAACATATGTCTAAAAAATGGACATCGAGAAGTTTAAACTACAAACGCCTCAAATTTCTCATAAAAATTGTACTTAAAAAAAATGTCTTTTGTCGGGGCCCTAAGCACGTGCTTAGTTAGCATATACTTTAATCCGTCACTGTAAATATATATATATATATATATATATATATATATATATATATATATATATATATATATATATAACTGGGAAAAACAAAAGCGACACCTAGCCAGTGTTGCAACGAAAGAAAGCAAAATAAAAACGTCCCACACAAACACAATTGGCAACACTGCACGAAGAAAGGGCTTAGATCATAAAGTAGAAACTAGATGTAAGAAGGGGTATGTTGTATAGTGCAAGTTTTGGGAACGCTTATGCCTGAGTAAGACACATATATAGTATAATGTGAAAAAGAAAAGGAAAGAATGATTTTGCCTGAATTAACGTAACTGCGCAAACGCGAAGGAGAGCATGGTCGCGCGGTACAGAATTTTCAGAATGGGGCAGGTTTGAAATGAAAAGAAATAAAATAAAACAATAAATTACTTTAAATATTAAAGAAGAAATAGAAAGATATGAAAATATTGTATGTAAATATAATATTTTTAACCAATTAATATAATTAATTTCGATGTTAATAAATTTGTAGACAATTATTTAGAAAATTATAAATATTTTACATTTATCTATTTTATTTACAAATACATTTTATCCCTTTTGTAAACTTATAAAAGTAATTTCTGTAATAATATTACATGTTACGATTAAATAATGAATATTGAAATATTATCTGTATTTATATATATATATATATATATATATATATATATATATATATATATATATATTAGTATTTTTGATATATTAAAATGTAATTTTTTTTTTAATATTATAGCTTTGACTAGGACTTAGGCATAAATTCGTTTATATTAATAAAATAATAACTTTTCAGAAGTCATAATGTTAAATAAGAAAACCTATTTAAAAATAATAGACATTACTTTCAGTGATATTTATCAACTATATATTTATTAAGTGCATGTTGTAATTTAAAAAGTTTCAGATACGCCACTGACTCAAGAATTCTTGAGTTTGCGCAGTATGCTTGTTTCAGGCGATCTTCTGTCTCTCTCAGTCTTAAGCGTTCCCAATACCTTACATCTAGTTTCTACTTTATGATCTAAGAGAAAGGGATCCTGCGAAATACTTTGATGGTGTGACCAATATACTATCCAGCGATTGGCTAACGCTGGCGTGTGAAAGAGAGATAGTACTATTCGTGTAAGAGCGATAGCCAGCGCAGCGCTTGTACACATTTCTAGTTCATGAAAACTTACATTTCATAGCACAGCCGCAGTCTGCGCTGCGCGACCCAGCCAGAGAATAGACACGGTGCGCTGTTTTAGACATTTTTTCCAAACATCATCTCCCCCGAATGTTGTTAAGTTAGAAAACAATTGCGGTGTTTCGTTTTGGTAATTGTTTTCTCGATAAATTCTAGTGCAGTGTACATTCCAGTTTTGATTCCTGTGTGTTTGTGTGCAACATTATAAAAGGTAACTTCTATATTATATAGTTTAAATTTTGAATTATTCGCGCCTTTTCTACAACTAAATGCATTTGTTATTAACTGATTTTTAAATTTAAGCGGTTCTAGAAAGTGTTTTTATTTGGAGAAATATAAATGTAATTGCAGGCAGTGCTTAAATTTTCTGTATCATATGGCACATATAAAAGATATTTTTAGAAAATGTAAACTTAGAATTATCGTAATTTTAAAATAAAACGGATTCAGTTCGTAGTTCTGTATTCTTTTTTCTTAATGAAGACGTAAGTTGAGTACGTAAATATTAATTGAGAATTAGAACCAAGAGCAGTTTTATTTTAATAGAATGAGTTCTGAACGTGCACTTTGTTGTTATTCGTTACTATAGAAACCATTTTATTTAATTTACTGTTAGTTAGTGTTCGTAGAAAACATTACTGAGCAATAATTCTAGAAAATTATGAATATTTATTTGTTTATTTAACTACAAAATTATTACATTGGCTGTAATAATGCACATATCAATAATTCAGATCAACTATAAATACTATTATTTGTGTAAACGTATCTGCGTAAAAATAACAGTATTTTGTGTGTAATTTACAATAAATTAAAATATGATCTGATTGTGGCGAAAAGTTAATAAAATAAAATAATTTCCCTTAAACCATAAACAATAATATTTATATACGTATTTAAATACTGATGGATGTGAATTGAAAAAAAAAGTTGCAAAAGTTGGTGTTGGTCAGTTCAGATGCAGTTCGGTCATCTTGAGCGAATGTCTAATGAACTTCTGATTAAAAGAATATATGTAAATGATTCCAAAGGTATACGTTTGCCAATGGACGTCTAATAAGTAGTTGGAGTGACATGATTGAGAGAGTGGCTTGCGTGAGCGAATGTTTCCAAGTAGTATAGGAATAGAAGAGCATGCATGAGATAGGTTAGATGAATGTGGATGAAGCTAAAGTTGCTTGTCTGGATAGGAATGTTTGGAAGAAATTGATTTATTTATTTATTTATAAATAGACATACTTGCCTATTTGAAGGATACATACAAATATACAAAGATATATAAATATATATATATATATATATATATATATATATATAAATATATATATATATATATATATATAAATATATATATATATATATATATATATATATATATAAATATATATATATATATATATAAATATATATATATATATATATATATATATATATACATATATACATATATGTACATGGCGTGATTGTATATGTATGCTACTGATGATGAAAGCTTAGCTTTCGAAACACGTATATAGCTTTTTTACCACTTTGACTGCAAGGAAAAAGTGGTATAGCGTTTGGTACGGTGTTTGTAACATTTTCAAAAAAAAAAAAATTGTATAGAAATTCTTCATATAGCCTCTAGATGACGAATCTGAACTTAGTTTATGTGGGTGAATGGATGTGCGTCGTAAGCTCGCTCGCTCGGTCGTAAGTCAAAATTTTGTGGCAGCAACTCCTCCTAGACGGTTCAACTGATTTTAATGAAATTTTCTGGATAAATTTTTCTAGTGCCTAAGATGGTCATGTGGTTTTGGTTTTTTCCAGAGATGCCAACTTTCCGAGAAAAAAATTACTAAAATTTAAAAAAAATCATTGTGGCTACATTATTTATCCGATTTTGATGAAATTTTCAGAAAATTTTTTCCTAGTGCCCACATAAATTATAATTGTATTAAAATAAGATGTTGCCAACTTTCCGAATAAAAAAATTAATAATTTTCTAAAAATTTGTTATGCCCGCATTATTTATCCGATTTTAATGAAATTCTTACAGAAGATACCCTTAGCGCCTATAATATTATATATTAGCAAAATACAATGTTGCCAACTTTCGGTGAAAATTTTTTTTATTCCTATTTCTTATCATTTATGTGATAATGTCAAAGTGGTCTACATATGGGTTTACCCATATACTTTTAATCTTGTTTAATATTATTGTTTGTGGTTTAAGGGAAATTATTTTATTTCATAAATCACACTTTATAATAAATTGGGTTAAAAATGTTTTTATAAGTTTTTTTTTTTGACATTTTTCTCCTACTCTAATATTTCACAATATTTTTGGTACAATTTTTACAATATTTTTTACTGCGTATTATTAAAAAAATATGATTCGAGAAAAATGATTGCATGCACATAATGTTTCTATAATTATTACCAAAAACGAATGCAACAAACTTTAGTTAGTAAGGTCATTAACAGGTGAAAGGTCATATGAAATCAATATTAAAATAATATATATATATAGACAATACACAATTATATGTTAATTTATATGTGAGTTTGTGAGTCAGTTTTTATAAATATATTTCAGGATAAAATTCTAAACGATACATGGAATTAGTTCTGATATTTTAGCAAAAAATGAAAGTATGAATTTAGTTTGAAAATTAATCTATTTTTTTGAATCCATGTTCTATTATTACACATTTTTTTGAGATTGATATAAAACTAAAACAGTTGCTCCTATATATCTGGTATAAGCTGAACGGTCAATAATAAAGATCTAAATAGCTTTTTCAAAATATATGGTAGTAAAACAATTGATGTAAGCAATGTTTCACGAGAACACGTACACAATTACGTCATGTACCGAAAAAGATGTGGCACAAACTCTTTCCACTATCCCGAAATCAGCCTCCTCCAAACATCCCTATTCAGACAAGCAACTTTAGCTTCAACCATATTCATCTAACCTATCTCATACTCTTCTATTCCTATTATTTGGAAATTTTCGCAAAACATACTCAATCAGACCACTCCAACCTTCAAAATCGTTCGTACGTATAAATTCATTTAACCAAACATTCATTAAACATTCGCTCAAGATGGCCGAACGATCTTAACTAACACCAACTTTTACAATATTTTTTTTCTCAATTTCACATTCATCATACACTAATCGATTTTGTACCTGATTCCTTCTACATAATCCACGTAAAAATCTCATTTCCACAGCAGTCGTTTTCCTTTTATGTTTTAGCAGCCAAACCCAACATTCACCACCGTACAGGAATTGGTATATTTCTATGTGGCTGTATGATTCCTTATTAAAAATTAAATTTTTGAATTTACATCTACAGTGATTTTTTCATTTACTATATAAAGTTTGAATAATTTATGCTTGTATTAGTAACATATTATTCAACAAGCATGTATTATAATATAATTATTGTACGAGAATAGAAAAACACTACACTTTTTCTACGATTACATAAATACTTCATGATCATGGCATTTCAAATACAATATTGTAATTGACTAAAAACTGTTGAATATTAAATTTACATAATTTTGATTGATCAAAGA
Source organism: Clivina fossor (assembly GCA_963966155.1). Taxonomy (NCBI): domain Eukaryota; kingdom Metazoa; phylum Arthropoda; class Insecta; order Coleoptera; family Carabidae; genus Clivina; species Clivina fossor. The sequence goes on from OZ014550.1 coordinate 8,878,360, forward strand.
GTGTTGAGTAATGATTCAAAAACTCACTGACGTGCATAATAAATAACATTACTTATCAGAAACGCATATATAACGAATATGAATACATTCCTAGACAATGTTCTGACTGGTTTGCAACTAGCATGCGCATGCGCACTAACATAAATTACACGCTAATTCCACATTACTCGTGCCTAGCACAATTACCAATTGATTTGAAGGTTGGTTGGAATTGGAACAGACCTTATATTATTACTTTTAACAGAAGTAGAAAAAATAATTGTTACGATATCTCTACAGATCTACAAGTTTAATGACAATTAATAGATTCGGAGGCTTTACTTTTTAAACAACTATCATACAAGTTGTGGTTTTAATTTGAAATTAAGGTGCACACGTGTTTAGAAAACACGTTATTATTTAATTATTTGTCATCGGTGAAACAGCTTGAATAATATAAATATTAATACCTATCTATTTTAGAATAACAAAATATTTTGTTTATTTATTTGTATGTAAATTTAAAAATTTATTGAAAATAATAATGCAATAAAATTGTTTTGTCAAACAAACACAAAAACAAAATACTGCAATTATATCGTTAATCATTAGCCAGGATTGTTTTAGTCTAAAATTGAATGCAATTAGAACAAAATCAAGGTTATTTAGAAGAAAAAAAAAATATGTATACGTTCAATTTGGAATTCAGTTCACAGTTTAAACGAAACTCCGTTATCATTTTGACACAGTTTCTATTACATTGATTTTTTTTATTATCAATTTTCAATCAGTTTATTTGCTATAAAAATATAATAATAAATTTGTGCTGTTTGAAAAATGCAGAGCCGTGCTCAAAAATTTTGACACTTGAGGTAGATCCTGAGAATGACGCCCCTAAATTAAATCAGTAAAACTATAGAATAAATTAAAATACATATTGTAATAAAAACTAGCAACTATATTTATGTTGTAAAATAACATTCTTTAAAATGTAATATAGGTATATTTAAAAGGAAATAATATACGAACTTAAAAAAAAACAAAACAAATGGAAATAGAAAAATAAAAAAGCTTTCGAATTTAGTTCTGTATATATTTTTTAAAAAAATCGACATTTCCATATACTCTAAGTATATCATCATCAGGATGATGCTGATATACGTAGAATATATTGGAACGTCGATTTTATAAATAAAATATATACAAAACTAAATACGAAAGTTTTTTTATTTAAATATAATGAGTTAAAATGGACGTTTTGATATACTAATAAGCTGATTTGTAATAGTATCATATACAAAGTTATTGTTTTGTCTAACACTGATAAAATCATAATTTTGATACAAGTTATATGAGTAATATATTTCATTTATCAAATCACCTTACATAATTAACTCTCTCACCTAACACGTTATAGATTAAGTATTGTTTTGTCTATAGTAAAAAAATAATGTAGCCATGTAAGAAATTAATATTCTTTCTGTAATTATTCTGTATTTAGTCTTCATCGAATAAAATTGATTTTTAAAAAAACATTTCTATAATAATTAATATGACTTACGTATATATAACTAATTAGATATTGATTTTTTTCATATAATCATATAATATAAACTTTTTTATTTTAATATAATGAGTTAAAATCGACGTTTCGATATACTCTAAGTATATCATCATCATCCTGATGATTTTTAAATTTTTAAATAAAATATATACAAAACTAAATCCTAAAGTTTTTTTTAATTTTAATATAATGAGTTCTGAAAGACTTTTGTTATGTTAACTGAAAATAGATATACCGTGTGTTGACTTGGACCGTCGTACATAGGGATTTAGCATGTAAAATCAGACATATGCGATTTCCTGCTTCCCAAATTATTTTACATAAAAAACCTTATGATAAATGTTTTAGGGCATACTTTTCTCCATGTAAATCAATTACTAAAATTTTTTTTGGAACCTTCCTAACGTCAAGAATTAGGTCTAAAGTTGTTAAGAAATTGACTGGAAAATGGCAGTAGCCGTGAAATAACATATAGCATTTAGCATTTGTTTTATTTTTGTTCCAATTTCACGGCTAATGCCATTTTCAGTCAATTTCTTGACAACTTCAGGGCTAATTTCTGATGTTGGGATAGTTCTAAAAAAAAATTTGTTGACTGATTTACATGTAAAAGAATGTTTCCTAAAACATTTATCCCAAAGTTTTTTTTTGTAAAATAATTTGGGAAGCAGAAAATCGCACAGGTCTGAATTTACATGCTAAATCCCTATGTACGACGGTCCAAGTCAACACACGGTATATATATATATATATATATATATATATATATATATGTATATGTATATGTATATATATATATATATATATATATATATATGTATATATATATATGTATATATATATATATATATATATATATATGTATATATATATATATATGTATATATATATATATATATATATATATATATATATATATTATTAGTTTCGTGGGATTTTCAGTCAAAAATAAAAACAACTCAATTCAAAATGCAAGCTTTCGGAAAAATTTTATTTCCTTCATCCGAAAGCTTGCATTTTGAATTGAGTTGTTTTTATTTTTGACTGAAAATCCCACAAAACTAATAATATAAATATTTCCAGTCACTAAAACAAATATATATATGTATTATAATATAAAGAAATAGTTTCAAAATTCTTTAAAATATTTCATGTTGTTTTTAACTACTATACCTAATCAATAAGCAATTTTGGCGCCCTTTTGAGGCGTCCTGAAGTGGTTGTTGCACGACCCTGAAAAAATAGTCCAAGTACTAATTTACGGGACTTATAAAATGATAAAAGGAAAATACTCTAGATATTTTTAAACAGTAAATTATTTTGAATTATTATAAATAATTATCGATAATTTTTATTAATTTACGAATAATTTGTGACACTTGCATGTATGTTAATTTTCCAATATTAAGTAAATAAAAACAAAACACTTGATTTATCACGAAAATTTTGACAAAATGATAACATTTTTTTATGTAATAAACAAATAAATAAATAAAATATGCGGTATTGATAAAAAAAAATATAAGATACCTTGAATAAGTATTCTTGTACTACGTAAAAAAATGTAGTAGTACTTTTTTTCACAAATATTAATTTCAATTCACTTTTTACGCTTTTTACTTTTTTGCACTGTTATCATAAACAGATATTATACGAACGAAAAATAGTGAAGTAAAGTACACTTTTTTTAACAATCATAGAAAAAATAATTAAAAAAAACATTTAAAATTTACAGTGCTCTCAACAAAATATTATATGGTACGTTCTTACCGGCGTTCTGACTGGTTTGCAACTGTACTAAGCATGCGCAATTACAAGCTAAGTACAGTTGCCAACTGATCTTAAACTGATTTGAAGTTTGGTTGGAACAAACCTAATATTATTTATAACTCAGTGGTTTTTCTGTATCATGACTTAACATCTATTAACTCAACATTTTGTAAGTTCATTACTTAATAGTTTGTGACCAATGAGTTAGCCCCGTTGCTGAGATATCATGATATAATAAAAATAAAACGGTTTTATATTGTAATTTTGTATTAATATTTATTAATAATCGACGTATTCAACGAACTCAACGTACGTCTTCATCAGGAAAATTGATACAAATCACGTTGAGTTCGTCGAAATGTCGTTTATTAATAAATATTAATACAAAATTACAATCTAAAGCCGTTTTATTTTAATATAATGAGTTTTGACAGATTTTTTACTATATTATGATATAATTATTTTGAAATATTATTATTTTTTTTATTATATATAGTCATAAATAAATATAGGTGTACATATTTCTTGAATAATATACTATTATGCAAGTGAAGTGTTTTGAATTAGCAATAAATTTTAGGAGTATTATTTTTTACAGTAAGAATATACATACATTAATTTTTTAAATATATTAATATTTTATATTATATATATATATATATATATATATATATATTATATATATATATATATATATATATATATATATATATATATATATTATATATATATATATATATATATATACTCTTCACGTTAAATATTTAAAATTGAAATTCTTCATTTTGTTTATAAATAGTATATTATGTTACTAGGAGTAGAAAGCGATGATTATTATGTTGATCCCAGATATTTGCGAAACACAAAACCGAGTCAGATATATACGATCTTTTCTTCAAGCGTTCTAAACAAGAAATTAAACTAGAAATACATGCTAAGTAACCTTAACCAGTTACTAACAGTTGTAGAATAGTATTTATTTATATTTGTGTTAGATAATTTGTTAGAATTAATCTTCCTTTGGTCGAATATACAATTTCTGACCAGTCTGAGCCGTATATAATGCATTTCTTGCATTTCTTTACACATTTTCCATAATCAAATTTAAATTCAAGCAAAAATAAACAACGCAATTGCTAAAGATGTAAGATTAAATACACTTAACCTTGTAGTTATGTTTGATGCTGCCCCACCAGTGGTATATAAAGTAACTGACTGCTGTATAATAATATCATTATTGTACCAGTAACAAAATGACCTTTTTCTGTAAGTATAGGCAATATGATATGATATTATACGCTTTAAGATAAAACATAATTCAAGTAAACTTAATAGTTTTTGTGTAAAATATTTGAGCATATGTAAATTTAACATTGTCATTTTTAATTACAGAACTAAATTATACAATACAAAGTCTGCAAGATAAAAATTTGCATAAAACTGAAAGTTATTTAAGGTATTTGCTGACTATTGCATAATATTGCAGCAGACAAAAACAGTGCTTGTCAAACAACAATATATTATTTACGTGGCGACACCGATCGAAAAAAAAAAGAAAAAAAAAACTAGAAATATATCATGCTGAAGTTATGCTTTCTGATCAAATAGAAATCATGAAATTATACATAACTATTATTATGCAATCATATGATAAATATTTTTTATAATAAACATGAAAAATACAATCATTTAAATTTTAACATGTTTTTATTAACTCGTTTTCTTATCTGTCTGTTTTTTTTTATTCAAATAATTTTTAAAATGATAGGCATTTTAGGTTAATTTAATTTAATTAATAAAATTAGAAAATACAGTGGAACTTCGGCATACGACCTTAATCCGCTCCTGATGATTGGACTTATACCGAATAGGACGTATACCAAACCAACCCTTTTCCCATAAGAAGTAATGTAAAAATGATTAATCCGTTCTCATGTACAAAAAAAAAAAAACTCCTCTTGATATGGTATATTAATGGGGTTGTAAAATAATTTAAACACTGTTTGAGCACATTAATAAAAAAATAAATTTTATTATAGATTTTTAAACTGAACTAAATCCTAAAGCATTTTTATTTATAATATAATTAGTTCTGAAAGATTTTTTACAATTTTATTATAAATAATGTTCGTAAACAAAACAAGAAAAAAAATTAATATCAAATAATTTAGTAGCAACATTTTTGATCATTTAATCTCTGGTTTTTATCACCACCCACAAAAACCAATCGAGATAAAAAACAAAAATCGATTTTAGAAGTGAACTACCTAAGCCCGTTTGATTTATGCGATTGATATTAACAAAAATAGCTCATTTTGAAAGTGTCACATAAATCTGCGTAATATTAAATTGTTCATATCTAAATCAGTACATAGTACACAATACATTCTTCATTTTTTTTTTAATTTTTATTTGATTGATTCATTTTCCATGCGAGTTTATTGAACTTTATTGAAATTGCTTTTCATTGTCTATCAGTGAACAATAAAACACAAAAAAATGTATATAGATAATTTATTTTAATGATATTCTGTAAATTTTAAACATATCTAAATATTCTTGTATTTTTCTTTATCAAGAACATTCATTTTTTTAAACAAAATAATGCAGAATATTATAGTATATTATGTTACTAGGAGTAGAAAGCGATCTTTTTGTATTAAGCAAAGATAGTTACGGCCGAGGCAGAGCCGAGGCCCAGGCCACCCAATCTGAGCGAAAAATAAAAAGAACATTCGGCTCCAAGTGACATATGCGATTTTTTTCAATATTGAGAAAATGTTTTTCTCAGCATGTCTTTACCAAAGTTTAAATTTTACAAAAAATGCGACATTTTTTAACCAATTTTAGTGGTTTTTTTTTATACTAAGCACTCCATTTGATAACATTACCACCAGAGCCGTATTTACCTCTTGCGAGGCCCCAGGCGCAATTGAAATATGAGGCCCCCTTGTAGATATTCTTCAACTGAAAAGGAATTGTCAGTGGAAAAAAATTAGTTTTAGTCCTATTATTATTATATGAAAATGTTTTTAATAAACGTATCAACAATATCATCATAATTGATGGATTTTTGTAACTCTATTTCAATAAACAATAAGCTTAAATTACACAATTTTGATGTAAACTATTTCTCAAATAATTTTTCATTCGTTTTAAAACTGAAAACGAACGTTCTCCAAATGCATTAGTCACTGATTTATAAATTTGTACATTTCGAGAGGATTCGTAAGATTTTCTTGTTTCGCAAATTTTTAACATTGCATAAATTCTTTGTAGCAATAGCAACTAGCGGGTAGAGAGAAAATAGTCCCTCTTGTTACAATAGCGAGATTTTTATTATTTTATTGACAATGACAACACCAGTACTTCAACATTAGAAACGTATTGAAATATAATTTACTCGTAAATTAAAACTAGAAACTAGAAATTAAAATATAATTTTCAAATTGATCTCAGTGACTGATATCTGATTTGAAATCTGAGGCCCCTTAGCTACGAGGCCCCAGCTTGCGCCTCATGCGCCTGTGCGTAAATACGGCTTTGATTACCACTCCAATTTTATTTAGTATTTAATATTATACTATATAAACACAAATAAGCGTATCTTATCAGAAAACATTCTTGTAATACAGAGAATCATGTGTCAAGAATAACAGGATATGTCAATTTCAAAATGAAAAAAATATAAATACTTGCATATTGTATACATATTATGCTTTGTACTAATTCTTTTCAAGCATATTCTTTCAAAATTGGACTTTGTAAACACATACTTTTTCGAAAATACGTCTTATTAATGTATTCCTAGTATTTTATAAGTAATATTTTTCATAATTTTTAAAAAAAAGTGAAAGATTCCAATAAATTTGCACGGATACAATAAAACAACAAATTACATAATTTTTTACTGTAAAATTATATATATATATATATATATATATATATATATATATATATATATAAATTATTCATTTATTCAAATATCGTAGCTTGTTATTTCTTATATTAAATGTATAAAGAGCGGTTTAGCTAAATTATAATGCCTTGAAAGTCAAGATAATTAAAATTACTAAAAAAATATAAAATGTATATATTAAAAATAAACTTAAAAATTTAGCTTGTACAGGTGCTTCAGAAATAACTCCCACATTTCAAAGAGTGATTGAAAAAAAATTCCCAAATTTCTAAAAATCACTGTGGAGTCCCCAAAGCAGATAGAGTAGTGCGATCCATTCAGTTAGGTAGGGTACATGTTGTCACCATGCCGAGGTTGGGTGAACATCGAGGCTTGCATTAGCACGTAAACGCCCTCTGCGTCGTAGTTACAGATTTACCATTTTTGGAAAAAAAAAACCACTATAAAGCCTCAATGTTCCCGCACTACTCTACCTGCTTTGGGGATCACACAGTGATTTTTCGAAATTTGGGAAATGTTTTTTCAATCGCCCTTTGAAATGTGGGAGTCATTTCTGACGCTGCCTGTATTTCAAAATGAAATACAGTGTCCTGTAATTGGTTGTATAACTGTTAGGCAATAAAGTCATTATTATTATTATTATTATTAAAAGAGAGTATTTGCGTGAAAAATTGGCGGAAATCTGGTATGCTGATTGTGAATTTAAGGTTAGAAAAAGAAAAAACAAATAATCTCAAAATAAATATTGTATAATATAATCTTGTTATGTAGATGAAATATTAGAAGAATATTATGCTAAAAATGTATTCACGTGTGAGACAGGTTTGTTGCAGACGATAAGTCGAATTCGAGAAAACTAAGGTTTATTTTGAACATGTGTTTGTAAGTATGTTATTGGCAATGTTTCAAGGTCAACTGATGTGGACACAACCATTTCATCTAAGTTTTGTTTTGATTCTACTTAACCACAAACCTGTTCTTGAATATATATGGAAATGCTATATACTTAAACAGTCATTATAAGGCAAAATAAAAAAAAAATGTGTTTTCAATTGAGAAAAAAAAACAAACAAACTTAGAAATACAACCAAAAATAAAAATATCTTTATAATTCCTGTTTTAGAAAGAATGAAGTTACGTGGTTACGTAAATATATTTTTAAAATATTGTAGTCATTTTTATATAATGGTTTCTTTTTTCAACAGAATGTCGAGATAGTTTACAGGAACTAATGTTATTGATAATGTTATCACACTTGCCCATGAAATAACAGTTTTTGTTTTAAATACTTATGTTTTGTGTGAAAAATATACATTTATTTTAAACTGTTACTTACAAAAAATGTTTTACGAAAACTTCATCAACTACAGGATGGCCCAAAAGTCACTAGATCATTTTAAAATGAAAAAAATATATAATAATACATACATACATACATACATACACAATCACGCCATGTACCCAAAAGGGTGTGGCACAAACTCTTTTCATCATTCCGAAATCAGTCGCCTCCAAACATTCCTATCCAAACAAGCAACTTTCGCTTCATCCACATTCATAATTCCTCTCATACATGTTCTTTTATTCCTACTACTTGGAAACTTTCGCTCACGCAAAACACTCTCAATCATACCACTCCAACTACTCATCGGACGTCCACGCAAATGTATACCATCAAAATCATTCAAATAAATCTTTTTAACCAGACGTTCATTAGACATTCGCTCAACATGTCCGAACCATCTTAACTGACTAACACCAACTTTTGCTATAACATTTTTTTCAATTTCACACTCATCATACACTAATCTATTTCGTACCCGATCTCTCCTATTTACACCACATACCCCACGTAAAAATCTCATAATAATAGACTTTATTTAGCTCAAATGCAATACAAAATACAAAATAATAATATAAAAATGTAAATCATATATGAAAATTTCTTATATATCACACATGTTGTCAAAATTCGACAATTTTTTAAGTCAAAAACATTTTTTTTGCGGGGTGTGATGGGGAGCGGAATGGCTTATACGTTGCATTATTTTGTACGGCCTTAAAGAGAAGGCTTCAAATTTTTTTTTTTCAAAAATTCATCCATTTTTATACAAAATTAACCAAGTTATGCCCCAAAAATTCGCAAAATGCAAGGTAAATTTCCAAAACTCATAACTTCGCGCCAAATCATCGTAAGTCCTTGAAATTAAGCGGCATTTACCTAGAAATGTTTGAGTTTTTACGCCCGCTTGGTAAATTGAGTTGAAATTTTTTTTTGTATACTATACATGTTGTCAAAGTTTGACAATTTTTCAAGTCAAAACATGTTTTTTTTTTGCGGAATGTGGTCGGGAGCGGAATTTCTCAAATAGTACATATCTTGCATGACCTTAAAGATGAGACTTTAAATTTTTTCGTACACAATTTCGTTCAAAATTGGCCGAATTATATCTATTTGAAAATCGGTAATTTTTCTGATTTTTCAAGTGGCGCGTTTTTTTTTTTGACTAGCGTATTGTAGCTTTAAAAAAAATAAACGTTTTTTTCTTTACTGAAATATTGGATTTCGTCTTCTGAAAAAAATATCAAAATGATATGAAAATGATGAAAATACCTCTCGTACACCATTCCAGTAGTAAAATTGATTTATCGCCAGCGGTTACGGGGAATGCTTTAGCTACAGTTTAGTGTGCGCCAACATAATATTCGCCATTTTCTACCAAACGAAATACCTAATAATAATTTTAATGGCAAGGGTTTCCTTAATTTTAAAATTAGTTTTCCTAAAAATGTATAGCTTACGTAAATCCACGAAAAGGTACATTTCATATTATTGGAAAAATACGAGTACTTGTTAACCGTAAGGATTAGTTTTAATAAGAATTCTAGAAAATTCTGCTGTTATCCTATAGGTACATCGGAAATGTAAGATCTTTATACTTTAAACTTTGTAACTTATCTGTAGTGTAGAATTGAACTTATTATGTAAATATTAGCGGTTGTTACGTGTACAATGCAAATAATATTTACAATATGTATTTAAATTTATATTGCTTCTATAATTATGTTGGAGAGGTCTAAAGTACCGCTACGTATTTTCAAATTCATTTGAAGATGTGTGCAGGAATTTAATCTGAAGAATTTATTTAACGATACCTTGATTGTTCCAGCAGTTTTTCTATTTGAAATTACGTATGTACTTTGTATTACGATCAATTAAAATAATATACATTTTATATTCTTAATTGGGAATCTCATGTAAAATACATAATGATGTTTTTTTTTTCGATCAAGCGTATCGAAATACTGATATTACGTTACTATATTGCCTATGTAAAAGGATGTCATTATGTATTACTAGTACAATAATGAGAATATTATCATACAGTAGTTACTATCTATATATACACCACTGGTGGGGCAGCACCAAACATGACTACTCGGTGAGCGTAAATATTTAATCTGACATCCTTGAGGGCAATATTGAAAATATGTATTGTAGTAACAATTGTAGTGTTTGTTTTCGCTTGAATTGAATTGAAAATGAATTATTGAAAATGTGTGAAGAAGTGCAGTGCACACTGCCAGATTTATCAGAAATTGTCACAAATCATGTAATAAATATACTGTTTTACAACTATTAGTAAAATAAACAAATTTATCGAAATATTTAAATAAACTATTATTGAATATGCATATTAAATAAACACTAGAAAATAATAATATTAAAATAAATAAACAAATATAATTTTTACTATAAAAATATTTATCAATAAGAAAACAAATTTTCGTGATTATTTTAAATTTGTTTATATTTTAAAATTGTGCTCATTATTTCGAATTTATTATAAAACGTATATAATACGTGTAATTTTTATGTCCTATTATTTATTTATTATTGCAATTAATTTATTATTTATACTCTTTTCTGGGAAAATTAGATTTACAATGCTCATGGCCATTTATGCAATTTACTGAGAAATAATTGCGGGTTTATGGTGTGCACGTTTTCTTTAATTTTTTGTTTGTTTTAAGTATAAAATTTATTATATATGTATTAAATGTATCACAAAAAATTTTGATAAATGTATAATCAAAAATTTATTTTAATGGTTTACTTCCAAGAACTGAATTATAGAATTATAATTTCTTTGACTCATCACATGTCTGCGTCTGAATTCTTATCTTTTATTTAATAGTGTAGTGTCAATTTTAAGCGTTATATATATATATTTGCAATTATATCTGGTATGAAGATACTGTTAGGAATATATTTTGTGGTCCCTGATAAATTAAAACAATTTATACGTTTTATTGACAGTGACAAACAATGGGTATTAATCTTTGTCTATAATTACACGTTCTGATAATCAAATTATAATTGTAAATGCATGATATAAACTAACCTATATGTTTACTGTTGCGTCCAGAATGTCCGACATTTATTTGAACAGCTTTTAAAATAATAAAACGGTTTTAAGTTCTAGTTCTCTATTAATATTTACGAATCCGGATAATTTTTGATCCGGATCCATGAATTTGCAATGTATTTAGCTATTTGCAATGTGTCCCTAAATACAATGTGCAAAAATACCCAAAGCAAAGTCAAAGCAATCTCACGTCAGTCGTTGAAGCGGTCAATAAATTACCCAAATACACAAAATACAAATACTTAAAATTAAGTAATGCTTTTTTGTTAAATCAAATTTTAACTCGACAAAAAAGTATTGCTTAATTGATAATTTTGCCATTAAAAATTTGAAAAGTTGACAAAAAAAAGCATAGTTTTATTGATATCTATAATAATTTTGTTGGTAGAATTTAAAAACGACGCTTTTTTGTCGATTTAAGTTAAAGTGTTTATGACAAAACATTAGTTTAAAATTTTAATAAATGTAATATGCCACTGCCACCACTTTTTGTCAAAAAACGGAAACCGTTACTTGACTAGACATCATTTAAAATGCTCTAGTTTAGATAAAATACTTTATAAATTGTGGGTGTTTCTCTTCCCATTCGTAGATTCTTCTAATCTCTATTATTTCATTAGCGCCTTTTTTTCTTCTTTTCTTTGTCAAAGTAATTTTTAAATTCAATTATAAGCTAATATGTCATCTTAAACATACTTATTGAATAATTCTTCTACTTAAAATATTACATAAATTAATCATTAAAATCATTTTCAGAATTTGTAATCCATTCTAGAAGTTTAAGTCAAAATATAGGCATCCGTGTTGCTTTTTTTTACAGTGTAGACTAGTAATTTAGGATACTAGATATACTAATAAATTCAAAAATAAAATACGTTATAATAGTTTTTGTTTTTAGAATCGTAGATTGGCGTGAAGCAATAAATTTCAAATTGTATTATTTTGTTAAATTCTGATTTGTCTAACAATATGTTTCTATTTTACATAGGTGGACAGCACCGAAAAAATTCTACAAATCTAATCGAATTCCGTAATTTTGTTGTTTAAGAAGAGCGCAAATAAATTATTATTAGACAATTGTTAAGAAGGTTAGTATTGTTTATAAATATATTTAGCAAGTACTGTATAATAAATAAATTCAATAAATGTATCTATTATTTATTGTAAGAGTAAATATTTTTACAGAACAATAATAAAGTAATTGGTTAAATATTTATATTGGACTTTCTTACAAACATAAACTTATCACAATGTGTCACGTAATAAATTGTGTAAATATAAGGAAAAGGTGATAACTTTTTATTTATGGGAGGGGGGGGGGGGTATAAAATTTTTGTAAATAGCACAATAAACTATTTTAATAGTATATGTATCCGTAATACACTAGTGAATTTATTTAATAAGGATTGAAGTAAAGGCGTTAATAATTAATATTCAATTTAAAAATTGAATTTTTATCAGTGCCGGATTTAGCATTAGGCTGAAAAGTCTCCAGCCCAGGGCCTCCAGGTTCGGGGGGCCCCGCATTGACATATGTTTCTCATTCAGAGCCCAAATGAGCCACTTACTATTTACAAGAAAAATCCAGGTCCGGATTAACAAAAAAATAGATAGCAATTGTAACCTTGAAACAACACCCTGTATATTGAAATTTTTAAAATCCGTTTGCATATTTGGAAAGCACAAAAAACTAAATTAAAATGTGCACTTTAAATTTTTCCGCAGAAAATTTAACTATTCACATTTTGAACTTAAAGTAAAATTTTTAAGAACTTAGAGCCAAAAAAATAGTTATTATTAACTTTTAATACAATAATAAATTATAAAACTTTTGAATCCATACTCATTTTAAAATTATTGAATAACTATTAAATACATTGGTTTCTATTTTTATAGTTAAAAAAAAAAATAAAAAAATAAAAAATAGTAAAAAAAATAAAAAAAAAATAAATAGTACACCACAGTGGTGTATACTGAAACTAGTCGCCGAAACTAAAAATAAAAATTCAATTCTAAATTGAATATTAATTATTAATACCTTTACTTCAATACTTATTAAATACAAACTATTTCTTGACATTATAATAATAATAATGCAGTTTATTTGTAAAAATGCTATACAAAAATAATAAATACATAATATACCTACCTATTTATACAAAAATATATGTGTTGTAATATAAATATATTTTTCTTCATAGTATTAAGATTACGTTATCATATTGCCCATGTAGAACGAGGTCATTATGTTATTAGTGCAATAATGACATTATTATACTAGTAGTTAGATACTATATATAGACTACTGGTGGCAGCACTAAACAAACTTACAACATCAAGTGTATTTAATCTGACATCTTCGTCGGCGGCCATATTATGTTAACTTATAATTGCATTGTTTATTTTTACTACTTTGACTGCAAGGAAAAGTAGTATAGCGTTTGGTACGGTGTCTGTAACATTTTCAAAAAAAAAAAAAATTTGTATAGAAATCCTTCATATAGCCTCTAGATGACGAATCTGAACTTAGTTTATGTGGGTGTATGTGTGTGCGTCGTCAGCTCGCTCGCTCGCTCGGTCGTAAGTCAAAATTTTGTGGCCGCAACTCCTCCTAGACGGTTCAACCGATTTTAATGAAATTTTCAGGATAAATTTGTCTAGTACCCAAGATGGTCATGTGGTTTAATTTTTTTCCAGTAATGCCAACTTTCCGAGAAAAAAATTACTAAAATTTTTAAAAATTCATATTGGCTACGTTATTTAGCCGATTTTGTTCAAATTTTCAGAAAAAATTTCCCTAGTGCTCCCATTAATTATATAATTTTATTAACATCCAGTGTTGCCAACTTTCCGAGAAAAAAATTACTAAAGTTTTAAAAAATTTATTATGGCTATGTTATTTAACCGATTTTACTCAAATTTTCACAAAAGATTCTCCTAGTATTCATATAATTTATGTAATTTTAACAAAATACAGTGTTGCTAACTTTCCGAGAAAAAAATTACTAAAATTTATTGTAGCTACATCATTTATTCGATTTTGATCAAATTTTCAGAAAAGTTTTTCCTAGTGCCCACCTGCCCACATAAATTATAATATTATTAAAATACAGTGTTGCCAACTTTCCGAGAAATGTCAAAGTAGTCTCTATATGGGTTTACCCATATACTTCTAATCTTGTTGTTTGAATTTTAATTTGTTTATTAAAAATCTGCGAAGAAGTGCAAGAAATAGACAATGTATATCGCCCAGGGTGGTCAGAAATTGTATATTCGACTAAAGATATATTAATTCTTATAAATCACGAAACAAGTATAAATAATATATACGTATACATACTATTCTACAACTGTTAGTAACTGGTTAAGGTTACTTGGCATGTATTTTTATTTATTATTAGTTTAGTACATTATTTAGAAGACTTGAAGAAAAAATCGCGTATGTCTGACTCGGAATAGAAAACTTTTTTTGTGTTTCGCCCACATTTTTTGTCTCGATCACATATATCATAGCTTTCTTCTCCTTACATAATTGTAAATAATGTTCTATAATTTTATGTATGTTTAATATTATGTTAAAATATTATTTATTAAACATAAAACATAATTTATTATTAATTGACATAATTATTGTTTATTTAATTATGTTTAATATTACTAGGTAAGTCATTATATGTAATTAACCGTTTATATAAAAAAAAGTTTTGCACATGTTGCTGTGTTATTTTTCTTATACTGCAAATTAATATTTGATTTGAAAATAAAATGTAAATAATTTGAGATATACGCGCCAGGAAATTTACACTAATTAACCTCAATTGAAGATTGATTAAATCATGCACTTAATAGGGCATTTAAATTAGAGCTAATAATTGAAATCAGTTCCTTAATCACTACATTATTACAATAATGTTACCATTTATACTATCAAAAATTATTAAAAAACATTTCTTGAATGCTTGCAATTAAAATTATTGTTATTTGGTATGTTGTTCCGTAGAAAGTAGCGAATATTATATTGACGCACACTAAACTGTAGCTAAAAATATCCCCTAACCGCTGGAGATACATAGCCCCCCCCCCCCCTCCCGTATTATCATCTCATTTATAAAAGTGATTTTTGCCAAAAGTACTTTTATGTTTACTTAAAATTATTTATTAAGCACTTATAATAGTTTAGTTAAATTTTATAATACCGAATATAATAAAAATGATCAAAAATAGTAAAATTATTTATATTTGATTAAAAACCTAAATTTATTTTGAAATGAATGATAAAAACACTTTTTCACGAAAAAGTGAGGTGAAAATACGGGGCATAGATTTTACTTCGGGAATGCTGTACGAGATGTATTGTCATCATTTTCATATCATTTTGACATTTTTCAGAAGACGAAATCCAATATTTCAGCGAAAAAAAAAATTATTCATTTTTTTTCAAACCTACCTCCAAATTATATTTTTTAATGCGACATTTTTACGCCATAATAGTATACAAGTAACATAATTTTCCTCTCCTCTCTCTACATAATTTGTATTATTTCACGGAGATACAGTGTATGAGATAATTATATAGAATGTGTCTAAGAAAATAATGTATGTGTTTTTAAGAATTATATATATATATATATTTATATATATATATATATATATATATAATATAAATTAAACAAAAATAAATGTTAAGTTTGTTTAGAATACGATAGAAATAGATTATAAATAATTTTATTTGTTAAATTTATTATTAACTTAGAAAAAGAATTCGTACATTGAAGAATAATTTTATTTTTGAAAAGATAATAATTTATTGAAGCCTTTTTAAAAGCAATTATTCTGAGAGTAAGATTTAATAGTCCGTATCTTTTAACTAAAATATTTAGCGATAAATACATTTTGGTACATAATTAAGCATAGAATTGTTTTACACTATTTGTATACGTGAAACTATTTTGACAGTATACAATTTTAAAATGCAGATTCAAATAATGCTGTAATTCTGTTCACATCTAGTAAGACTTGTAGCGTGACATATTTTATCTTTTTTTAGTAAATGGATTTAATCTTTCGATAGAAGAAGACAGAATATCTCGTAACACTACGAAAGTTACAAGATGCACACAGAATTGCATCATAAATTATCCTGCATATGATGATATCCTTACACAGACCGGGGCGCTACTGCGCGCAAACGCAGTTAGTTGGTTGCGCGTTGAAAGTGTGCGTACTATGAATACGTCACTACCGGATTACGAATTTAAAATGAAGGATAAGTGATCAAATGAAATAAGTGCTTATTGTACTCATCTGTCGATATTAGCACTAATATAGGTAGATGTTGTAGATGATAATACTCCGATACTGGGCTGATTTCCTAATTGGTCGTGTACAGTTGATGATGACGATGACGACACGTGATTATGGGGTTTAAATAAGGGGTCACACTCACAATATGTGGCGACACACACACACAAAGGACACTAAGTTGGACGAATTCACGATACTACGCAATTTATACTGGATTCCCGTAAACCGGGCTACTTGTGAAAGAACCACGCCAAGATTAAACAATTCGATAAAGGCTTTTCACAATCTTCGCGATACACGTGCTCTTACGAGTACAAAATCCTCCGCACGGAGTAAAATCGGTCTGAGTGCACGCAAAATTCATCAACGTTACTAATAAACGCAATAATTACACTCAATAACCATGCACGAAAATTAACACGGTACCGCGAATTGCAATAGTATCTTAGAACATTTTACAAAACGAGCAACTATGTCCGTCTCCGACAACGGACGAGAACCGACTACCCTCTTTCTTTCTTTTTAAAAATCGTACAAAAAAACGAAGAAACTAAACTAAACTTGTGGTTATCAAAACTACGATTTACAACGGGAGTAAAAAGTTGTTTATCACAATTTTGCGTCAAATACAGAAAAATATGTGAGAATATATATAAAACTAAACAGTGTTTTATTTAAGATTTCAATGTTATTGCTATTTCCGGCGAAATCGGGAGTGGAATCATAATAAGATTTATCTTAACAAATGCAGAACATATCAAAAATTCTATTAAATATCTTGATTAATACAAAAATAATTTATTTCTATAATTTTGCTCCACGATGTATATTATTCTGTGATATAAGTGACAAAAAATGTACGTGATTATGTTATTATATTTAACTATTTTAAGTTACATGACCCAACGTCAATTCATAATAAAAACTTAACGCAATCATCCAATATTTTGAGATATAATAAACAATAAAACCAGCTTTAAATCGAAGTAATATTATTTTGTTATGTATATTAGTTGTTAATTTGTAATCTAAAAAAAAATATTTTATTGAAAACGAAAAAAAAAGCGGGAGTATTACTCAAAAAATTAAAACGCTTAAAATTTATATAAGTAATACATACATACTTTTAGAAACATTTTACAAAGTAGTTTTTATGATGTAATATTATATATTTATTTTATTTTGATTTTTTTTAAAGGAAGTTTTAAAATATTTAGATATATTTTTTTCTCAGCATAAACAATTTCTCCAATAATTGTTGGTTATTTACAAATAATATGAAATAAAATATGTGAAATATTTACGGGTCTCTAAATATATCTGAATATTTTAATTTAATAGAGATTATACATACAAATAGCGATGTAATAAATAAACCTAATATAATAAAGATATTTATTTGAAACAAATAAAACGTTTTTTTTTTTTTATTTTTTTACGTTCTAGTAAACATTTTAAATTATTTAGTAAATCCGTAACAGATTGGAAATATTATATTTGGTAATCAAATAATAAAGAAACAAATAATGTTTATTATAAGCTATTTATTTTATACATTTGTTAATAATATGATTTTATAGTCTAAACTAAAGTATAAAGTAAGCATAAACTTATACAACTTACATAAATATTTGCCCGCAAAATTCATGTAAGTTTAAAAACAATTTCAAATTAAATTTTCACAGAATTGACGGCCAAATATATTATATTATTCAATATAACCTAAATAAAGTGTTAAATTTCACGAATTTATTGAAAACTAAACTAAATATACGTGAATATTTCTTATCTTAGATAACTATGATATGTTTTCTTATGTGTGCGTTGCTATATATGAAATATAACCATCTATAGAAAATCTTACATTAATTAATTTCTAAGAACTATTGGCAGTATTACATTACTTTAAGGTTTTTTTTGTTTGTTCCAAAAAGTATTTCTTACACACTATAAAATCATACACCAACATTTATTGCATTTGCATTAAAAATTCAAAATCGCAGTTTGTCATTTCCCTAACCTACTTTATCGATTGTTTAGGGCGAAATAGTTCTGGTTTTTTGTTGTTAGACGGCACTAATGGTACTATTGAAAAATTTATTTTTTACTGTTGAATTTTATCAATATTATTTATAGAATATAATAAATGCGGGTGAATTCAATTAAATAAATTATTATATCATACTTAAAAATATCTTAAATGCATTTTTTTATATAAACATAAGTGCACTCATATTTATTTATAGATTATTTTCTGAGGTATAATTTTTTCAATTTCATTCAGTTTATTTTAGAATAAAGTTTTGAATTGTTATTCAGAACTTTATTTATAAAGGAAAATATTAGACTTCAAATAACACAAATAATTAAGAACTGAACTAGTTTTTCCAATTTTACTAAATTTTCTTGGCATTATAGATTAGGACACTTTTCATTTCAATCAGAAGTTTTGTTTAATTCATTCATCAGTTAATTAGTAATATATTTTGTGCATATTTAACTATACAGTATATAATTGTTTATTAATTATTTTTAATATTTGTTTTGTAATATATATTTTAGAATATTGCTTAATAAACATTTAATTATTAATAAAATTATTATTATATTTTTAACAATCTATAACTTCTGTATTCCTAAAACTTTTTATTAAATATCATTAAATAACAAATGCTGGGATTCTGTGTAATGTTTTATATATATAAAAAAAAATCGGTACATGATTACATTATAATGTAATCTTGTGACCATTTTACAAAATAATAATAAATTAAATAATAATAAAAAAACAAACTAACTGTAATTTTCGGTGTCGTAAATCATTTTTTTCTCCGAAATAACAGTAACTTCTCGAGCGTTACATATGATACTTCCTGTATAAAACAACAAATAAAGCGCGCTGTAAAAAAACAACGTGTAATACTTCAACATCAAGGTTATAATTTTAATAGACATAAAAAATTTGCGTTTTTATTATGATTTATATATAAAAATGAGACCCCCCCCCTCCCCTCCAGAATGAAACTGATATAGTCTATGTGTCATAAATCGTGATCCATCCGTGAATGGAATCGAGTAAAAAGTGATTGTGTGGACGTTCAATTTATTTGGAAAGGTTATTCACATCGAACGCGTGAATGTTCAATGCGTGAATAATTTAGGTCTACTGAATGAATGGGTGGGTTCCAATGTAGGTACATTAGAATATTATTTAGTTTTGGTTTTGGTTCCTAATGAGATAGATATATTAATGTCGTTTCGTATTATTATTTAATTTATCTAAATAACTATACACTGTAAAAAAAAAGTTGCCATTTTACCATAAATAACATAGTAAACAAATTTCGATAAATTATGTCAGCAAACATGATGGTTTACATACATTTTCTATAAAAATAATATAATTTAGGTAAATTTAAGTTAGGAAATACGTTTAGCTCAATATTTGCTAGTTTCTACCGAACGAGAAATGCCTAATTACAATTTTAATTTCAAGCGTTTAACGAATTATATATTATATTACATATGAAAATTCTACTATAGCATTAGTAATGTAGTAAATGTATCTGTTTCGGAGTATTTCGAGAAATAGATTTTTCATTGCAAACTCGTAGGCATAAAGACGAAACGAAACGAGTACCTAATCACTCATTGATGTCTATTTATTTACCTACGTTCCGATGATGCCATCAAATGATCTATTTACAAAATATCAAATAAAAAGTCAGACTGATGGTGTAAAAATAAAATGGATTGTCATTGAGTATTAGTAAGGTTTCCCTTCTAGTAATAATAAAATTTCAAAGAAATTGTACAATGTAAAAAATGAAATTTCAATTTATGTAATATTACACAGTTTTTCACGGTATTTTGTCATTTTTACTGTGATTATTTACGTAATATTAAATTTTTATATTAAAATTACATTAATAGAATAGGTAAATAATCTACATTGATTTTTTACAGTGTAGATTTACCTAACCTAACCTAACCACTAAATAGATTTTACCTCGGGAATGCTGTATGAGAGGTATTTTCATCATTTTCATATCATTTTGACATTTTTTCAAAAACGAAATTCGATATTTCAGCGAAAAAAAAACATTAATTTTTTCAAAACTACCTACTATTTTTTTTTTAATACGATATTTTTACGCCATTATAGTATATAAATACCTCTCTACCTAAGCTGTATTATTTCACGGAGATGCAGTGTACGAGGCAATTATATACGGTGTGTCTAAGAAAATTATGTACAATATGTTTTTTAAAACTATTGTATACAATGTGTTTTTTAAGAATTACATATGCAATATACCAAAAAAAATTATATACAGTGTAAATGTTATGAGAGTGAATCTAGCAGCCGATTCGTAGCAGCCGATTCGCGAGCGTACCACTGTAAACGTGGTGACTCACCGCTAGCGCTATAGCAGTTATATATTGTATTTAACATAAAACTCGTTATAATTATTAAAAATAATGTAAATACAGTGATAATATTAACAATTTTTAAAAATCAATCTAATAATATTAAATAAAAGTAAATTTAAAGTAAAACGGAACACAAGAAAAGTTGCAATACATGTTATCAGAAAAAATTAAAAAAAATATATTTCTAAGAGGTGTCTCACTTTAATTTTTTTACAGTGGATATCTACCCTCTTATAGAACATTTTCACCATATCATCGATATAGTAGCACCCGTACGAAACTCGGGAAATCGAAAAGAATTCAAAGTTGTAATATAACGAAATAGAAAAAAAATTAAAAAAAAATATTTCTAAGAGGTGTCTCACTTTAATTTTTTTATAGTGGATATCTACCCTCTTATAGAACATTTTCACCATATCGTTGATATAGCAGCACCCGTACGAAACTCGGGATATCGAAAAGAATTCAAAGTGGTAATATGCGAATACTAGACAAAAAATTAAAAAAAAATATTTCTAAGTGGTGTCTCACTTTAATTTTTTTATAGTGGATATCTACCTTCTTATAGAACATTTTCACTATATCCATGATATAGCAGCACCCGTACGAAACTCGGGATATCGAAAAGAATTCAAAGTTGTAATATGCGAATATTAGGAAAAAAATTCAAAAAAAATATATCTAAGAGGTGTCTCACTTTAATTTTTTTACAGTGGATATCTACCCTCCTATAGAACATTTTCACCATGTCACTGATATAGCAGCTCCCGTACGAAACTTGGGATATCGAAAATAATTAAAAGTTGTATTATAGGATAATAAACAAAAAATTGGAAAAAAAGTTTAATAAGAGGTGTCTCATATTAATTTTTTTATAATATTTTTTTTTAATTTTTTTCTCTATTACCTTTTGTTACAACTTTGAATTCTTTTCAATTTCCCGAGTTTCGTACGAGTGCTGCTATATCAACGATATGGTAAAAATGTTCTATAAGAAGGTAGATATCCACTATAAAAAAATTAAAGTGAGACACCTCTTAGAAATATTTTTTTTGAATTTTTTTTCTATTGCGTTATATTACAACTTAGAATTCTTTTCGATATCCCGAGTTTCGTACGGGTGCTGCTATATCAACGATATGGTGAAAATGTTCTATAAGAAGGTAGATATCCACTATAAAAAAATTAAAGTGAGACACCTCTTAGAAATATTTTTTTTTAATTTTTTGTCTAGTATTCGCGTATTACCACTTTGAATTCTTTTCGATTTACCGAGTTTCGTACGGGTGCTGCTATATCAACGATATGGTGAAAATGTTCTAAAAGAGGGAAGATATCTACTATAAAACAATTAAAATGAGACACCTCTTAGAAATATTTTTTTTTAATTTTTTGCCTAGTATTCGCATATTACCACTTTGAATTCTTTTCGATTTCCCGAGTTTCGTACGGGTGCTGCTATATCAACGATATGGTGAAAATGTTCTATAAGAGGGTAGATATCCACTATAAAAAAATTAAAGTGAGACACCTCTTAGAAATATTTTTTTTTAATTTTTTGTCTAGTATTCGCGTATTACCACTTTGAATTCTTTTCGATTTTCCGAGTTTCGTACGGGTGCTGCTATATCAACGATATGGTGAAAATATTCTATAAGAGGGTAGATATCCACTATAAAAAAATTAAAGTGAGACACCTCTTAGAAATATTTTTTTTTTAATTTTTTGCCTAGTATTCGCATATTACCACTTTGAATTTTTTTCGATATCCCGAGTTTCGTACGGGTGCTGCTATATCAACGATATGGTGAAAATGTTCTAAAAGAGGGTAGATATCCACTATAAAAAAATTAAAATGAGACACCTCTTAGAAATATTTTTTTTTAATTTTTTGCCTAGTATTCGCATATTACCACTTTGAATTCTTTTCGATTTCCCGAGTTTCGTACGGGTGCTGCTATATCAACGATATGGTGAAAATGTTCTATAAGAGGGTAGATATCCACTATAAAAAAATTAAAGTGAGACACCTCTTAGAAATATTTTTTTTTAATTTTTTGCCTAGTATTCGCATATTACCACTTTGAATTCTTTTCGATTTACCGAGTTTCGTACGGGTGCTGCTATATCAACGATATGGTGAAAATGTTCTATAAGAGGGTAGATATCCACTATAAAAAAATTAAAGTGAGACACCTCTTAGAAATATTTTTTTTTGAATTTTTTTTCTATTTTGTTATATTACAACTTTGAATTCTTTTCGATTTCCCGAGTTTCGTACGGGTGCTACTATATCGATGATATGGTGAAAATGTTCTATAAGAGGGTAGATATCCACTGTAAAAAAATTAAAGTGAGACACCTCTTAGAAATATATTTTTTTTAATTTTTTCTGATAACATGTATTGCAACTTTTCTTGTGTTCCGTTTTACTTTAAATTTACTTTTATTTAATATTATTAGATTGATTTTTAAAAATTGTTAATATTATCACTGTATTTACATTATTTTTAATAATTATAACGAGTTTTATGTTAAATACAATATATAACTGCTATAGCGCTAGCGGTGAGTCACCACGTTTACAGTGGTACGCTCGCGAATCGGCTGCTACGAATCGGCTGCTAGATTCACTCTCATGTAAATGTTACATACAATGTGTCTAAAAATATTATATATGAGGATTATAGATGCAAAACTCACTATTCGACAAAAAGTGAATTTTACAAGGAATACGATATTTAGGTTAGTTAGAAAAAAACTCAGTATTTAATATGAGAAACACTCTTTAAAGTTTAGTGTTGGATGCAAAACTCAATACTTGCGTTGATAGTTTAGATGCAAAAGTAACTGTTTGCTTTCCACCAATAAAATTCTTATTGGTGGAAAGCAAACAGTTACTTTGTATGAATTAATGATGTATAAAACCAATGATTCACAATTTTAAATAAGTATATTGCCATCTAGTAACAAGATTTTATCATCAAAATACAATTACACTTAGCTATAACAGTTTTTTGCAAATATCTCAGAACTTAAAATTTGCAAATAGTGAGTTTTGCATCTATACGACTCATATAATACATCAAAAAAATCGTATATACATACATACACAATCACGCCATATACCCAAAAGAGTGTAGCACAAACTTTTTCATTATCTCGAAATCAGTTTCCTCCAAACATTCCTATCCAGACAAGCAACTTTCGCATTTTATATGCAATGTAATATATATATATATATATATATATATATATATATATATATATATATATATATATATATTCGATTTAAACAGTTTGTTCTTTGTTATCTCATAATAGCAGTGAACTTCAAATGTCAAGAATTTAGTATTTACATAAAGTTATTTATATTTTAATTAAAACTATAATTAATATATATATATATATATATATATATATATATATATTATTTTAATACCAACGGTTTTACTATTTAATTGAAATGTATACATACTTTTGATTTGTAAAATTAGATTTTTATAATATAATATAAGTAATGTATAATATTATGTATGCGCAAAAGGCCTTTAACATGCTTAGAAAAATTTGGGTGTCAAATGAAATATCGAAAAAGACAAAGATACGAATATTCCGAAGCAATGTGAAAAGTGTATTGTTACGTATATGGATCAGAAACATGGAGCCTAAACAACCAAGAAACCAAGAAGCTGCAAACCTTCGTAAATAAATGTTTAAGGATAATCTGCAAAATCTTTTGGCCTAATAAAATAACAAATGAGGAGCTTTTAAGAACAACAGAAGAAGAAGAAGAAATAGAAACAACAATCAAAAATTGGAAATGGAGATGGATAGGTCACACATTAAGGAAAAACAGGCACTTGATTTCAACTTTGCCGGAAAGAGAGGAATTGGAAGACCCAATAGTACCTGGAAGAGAAATGTAAAGAAAGAATTAAAAAGAATAAACATAACATGGAAGGAAGCCAAAAAACACTGCGACAAACAGGGAGGACTGCAAAACGTTAATAAAGGAAGTAAGCAATGAAGAATAGCACGAATTCGGAAGATAAATCAAAATCAAAATGCGTTTGCCTAGCACACAAACCATTTAAATTTCGCTATGAAACGCTTCGGCGCCCTATGCTCCAGCTAGGAGCTAAAGGAAGAAGAAGAAGATAATATTATGTATATACATACACAATCACGCCATGTACCCGTGAAGGCTGTGGCACAAACTCTTTCCACTATCTCGAAATTAGTTACCTCGAAACATTCCTATCCAGACAAGCAACTCTAGCTTCATCCACATTCATCTAACCTATCTCATACCATGCACTTCTATTCCTATACTACTTGGAAACATTTGCTCACGCAAGCCACTCTCTCAATCATGTCACTCCAACTAGTCATCGGACACCCACGCAAACGTATACCATCAATATACATACATACATACATACAGTATAATATTAATTATCAATTTTAAATCATTTTCTACATTTTTAAATTGGAAAAAACCAACTCATAGAAAGTTCATATAAAATGTATAATATATATATATGTAAATAGGTCAATTCAACCATTTATATGTAAAACGATAACTGAAAATAATTATATTAATTTTTGTATTTGTTTTTATAGTTCTTTTCCAATCATTTATCATTATAAGTAAATTAAAAATTAGATCTAGTATTCATAAATATTAACTCAAAATTAATAATGATGATAATGATGAAAGTTAAGTCTTATTTAGGGCTGGAAAAAAATCACGATATATCGATAATTTATTATATTGTATATTATATATTACGAATTTTTCACTAATATCTAATAAGTTTAAAAATTAATCAATTTGAAATTAATAATTGTTTATAGTTTATGATTGAGAGAGTGACTTGCGTGTGCGAATGTTTTCAAATAGTAGGAATAGAAGAGCATGTATTTCAGGTATCATAAATGTGGATGAAACTAAAGTTAATTGTCCTCTCTCCTACCTAAGCTGTATTATTTCACACGGAGATCCAGTGTACGAGGCAATTATATACGATGTGTTTAAGAAAATTATATGCAATGTGTTTTTTAAGAATTATATACATATATGTATATATGTAATGTATTTATAAAATTTTATATATAGTGTGTTTTTTACATATGAATATGCAATGTATTCAGCTATATGCAATGTGTCTCAAAATCATATATACAATGTGTCTAAAGAATATTAAATCTATTGTATAAGAAAGAGACTTCGTAGGTACTTCTTGTAGAGGAAGAGAGAAGAAATTGTAGTTGTGAGAGATAATGACTGCCAATTGTTTCTCTCGTTACACTTATTTATATTTCAATTAAGTTTGTTTATATTTTTTTTACGCCAATAATATAAATAATACGTAAGAAAAACATTTAATTTTTAACAATACCTAAAATTGTATCCAAGTAAATTGTTAATTATATTAAATCACAAGTATCAAGGTAATAAGACAAATTAACTATATAAAATTTCACTTTTGTTAAAACCACCAGACGTAACCTCTAAATAAGTTCAAGGATACGTAAATTTTACCTGAGTAAACAAGAATAAAACATTTTCATTGGAAAAACTTGAGCAACGATATATAAATATATATATATATATATATATATATATATATATATATATATATATATATGTATATATATAATGAAATGATACGAAATTACTACCGTGACGAATATGTAATGAATTGTTACGGGATTACGGTATATGTTATTGATTATTAAAATGCAAAAATCATCATTCAATCAATTTATTGTTGCGACCAATATTTCGCCAAGAGTTTTTTGGCTTCTTCAGGGTTGACACTGAATATAAGAGAAAATATACAAGAAAATTTACAATAACACAAATTAAAATTACATTGTATGTTTCACAGAAAAATTAATGTATAACTTACATGTATGAAATGAATGTATGATATTGTTGTAAAAATATATAATTTTGGTTTTTATTATTACATGACTATTGCTAACAGTTTGTCTGTAGCTAAAATCTTTAAAATAGAAAGTCGTTTCTTTGTAAAATAGTAAAATAATAAATTAATAACAATAAAACAATTAAAATTATAGTCGTAGAATAAAAATATGAAACAAAACACAGAACACTGAGTAGTTTTTTTAAGATTATAAATTAAAGTAAGCTATGAACTAAGAAATTTCTTTTTAAGAAAATTTCAAAAAAACAGTTTGAATTTAAAAAACTTATCAGGAACCAAAAACAAGTTATAACAACTACAAACAACTTTTTTTGAAAATAATTCATAAACTAATCCATGGGGTATTGTATTAAAGTAATGACATGAAGTTGTAATCAAAATATTAAAATAAACAAAAATAATATTATTAAAATTCATATAATATATATAAATTAAAGGTAGACTGTAAAAACAAGAGTTTATTGAGATTGATTAAAAATTATATATATATATATATATATATATATATATATATATATATATATATATATATATATATGTATATATATAATGTAAACATCAAAAGTTTAAAAACAATATTTTTGTTTTACTTATGATTACGTTACATTGACTTTGTTTTGCAGTTTAAAAAAAAAAGAAAGAAGTTTGGTACTGCTGGTACAAGGTCTCTTTAACCCAATTTTACCTATACAATACTATATGGGCGGCCGAGATGCAAATTTGAAAACATTGTGTAATTGCAAGGCACTTTTTATTATGTAAATGCAACTATAGATAAAATTTAAATCGAAATTTAAAAATAACTACCGATTTTGAAAAGATGTATAGTTTTATCCAGCACGTAGGTACTAGATAGAAGATCGTACATAAATAGCAAATTCGAGTAATATGTAATATTCAAAATAAAACGGCTTTAGGTTGTAGTTCTGTATTAATATTGATTAATAATTGATATTTCGACGTACTCAACTCAACGTACATCTTTATCAAGAAAAATAATACAAATGACATTTACAGTAAATAAACAGAACATAGATATTATAAATTTTTAATTAATTGAAGCCAAATTTTCAACTTTCTCAAATTTTGTACATTAGATTGTAGAAATTTTTAGTATGATTGTTGAGATTGTAGTGATTTTTCGTTAATTATATGGACTTTATATACGAAATTTCTGAGATTTTAAGAACATCTAGAATTGATTTTACCGTAATAAATTAAAATATGATCTTACTGTGGCGAAAAATTATTAAAATAAAATAATATTCCCTAAACCAAAGACAATAATATTGATAATAGTTATATACGTATTTTGAAAGCTATGCTTTCACCATCAGTAGCAAAAGCTAAAGTCCTAATAAGTCAAAGAACACTGGGTACGTTGAGTATCTGTGTAACCTTAGATTATTGATTAGGAAAAATAAAAATAAACACACGACTCTTGGTTTTTTATTTTTAATAATGTTTCAACAACTGCCTACAGCCGTGTCCATCCAAATTATTATTGATTAGGACTCTAGCTTTATTTTTTTGCTACTGATGATGAAAGCTTATAGCTTTCGAAATACGTATATAGCTATTATTAATATTATTGTTTATGGTTTAGGGGAAATTATTTTATTTTAATAATTTGACCATGATTTTATTACGATTTTAATTTTTTTTAATTAATTTGTACACCAGATTATACAAGTGTATTGTTTAGTCTATCATATTTTTCCAATACGAACGAGATTTCGATTTTGCTATGGAATCCAGACACAACCTGGAGGTAAAACTTCAATACATGATGCTGAATCAAATTAGCAATACATCATTTTTGCATTAAATATGTAGGTCTGATTATAAAATGAAGATCACTTCAACAGTATTTGTAATATTAGTAAAATTTATTGTTACAGTTTGTTAGTGACGTCACTAAACATGTGTTTTGTCTCTCCATAGCACTGTGTCATGTACATTCAAATTACTGACGCATTCAATCTAACTTATCATTGTCAATGAGATCAATTAATTATAAATCGATACGACGAGGTCATTGATTTTAATGACTACATGCCAGCTAGATTAAAAAAAAACTAACATTTATTTTTATAACAACTTATTAATAAACGATTTAAAAATAAACGCTATATTTAGTTAAGTAATTGTTTTTTTAACGATAACTAAAATAAAAGTAGGATTTATTTCATAATTGCTAAGTTTCGGATCAGTTGCACAAAGCATTGTTAACAGAACAATCAGTTAACTAACAACTGGATTTGTGAACTGTTTTTGAAGCAAAAGCAGTTCGCAAGTTTAAGATTAACAGTGTTTTATGCAACCGGTCCGTTGCCATGTACAAACACTTGATTACGTGATAATATATTTATTAAATAGGTGGGATTTTTATGCACGCTGAAAAAAGATGAATTACCGCCAGAATAGGACAATGTAACAACCATTAATAGGAAATCACAACCGTTATTTGTTATACACATTAAAATGGCATATTAAACATCAATTTATAAAATAAAACAACCTAACAAATGAAACCTAACCTAATCGGACGTATATTTATTACGTTTGGCATTAATTTGCGTAACTTGACGTGCTAATAGCCTAAATTGCAATTTTTATTATCTGGCCTTCATTGACATATTAAATTGACATTATTAAAAATAGAGTAAGAAAAACTAGTTTTATTCGTTTATTCTGCAACCAACATTACGATCGTGTATTGCGGCACAGTCCATATTAAAAGGTACCTTGCATCGCATTTAGAATAAAAAGTATGACATATATTATAATATGTGTAATATCATTACTTAAATTATTCTTGTCTAGTTTCTTTTTTTCTCGAAAGATATTTTAGCAAATGTGTATGGGCGTACATACCACACAAAATCATATATACAATGTGTCTAAAAAATGTATATACAGTGTGTCTAAAGAATATTAAAACAATTATTTTACATTTACGTACTGAAATATCATTTTCTACCATTTGTAACTAAAGGTGTAGTGGATATGATTTGTTTACGAAAGGATGTTTATTAAAAATTTTCGACTTAATTTTTGTTGTAGGTACTACATGCTTCTAAAATTTTTGATCATTTTTTAACACCTTGTATATTGTACTAAACACATGAATTTATTCGCTATTGGTCTGAACACGATAATACAATTTAAATACATTTTTTAACTCTACCTAAATTTAATTTTTACTTATGGCATATACTCAAATAAATTTTCTTTCCAGAGTGACAGGCGTAATTTTGAAAATAAATAGCCGAATGTGAGAATTTTCCAAAATACTCAAGATTATACTGAGGGGGAGGGCCTTAGCAAATAAATACAAAAATGGCATCGGAAAAAGAAGAATTAAATTCGGAACAAAAAATTAGAAATCTACCAATTCGGACGATAGAAGAGCCGTAAGTAAATTTTCCTATTTTGAACAAACAATTGAAAACAATTTTTTCATATAGTGTAAAAAAAAATAGCGAAATTACAGAAAAATGATAGTAAAATTTTACTAGAAAAAATCTGTAATTTAATTTTACTATAAATATTCTGTATTTCTACCTCAAAATTCTATAATTTTTACATAATTCATAATAATCATATGAAGTAAGTAAAAATGACCTAATAAGTATGTGAAATTGCTTACTTTCTGCAAATTGCATCACATACTTAATGTGGAATTACATATTGTTGGTATAACTTCTTAAATTATGTAAAATTCCAGCTTGTATATTAATACGTATCTGTAATAATTCATCAAAATAATAAGACAGTACATATTTTGTGTAATAATACTAATAAAATATTTTAAGTGTAATTCATTCATTTTAAAATAGAAAAAAAAAACAAAATATGTATGTGTCTAGCATACAAATCTGTTTGTGTACTCTAACACATTCCGAATAAATGATACATATATCAAACTTCTAATGGTGGTAATAATGATAAGATGAAATTTCAGATATTTTCGGCTAATGACCATAGTAGTTGATGCCTTAAATAGAGGAAAAAAAATTAAAATACTAATAAAATATTTTAAATGTAATTCATTCATTTCAAAATACATCCTTTATGCAAATTTAAAAATATATGTAATTATATATATGTACTTTTCGTTTGTAATATTTGTAATATTTCTGATATTATATATTTTTAAACAATTATGAATAATATCACAGCAGTTGAGTAATTATACCTAGAAAGAAATACAGGGAATCATATAGTGTCTCATATTTTGTAGATAAAATTACATAAATTTTTTTAGAGTGTACTCAACAAAAGCAATGTCAATTTTATTTTTAATTGGGCTATCTTAATATAAAATAAAATTTTGAAAAAATTGCATAACAATTAAATATAGAGTAAAATTTATGTCAGGGGTGCAAAAGGGTAACTTTATAAATCGCATTAAAAAAAACTAATACCATCGGTGGCTGGCTCTTAAAAAAAGAAAATATTCGTACATATACCTTGGTAATAATAAACAGAAGTTAACTACTAACTCTAGAATAAATTCGGAATAAGTTACTTCATCAATGTTAATAGTATAGGGTTAACTCTAGAATAACTAATCGAAAAATATGAATGTATCTATTATTACCATGGATACACTACTACTTCTACTTGAATACCTGAAACTCATTTTAATCGGAGTGTAACATCGACGATATGTCTACTCGTCAGTAGTGTTTCTTCAAGCCAAGCCCAAAGTTCGACTACCTTTTCGGATGATCCCCCCTCAAGCCAAATGCATAAACAGTCTAATGCATTCTAATGTTTTCAACTTTTAAGAATACGACTTGAACTAATTGTAAGACAAAGACAACGTTGCATAAACGCGGCCTTAAAGGTTTTAGCAATACAATAAAAGTAAATAATCTAAGGAAGTTTTAACAAGTTCTAAAAAACTTTGAAATGTCTGCTGAAAATTTAGTGATTGCTTTTCTTCGGTCTTGAACGGTCCTCGGTTCTCGGTTCTATGCGACACATTATTATTAAATTTGCAAAAAAAAAATCTAATAATTTTATTTGTATGTTTATTTTTTCTCGCTGAAAGCAGAAATGAGTCAAAGAAATAAAACTTTAGCATGTGCGTTTGTTGTGAATTATAAATTAATATATCAACAAACAAAATATTTAAAATTATTATGCACAAATGCAACAGCAGGTGTTCGATCATTCTTAGCTATAAAACATGAATCATATGATATTATAAACAAACTACCTATATAATTTAAACAAATCGAAATTAATAATATATTTTATCGTTTTCATTTTATGGATTTTTTAATTAAACCCGTTGTTTATATTAATGTTCGGAAATAAATTAAAGAAATAAACATAACTTCCAAATTTGGAATTTTTAAACAATGCATGCCAATTGTTCTTATTACAGCGAATGCTTCTTTTATCCGACATGATTCCAGATAACGAAATTTTCCGAATAAAGGACCAATATTTCCAAAGTTTAGAATAAATTTACACTTGGAATAATTTTAAAATTAGCCAATGAAATATTGACATTTATTCTAAGGATTTATGTTTAGCCAATCACATACGATTTTTTTTCATTAAGAATAAACAAAAATTGAAAATATTAGCCCTAAGTTCAATAAAAAGCATAGTTTATCACAAATAGTATATTTTGTATTTAATAAAATTTAATTCATAAAGTTAACATTAATAATAATAACATAGTAAAAAATCTTTCAGAACTCATTATATTAAAATAAAACTGCTTAAGGTTGAAGTTCTGTATTAATATTTATTGATAATTGCCGTTTCGACGTACTCAACGTACATCTTCATCCGGAAAAATGATAAAATGATACAACAGGGTGGCCACTCTTTTTCTGAAAAAAAATATGACATATACAGTAAATAAATAGAACAAAGAAACATGTTACTAGGTACCAAAATACAAGTAACTAGATCATAAAATTTACAAGTCGTTTTATTTTAATAATAGTCAGCACGGTAGTCGAATTGTTTAAGCGTCAGATATTACTGAATATATATATATATATATATATATATATATATATATATATATAATTAAGATTGACTACAACACCCACTATCAATCTTAATTAATAAATTTCCTAGTCGTTACAAATAATCATTATATAATAGGTATACAGGATTCGATAATTCAAAACCGCTGGCCGGCGTTTACGTTCATCTTAAAAAAAAATGCTGTTAAAAACAGAATCGGACACATCTGTTTGATCAACTGTTGTATTAAACATCTGTAGTTTAGATTACTGTTCGGAACTTATCGCTGTTATACGCGAACGCACGACTTGCAGTTTCAGAAAAGTGTCTAAATTAACGATCACAAAACAAGTACTACGGTAGTACGGTGGTACTTGAAGTATCGTTCTGTATATATTTTATTTAAAAATCAACGTTTCGATATACTATACATTTTATACAAAAACCATAGTTAAAAATTACATATTGTTTCAGTAAAACCAATGGTTTACAGAAATTTTCTCTAAAAATAATATAATTTTGTAATTTTAAGTAAAATAATTAATTTGCCATATTATATACTCCTATGTTTTTTTCTACCGAAAAATATATTTATTTTATATTTATGATGTAAAAATGTTCTTGTGATGATTTACATATTAAACTGGTGTAAATCAGTTGCCCCGGGCTTTTATGTAAAATTATCGAATTTCTGTTTACAGTGTATATATATATATATATATATATATATATATATATATATATATATATATATATATATATCATCCTGATGAAACAAATCGCTATAAACTTTTGTTGTGTTAATATAATTTATTTAAAATATTGATATTTCTGTGCATATTTTTATTTCGCAAGCCTTGATACATTACCAGATATTTTGTCTTTTTTTTGGTAAATGCAATATTCTTTTTCAAAATATTTCGTAAGCCAACAACAAGGCTTACGACATACGAACAAAATTACAACATTAATTTGTAGTTTTGCTTTTATTTCTTTACAATAAAATTAAGAAAATTATTTTTTATGATAATATTTTATCACACATACACGTTGTCACGCCATATACCAACAAAATGTTACAAAATCTGTTATCACATGCAGTCAAGAATCATTCATTCACCACTCTATTACGTATTCAATCACCACACCTTTTTTGCATCACGCAGATATATCGTTTACATTTCAATTTATCAAAAAAACAAAACAAAACAAATTCAATGTCCTTCTGCAATTTAAAATCATTGAAATTTCAAAAATACTGAAATTTTTCAAATACACTTCCGCGGACAGAATAAAAAAACAGATACAATGTCAATGACAGTTCTTATATAAATAATTGAAAAATATGCTAAATAAATAAATTTAAGTATATGTATATATTGAAAATCCTTCAATATAATAACAATTTTTTTTGGAAACACCAACGAACCGTAAAATTTAATAAATGATTTACTGAAAGTAAACTACTAGTAGAAAATTGTATTTTTATAAAATTTATCAATTTTATGATTTCTGAATGGATGCAGGGCCGGATTTAACATTAAGAACACAATTTTTTCTTATTTTTAAATTTTAAAATTAACAGCCACTTTCATATTAAATTAAAGTCGACTTTAAGCTTTCAAAAAGGCTTTGTTTTATTGATAATAATTAATAATTTTATGAGCAGAAGTGTGAGAAAAGCTGACAAAAAATCATAGTTTTATTGACAACAATAATTTTTATTATAGCAGAATTTAATATCGATAATTAATTAATAAATATTAATGCAGAATTTAAAATCGATAATTAATTAATAAATATTAATACAGAACTTAAACCTAAGGCCGTTTTATTTTGTATAATGAGTTCTGAAAGATTTTTTTACTATGTCGATGTTTTTTCGTCGGCTTGAAGTCGACTCTAACTGTTTATTCTGAAATCGGCCGTAAATTTACAACTGACTTACAGTAAGTTTCAGAATAAATAGTTTAACTAAAGTCAACTTTAGGACGACCAAAAAGCATCGATAGTAAACAATTTTTCAGAAGTGCAAGAAATGCAATGTGCACCGGTCCAGAATGGTCAGAAACTGCATATTCGACCAAAGAAACGCAGTCAAGTGTATTTAATTTGACATCTCCGACAGAAATAATAAAAATTATTAAGTCAAGTTAATTTAATTGACAATTTTATTGTCTATTTTCGCTTGAATTTTAATTGGATTATTGAAAATATGTAAAGAATTACAAGAAATATAATGTATACCGGCCAGGGTGATCAGAAATTGTATATTCGACCAAAGAAACATTAATTCTCACAACTCACGTATCAAATATAATTAATATATACATACTATTCTACAACTGGTCCGCAACTCAGTATATACAGCCTGTTTCAGAGTAAGCGCCTTATTTTTTTTTAGCCACACTATGGGTACTACTTTCAAAATATTTGGAAGTAATATGTTTCAGGACATTCTCTACACGATGGTGATATCAGATTTTCAATTGGACGAATCATTTCAAAATGGCGATGTTCAACTTTTTTTTTTAAATGGGATGCCATAATTTTTTTTTAATTATTGAGATCCTAAAAACATTCTTTTTACGATAGTATTTCGTTTTTCTTAAAAATTCATTTCTTTCCCTATCAAAAAACAAACTAACATTTTAATCTAGTAGCGCATGAATGTATTACTCTCGATGTTATTTTTGTCCAAATACCAAGTAGCGGTAGACACAAAAAACAATTAAACTTTATTTTGTAATAAACATCTACTTTTTGAAATTCAAAATTAAAAATTTACATGAAATAAAAATTAGGTATTTACAAAAAATGCTCGAAATGTTTTCCTTCTTTTTCAATACATAAATTGAAACATCGTTCAATGGTAGTGTTTGACGTTTGACTACTAGTTTGTCTACCGCTACTTGATATTTGGACAAAAATAACATCGAGTGTAAAACATTCATGCGCTACTAGATTAAAATGTTAGTATGCTTTTTGAAAGGAAAAGAAATACATTTTTTAAAAAAACGAAATACTATCGTAAAAAGAATGTTTTTAGGATCTCAATAATAAAAACAAATTATGGCATCCCATTTAAAATAAAAAAGTTGAACGTCGCCATTTTGAAATGATTCGTCCAATTGAAAATCTGATATCACCATCGTGTAGAGATTGTCCTGAAACATATTACTGCCAAATATTTTGAAAGTAGTATCCATAGTGTGGCTAAAAAAAAATAAGGCGCTTACTCTGAAACAGGCTGTATATTAAAACAAAGACATAGGTTGCCGGAACTCAAAAACTATGCACTTTAGAGAAAAATGTCAAGAGACCAAAGTTGTCCGGAATCAAAAATGAGGAGCAACCAAAAGACAACCTGTGGGTCTAAAAGTCCCCTAAACATGTCACAACTTGCTTTTTATTAAATCTTATCCGAATCTAATCGAGTTTGGTATCCCTGGAAAGGTCTTGTAACTTGTTAAAGTTACTTGGCATGTATTTTTATTTATTTTTAGTTTCGTTTCGTTTGGAACGCTTGTAGAAAAAATCGTATATGACTGACTCGGAATAGAAAGCTCTTTTTGTGTTCCGTTCAGATTGCTTGGCTTTGTCTCGGCCACAAATATCTGGGCACAACCCAATAATCATCGCTTTCTACTCCTCGTAACTATACTATTATTTTCTTAACAATACATATTTAAAAATTTTCCACCTGATTTTTGAAATGAAAATATTTAAAATTTAAAAGAAAAAAAAATCACTTTTAAAGTGGATCAGTCTGTATATAATTTTATAATTAAATCACATACTCGAATTTATTTATTAGCATATAAACATAATAAAAATTACAATAGAATTTTTTCATATCTCCGAATAAAATATAAACAAATCATAAACTGAAATTAAAATTTCATAAGATGCAGTATGCAATATATATATGTATATATATACAATTTTGAATATCGTGAGCACTTTTCGATGTCGAAATTTTCAATGAATATACACGTTTTGGATATTATTTCAGCAAATTTATGTACGATGCATAAACAAACAAGTCGGTAAATATAGGAAAAATTTTTTTTTTGAAAAAATATTTGGATTTACCAATGTCAGTTGATTGTCATTTGTTATAGATATGACAGGTTATAGATATCGTGAAACTATATTAATGCTGGTATTCTGTATTATTCTATAAGCTCTATAGTATTATAGATTCTTTTTTTTTCTCGCCATTTAAAATCGAATTAGGCATTTCTTAAGATAGAAAGTGGCGAATATTATGTTGGCGCACATTAAACTATAGCTAATAGGTGTATCCCCTAACTGCTGAATAAATAGATTTTACTGTGGGAATACTGTACGAGAAGTATTTTCATCATTTTCATTTGATTTTGACATTTTTTCAGAAAACGGAATTCAATATT
This sequence comes from Clivina fossor, assembly GCA_963966155.1. Taxonomy (NCBI): domain Eukaryota; kingdom Metazoa; phylum Arthropoda; class Insecta; order Coleoptera; family Carabidae; genus Clivina; species Clivina fossor. The sequence continues at coordinate 8,916,132 of OZ014550.1, forward strand.
TCGGCGAAAAAAACATTATTAATTTTCAAAGCTATCTACTATTTATATATTTTTTTATGCGATATTTTTACGCCATTATAATAAACATTTACATTTACCACGGACATAGTCAAAACATTTGAGTAATACATATACTTTATATGTGTACATTTAAATATTCAAGAATTCCATAATAGCATTTTTCTATTAAAAAAAATCGTAAGAGATTCTTAAAAATAGTTAAATTATTTTCATTTTTTATAACTAATGGCAGATGATTATAGATTTTTACCGAATTTATATATGGACCTTTTGCACAAAGTGCTAACCTATGTTTAGGGCAGTTTAATTTTTTATTATTACGAGTACACATATTGTTATACAAGTCATTGTTTGAAGCGAATAATTGATGGTTTTTTTCTAGTATACGAGTAACGTATTTACCTATTTACTGCACTATTTCACGGTGATGCAGTGTACGAGGCAATTAGGTATATACGATGTATCTAAGAAAATTATATACAACGTGTCTTATTGTATACAATGTGTTTTTTAAGAATTACATTTGCAGTGTATCAAAAGAATTTTATGTACAATGTGTCTCAAAATCACATATACAATGTGTCCTCAAAATTTTATATACAAAATGTCTAAAGAATACTTACTCTATTAGTTTACATTGAATACCGTGTTCTATGGGGCTCGCGCCAAAAGATTCTATAGTAGTATAGAACTTATAGAACCGTACAGAATACTAGCATAAGATTAACTTTTTTAAAACAAAACGAACCGGTTTGGTTGGTTAAATTTTCGTTCCAGTTGAACATAAAAAAAAATTTGAACATAGTAAAAATCTTTCATAACTCATTATATTAAAGTAAAACTGCTTTAAGTTAAAGTTCTGTATTAATATTTATTGATAATCGACGTTTTGACGAAATCAACATCCGTAATCATCAGGAAAAATAAAGACTTGAGTTAGTCGATTATAATAAATATTAATACAGAACTGTAAACTAAAGCAGTTTTATTTTAAAAAATTTGAAATTATTCATAGAAAATTATTAATATACCTACATTTTGGTGACTTTAAAAATAAGGTGTTTTTTTTATTTATTAGTTTTATGTTATCGTAACTTTAGCGAAGGCTTGCGAAAACTCCCTAATACTAAAAATTTTCAAACAATAACAATGGGAATTTTACATAATTATCTATTAAATTACAGTAGAAGAAAAAGTAAAAAAATACACTTACTTTTTGTTAATAAAAGTACACGAAATTAAATTAACACCAACATTTTCTAACACTATCGTAATTATTCTCGTTATTATTCACAAGATCAGGTATTAATTAAACAGAATCGAATACATCAGTTTGATCAAGTGCTTATCTTAAAAAATATCAGTAGTTTAGATTACTGGCCGGAATTCGTCGCTGATCTATGCAAACGCACGACTTGCAGTTTCGAATGGTTTCTAAATGAATAATCGCGAAACAAATACTTTGTACACGCAGTCCAGACTCTCTTAGGGCTATCGTACCAAATATGATGATGATTGCAATTAGTGTCGCAAAGTGTTATTTTTTAACATCCATCTAACACATATTTTACTGTGTAATATTCTATTTTTAACACATTATAAAATTAAAAATAAATAATCAAAACCGAAAAAAAAAACAGACGAAAAATTAACAAATCACATATAAGTTACTGTTCCCATAAAGAAATTAATCAAAAACTATATTTGGTATACGCTTTTGAATTCTACAGCTTCTAACAACAAATGTCACACAATTTTTTATATATGTAAATAAAGTTACGATACAAATTATTTGACGAAATTTTAATACTATATATAGCATAATATATATATATATATATATATATATATATATATATATATATATATATATATATATATATATAATAACATATAATAATAATAAGCTATGAATCAAAAATTTTTTCTGCCGTAATTACAGTTATAAATATTTCAAATAATTTTGTAAAATATGTGCTAATTTACATTGGTAATAAATTACAAATATTTTTATCAACATTGTGATTAAAGTTTATCAACCAAACGCGTTCTTGAAATAACATGAAAAATTTCAAATATTACCACCGCTTACTGCATGGCATATTAATTCCTCTAAAATATAGTGGGGCGCGCTAAAATTGTATTTCGTATCGACAGGAGGGGAGTATTTTAAACTTAATACACGAGTGTAGTGGGGGGCCTAATGAAAGATTTAATGTTATACAAGAAAATTACTTATTCGTATTACAATAATATTTAGCATCAATTGAAGTTCAATGGTGCAAGTCTCACAGATCTAAAAACAACAACAGTGATTTTAAAAGTGTTTCATTGTAAAAGAGCTTTTACATTTCATAAATAATTATTGGTGTTTGTTATTTTCGATAACAATACTAAAATAACGTACAAATTATTATTTTTTTTTTATAAAAAACTTGTTTTATGGTACAATAACTAAGAATTTTGTTATTGTTCCAATAATATATTTCTGATGAAGTAAGTACGATTTTTTTTACTATAAATTTGTGTAATTACAGTAAAAATAAAAATTCAAATAACAACAAATTAATATATATTTTGCAAGGTTTATATATAATTATTTATTAAAATAAAATATTAATATTTATTATAATCTACGTTTCGACGAACTAAACGTACGTCTTCATCAGGAAAACTGATATACATGACATTTATAGTAAATAACAGAATATAGGGACAAGTTACTAGATAACAAATACGTAACTAGATCATAAAATTTATAGATTTTTTAATTAATGGAAGCCAAATTTTATTTAACTCACTGTGAAGGCATTGAGTTAAATAAAATTTGGATTCTATTAATTAAAAGAAAAAATTGAATAATTTTATGATCTAATTACTTATTTTGTTAACTAGTAACTTGTTTCTATATTATGTTATTTACTGTACTTAAATGTTATTTGTATCAGTTTTCCTGATGATGACGTACGTTGAGTTCGTCGTAATGTCGATTATAAACAAATATTAATACAGAACTTTAACCTAAAACAGATTTATTTTAATATAATGAGTTCTGAAAGATTTTTTACTATGTAATCATTTATTGTTGAATTTGGAAATAGAGTAGTTAGTTCAACATCTATTTGCGAAAAAAATTGCTAACTACGAAAATAGATATTAAAATATTTTTTTTATCGAGTAATAATATAATTCAAAGTCATAGATATTATTTTATGATAGAAATATTTCCTTATTTTCAAATAATTACGAATTTTAAAATTATAAATATATTTTCTAACAGCTTCACACATTTATTTATAAATATATATAAATAAAATTTTATGAAATTAAATTACAAATTGATACAATTTAACTACCAAATAGATTATTTAAAAAAATACATTTTATCGTTTATATTAAATTTGAAACCAAACATCGGTAATTTTATACAGTCTATAAAAAAAAATTGTATTGTAATTTATTATTATTATTTTCTTATTGAATTTTTTAATTTTTATTTTCAAACACAAATTTATTGTGAAAGCAAACTTACTTTCAAATTAAAAGAATTATTATTGGAGCAAGTGTAAAATTTTATTTTAATATACAAACGCTAAATATTATAATTTCAGATATATACCTACATTATATGTATAAATTTTTTCAAACAAAATCGAAAACGAAGTAATATAATTAATATTATTAATTCTTATAAACTATCATTTCTCAAAACCGATACTTCGAAATTTCCAGGAAACATTTGAGTTATTTCTGAGATTAAAATGTAAACAAAATATTTAAAATTCTACCCTACAGTAATGGGACGAATGAATTCATATGAAATTTAATAATAATAATAAGAAAAGTATGTTAACTTTAGGTGTTAATACACTGTCACCTATTAAAAAAAATCATAAATATTTATTACAGTTAATAAATCAAGGCATTTTACAACTATTTCATACTGAAATGTGTGTTTTCGTTACCGCACTCCGTTTCTCGAATGCATAGTTTTTTTTTTATGATTTTGACTTTCAAAATACATATAATATAAACATACATAAGTTTTCTGTTCGTTCATATTGTTCAGAATATTCGTAAAGTTCCGTGAACTTGAATTTAGAAAAAAAATCGCAAAATGTTTGGGTAAGTTAATTAAATTACAGTATTAATTTTTTTTCCAGTATATTTTATATAGCATTTTTCATTTAATTGTACATATTATTGTTAGTAGGAATAAAAAAGTATGTATGAGAGGCGTCATGAATGTGGATAAAGCTAAAGTTGCTTGTCTGGATAGGAATGTTTGGAGAAAACTAATTTCGGGATAGTGGAAACAGTTTGTGTCATATCCTATTGGGTACATGGTGTGATTGTGTATATGTACACAGAAAAATAATAATAATAGAAAACTTTATTTAATAAAAAAAATGTCCTATATGAACAAAAGCATTTAATATATTCAAAATACATGAAATAAACTACATTTTCTAAATAATTTTTTCTTCATCCTAAACTTACACTACGTAATTTTGTACTTTAAATTTCGACAGATCACTTATTATAAACTAGTAATTTATTATAGACTATTATTTCTTAAGAACTACACAAAATTTAATACATAAAAAATAAAATAGCTATTTAATTAAATTGAATTGAATAGAATACAAAATAAAAAAACATGTAAAAATATACACATCTTATTCGGTGCTTAGGTCCAGTATTTCCAAATGATGGAATAAATTTATCCTTGGTTAAATTTCAAAATTAGCCAATGGAACGTTGTAATTTATTCCGAAGATGCATTTTAGTTAATCACAAATTAATTATTACTTATCTTAAGAATAAATAAAATTGGAAGTACTGGGCCCTTAGATGATTCATTTTTCGAAAACTTATTTATTTAATTAGATAATCCCTGATATGAAACGTTGTAATTTATTCTGAGGATGCATTTTTAGCTAATCACAAATTAATTATTACTTATCTTAAGAATAAGTAAAATTGGAAATACTGGGCCCTTAGATGATTAAATTTTCGAAAACTTATTTATTTAATTAGATAATCCCTGGTAATAATATACATACAGATTAACTATTAATTCGAGAATAAATTCAGGTATATTCCATCAATGTTAACGGAATAGGGTTATTCGTAGAATAACTAATTGGAGAATAAGTAACTATTTATTATTACCAGGAATTCTATAATATTCGTTCTTTCATCTGCACTGTAAAAAAATCGATAATTTTAATATGTATAAATTTATAACCATCAGTATTTTTTTGTAATATACACTCTAAAACAGATTCGGTATGTAATATTATTTACAGATATTTGAAAGAAAATTTTTATATTTTATATATATATATATATATATATATATATATATATATATATATATATATAAAATAAGTATATTTTATGTCATTAATTACTTACTTTTTTTGGTTAAAAAAAAGGCATATGCAATATGGTAAATTAATTATTTTAATGAAAATTACAAAACTATATTATTTTTACGGAAAATTTATGTGAACCATCGTTTTGCTGAAATAATATCTAAATTTTTTACTATGGTTTTTATTTAAAATAGCCACTTATTTCTACAGTGTACATACAGATTAGTTAAAAGCAAATTGTTATTTCGTATAAATTTTAGATAAATAATCGAAAACTAATTGCAAAATAACTAAACAAATAAGAATAATATGCAAATATACGATAAACAAGAAACATATTTAATAAAAGAAATAATAATAATAAAATTGAACATCTCAAATGTTCATTTAACAATAAATTGTGAAATTGAATATTTTAATTTCAGTCACGTTTAATTGGCCTTTAATAATTAGAAAACAAGTATACGTGTAGATTTTGTCAATATGTTTTGAGAATGTCATTGATAACATATTTTTTTTTTAAATCGTATTATTTAATAGATTTGTATCATTTTTATTAGCATACACATAATAGAAAATTTTAAATCTTTTTTATAGAAACAGTGTTTTAAAAACAATCTACATATTTAAGATATGTAATATTTAAATTTGAAATTATTTATACGATTATAATAAAAATATTACTGTATCTAAAGTAATTGAATCTATTTACTATAAATAAAAAGTTATAATGAAAATATATAAGTATAAGTAATGTTATTCATTTCTTAAATCAGTGAATTTTTGAATCATTACTGAGCACTTTTTGACCAATCAAAACTGTGTAAGTTCGTTAGAATTGTTTCTACTAGATTATTAGAACATAATAGGTCTCAGCCATCCAGATAAATCTGCTGTTACACAACATGCGTTAGAAAATCTTCATGTTATAAAATTCGAAGATACTAAAATAATTGCAAAACCAAACAATATTCCCAGCAGATTGATAAGAGAAGCAATAGAAATTTATTAAGATAACATCAATCAGTGTGAAGTGGCACTGATTTAAATAAAATTTGGCTTCCTTTAATTAACAATTTATAATTTTTTTAATCTAGTCACTTTGTTATCTAGTAATTTGTTTCTATGTTTGTTTGTTTATTATTTATGTCATTTGTATTATTTTTCCTGATGAAGATATACATAGTGTATATCGAAACGTCGATTTTTTTGAATAAAATATATACAGAACTTAATCCTAAAGCTTTTTTTAAATTTTCATTACTCAAATTTTCATTACTCAAGGGATTTTTGTAAATCACAGAATTGCATATGAAATATCTGACAAGTTATCAATGTAATTTTTATATTGTAATTATTTGGAAATGTCAGACCGAAAAATTATACTACAATTCTGTACGTATCTCGTAAGATTCATATAGCATTACGAGATATTCGATCTTTTTCTAATAAAAACAGAATACTTTAAATCTTACAAAATATGAACAGAATTTCAATATTAGTTACATTGTAAAAAATAATTTATGTAATTTTACATGTTTAAATAGCATTAAGTTAATAATAATATTAAAAAATACATACATTGCACAGTCAATTTTGGAATGCAATTGAAATAAAATTTAAGTTTACTAGGCAAGCTTTCGATTTTATTCAAATCTTCTTCATAAGCCTCTAAAACAATATGGAAACAAAAATTCATTTGTATTTCATAACAAAATATCAATGTAATGCAATATGGTTAATATACAAAAAGTTTCTTAATTTGTATGTAAATTCTCTAACTGAGACAGAACATTTAATAGTATTCGGTAAATTTATTGTATTATTGTAAAAGCAATTTTTCATTAGAAAATGTAATATTATGTAAATTATCGCAGTAAAATTACAGAACGTTATTATTTTTACTGTCAAAACCTATATAAAATTACATAAATTTACGATACATTTTTTACAGTGTAGTTTGTCGTTAAATTAATATAAATTTAGAATTTAATTTATTGTGGCTATTTGATGCAAGTGATAAAAAATATGACGTCAAATTTTAAGATCACCCATAATTGTTATGTGGTATTCGAATTGTGTTTATAATAGTATAGACGATATAGAGAAATGATGAACATGAATACTAATTTTGTAATTATATCTGTTTTCAGAGTAGACACAGCTTGTGGATTAATAAGGAAGAATTTTGTTACCTATTGGAGGACACTATTTATTATAACATGGCCTTTAGTACTTCTTCCAGTATTTGTTGTAAACAATATAGCCGTAAGTATTACTTTATTAAAGATCTTGTATTGCCCAAAAGTCACTAGACCATTTTAAAATGAAATAACTTGTTTATTTATTAATAAGTCACGATTATTCTTTTATAAACAGAAAACACAAGGAAATTCATTTTATTTTGTTTTGAAAATTACATCCTTTAAATTTTGCTCTTTACATTATGATCTTCACATTGACTTCGAATCTTAAATGGTCTAGCGACTTTTAGACCATTCTTATTCTATACATTTATTTGTAACTATATACAAAACTTAATCCTAAAACTTTTTTTTTAAATTTTAATATAATGAGTTCTGAAAAATTTTGTATTATGTTCATTATTCAAGGGATTTTTGCAAATTACAGAATTGCATTTGAAATATCTGACAAGTTATCATAGCACTCCAAATACATATAAATAAATAAATAAATCTTATTATTATTATTATTATTATTATTATAAAGTTCATTCGAATTTTGATCAGAATCAGCTGATGCATTTGTCCTTAATATCAGTGATGTATTGGCCCATCAAATCAACCATAAATATAGACATACCTAATACATGAACTATTTGTTATATAAGTACACTGAAAAAGGATTAATAGCTATTTTATTTTATCTGTGTACATACATACACAATCACACCATGTACCCAAAAGGATATGCTTCTCTCTCTCTCTCATTAATATAACAAAACAATGTGTTATGTTTTCCATCTATATTATGGTTGATCTGATATTGGCCCTCATTTTCTTACATAATATATTGGCATTTAAAATCATAACAAGATGGCGTTGAATTGATATAATATAAAAGTGTACATTGGACATTTGTCAATTGTAGTGTACATGTGTTACAATTATACATATAGGTACATTGTATAAATGTAGAAACTGCCAATTAACTTGTTTGTTGCAACACATTTTTCTTTGCATGCAAAATCATTAGAAACAAATCGTAAATAAAATTTTATGTCAAAACAATAAAAAAATTATAAATTACTGATTTTGATAGAACTAGTCATAACACTGTAACACAAACTTAACCAACTGTTTATAAAACAATTAAATTTTTTTATAGCTTATATGTGCATTTACATACTGAAAAAAAAATTAAAATTTGTGGAATAATTTAACAGAAATATTAATTTTTCTTTTATATAAATAATGTTTAGAAATTGTATATTAAAATATTTTATTTCCAATTTTTCTTTTTTAATTAAAATGCTGGAATTCTGTGCATGGACATTTAAAAAAACAGGACATTTCGCCTGTTATTTAGTTATAAAAAAAATTTACGATAAAGTGATATAGCTACAAGAATTTGGGAGAAAAAAATAAATACAGAGAAAATAATAATAATAAAAATATTTTCATAATTTATTTATAAATGTTTATAATGTTTATGTGCATATAAAAAAATTGTAAACACATACTTTTATATGAATCACACTATATGCGTAATAAAAAATAAAAGTAAATTAGTTAATTATAAATGATCTCCAATTTACGTAGATTAGTAGTTACATAATAATTCTATAAAAATAATAAATAAAATTTCACGATGATATATTTCATTTTTACTTACACTGCAATCATTATTTTTTTAAAAAATACATAGAAATGTTACTACAATTTATTTAATTTTTTTTGCAGCCATTCCGATGTATGTACGTAGTACTTATAATGGCCGGCTTTTGGGTAACAGAATGTCTACCGCTTCCGGTAACTGCTTTAATACCAATGGTACTATTTCCGTTAATGGGTGTCTTGGATTCTGACAGGTATGATCTATTCACAGATATAGTATTAAAAATAAGGAAATATGTATGCGCATTTCAAAAATTGTATATATGCGCGGATTATTGAAAAATTCCCAGAACGAATAAATAACATTTTTATTACCTACAAATAAAAAATAATATTTTGTTTTTTTATAACAACTTTGTATTTCTTTTTAACAAGTTATAAATATATACGTTTCTATAAATAAAAATATATAATATTGTATTATATTTGGCCAGAGAGTTACTAATTATAAAATATTTTATAAAAAAATATATAATTTAAATTTAAAAATATCATTACATATTTTATTCATATATTATTAAATTAAATTTTTAATTTAGGTTTTATTTTGTTTAAATTAATTTTGTTAATTTTTCCTTATTATTCTTTTTTAATTTTCAGATGAATATTATTATAATGATTATATAATTTAATTTTAGTATATGTCAGAACAGTAATTTAAATCTAAATATATAATTTTCCTCATATAGTACTTAATGATTTAAAAAAAATTTTAAGAAACACAAAACAAAATTCGGTATACAGGATGTAACAGAATAACTATTCCTAATTTTTAGAAATGATAGAGTGCACTTAGAGAAACATTTTTTATTATTAAACTAGTGTCCGGAAATTTCTCGGTGCCAAGATACACTAGATATCGTTAAAAACAATCTTAATCAAAACATCGAAGAGTAGTTCAGTTAAGGAACATTTTATTAGAAATAATAGCGCATTAAACTTTATAAAAATTGTTCGAAGTTACGACCACCATTTTCGATACACAAGTTGTAACGATGTACAATCGACTGCCGAAAAAAAAAAACGAAAACAAAAAAAAAATTCCGGACACTAGTTTATTAATAAAAAATGTTTCTTTATGTGCCCTCTATTATTTCTGAAAATTAGGAATAGTTATTCCGTTACACCCTGTATAACAAAATGAAAAATGATAATAACATTGGCCCGTATTCTCACCTCACTTTTTCGTGAAAAAGTGCTTTTATCATTAATTTTGAAATGACTTTTTGCTTCTGTTTGTCATCAAATATAAATAATTTTGCTATATTTAATCATTTTTATTATATTTAGTATTATAAAATTTAAATAAATTATTTTAAAATGCTTAATAAAAGATTTTAAGTGAACGTCAAAAGCACTTTTTTGAAAAAGCACTTTTTCATATGAGGTGAAAATACGGGCCATAGTTCCTACGTAGATTTTACGTACAAATTTTTTATTTTTAATTAATTAAAGTAACAGCGATATAACAGAACTGATCCGATGATATATAAATTTGAACTGAAACTTTTTATTATAAAACTGATTAATTAATAAATTATTTGTTTTCAGAACATCATTATGTTACTTAAAAGAGACGAACATGATGTTTATTGGTGGTTTAATGATTGCCATAGCAGTTGAGCATTGTAATCTACATAAGCGCACAGCATTATGGGTAATTTTGAAAATCGGATGTTCGCCACGAAAACTCATCTTCGGCTTAATGATGGTATCTATGTTCGTATCGATGTGGATCTCAAATACAGCTGCTATTGCTATGATGTGCCCTATCATGGAAGCTGTACTCAAAGAATTAGAAGAGGTAAGCTTTTTCTATTTACTCTTGCCAAATTATTTATTTAAAAGGAAAAGAAATAAAAATAATACGAGGAAAACGAAAATAAAGCATATTCGGAATGTGAAGGACCAAATTACAAACATAGTAAATTTACAAGCCGATTTATTTTATTATAATGAGTTCTGAAAGATTTTTTACTATGTTATCTGTAATTCGTTAAGAAAATTGACTAAAATTATGAATCCAAATTTATAAAATGACAATAATTTTTTCATATTAATTAACTTTGTACTATGTAACAACTCAAATTTGAAAAGTCATCTCAATCTATATTATTTTACATAAATAAAATAAAATTTTAGTCTGACGATGACTTAACAAACGAAATTGCAGTTATTACTTAAATAAAAATTATATGATGCTTAACAAAGTTATTGTATTTTATTTATATATTAAAGGCAAATTAAATTGAATTTACGCATTATTTTAATTTTGGAAATGTGTATAGGAAAAAAATAATCACTTTCAATTTTCATTTTAGCAAGGATTAGGTGATATGTACATAAAACCAAAGAAGAAATTAGTAAAATCCGACGATCCAGAAGCAAATGAAATTGAAGAAGAAGACGTAGATGAGTATGTAAAATATAATTAATTTATTTATTTATGTGTGAACTAACTCTTCAAATTTGATAATTTACAGAAATCCAAAACCATCAAACTCAACAATCTGTTATTTCTTATCTAGTGCATATGCAGTTGGTATTGGTGGAACTGGTTCCATTGTCGGCAGTGGTACCAACTTAACTTTCAAAGGCATCTATGAAACGTAATAAGACATTATTAGTTATTTTATCTTGTTGATAGAAAAGTAACAATTCTCTTTTAATTAATTAAATATTTTAAATTTTTTAGTCGTTTCCCCAATAGTCCCGGCATCGATTTTACAAAATGGATGTTATTCAATGTACCGGGAATGTTCATCTCCACCGTTCTAACATGGCTTTGGTTGCAATGGCTCTTCATGGGTCTTTGGCAACCAAGCACACCCGAAGCCAAACAAGTGCAACGTGGTACTGAAAACGAAGCTGTAGCCCGGAAAATTATCCGAAAAAAATACGATGAAATGGGTCCGTTAACGTGGCATGAAAAATGCGTCGGTCTTGGATTTTTGCTTAGTGTTATGCTGTGGTTCTTTCGTAAACCGGAATTTATTCCCGGTTGGGCGGAAAGAATTACGCAACAGTAAGTTAAATTTACAAATAATTAATAATTCATTGGTTTTCATTGATTTTTGTTTTGTTTTGTTTATTACAGTAAAGTCAAAGATGCAACTGCTGCCTTAATTGTTGTTATGTTATTGTTTATTCTTCCTTCTAATTTGGATTTCTTGAAGGCATTCAGCAGAAATCGTAAGTAAACTTTTATTATTTTCTAAGAATACTCTTCAAAATTTTGTTCATAATTTAACATAATCCAAACACATAATAAGTACCTCTTATACATTCTTATCACTTAGAAACATTTGCTCGCCCAAAACACTTTCAATTATGCCTAGCACCCAGATTTATCAATCACATATATTCTTTTAACCAAACAACATTCAATAGACATTCGCTTAAGATGGTCAAACCATCTTAGTACTCTTCATACACCAATTTATTTTGCAACCAATCCCTTCTAATTACAACCACATACTCATTTTCCTTTTATGCATCTGTAGCCAAATTCAACACTTACTACTATATATCAATGTAGGCATTAATACTGCACTGAATACACTCAAACGAGCTTCTTTAGATACATTTCTATTTCTAGCAAATGCATTTAAACATTCTAACTTGCAAACTATAAATTTCATAGTATGATTTAAAAGTTCGATAAATGAATGTACTAATAAAAAAAAAAAATGATGATATTTTAGAGCATGAGAGACCAAAAAAGGCATCACCAGCCCTGCTGACATGGAAGGTAGTTCAGCAGAAAATGCCGTGGGGTCTCTTGTTCCTGTTAGGTGGTGGATTTACCATTGCGGAAGGCTCAAAAGAAACGGGAATGTCCGAATATATTGCGCGTTATTTGGATGGATTAAGAGTGCTACCACCTTTAGCTCTTATGGCTGTTACAAGTTTGGTTGCTTCGACACTTACAGAATTCTCATCCAATGTCGCTATTGCTAACATTATCCTGCCGGTTCTTGCCGAAATGGTACGTCATTGAAAAGAGAAGTTTTTGCGATTAAAGTTCTGTAACTTATAGTAGTGAAATTCTGCTCCCATTTGTAAAATCAAAATCATACTATAGAATAATATAAATAGATAATTCTTTTTAAATATTTGCTAACTTGTGATAACAGTATTGATTTAAAATTGTTATTAATTAAATCATCAGACTAAACATAACTAGACTAATGGATACACCACAATACAACAATGTGCTCCAAAGTGCTAGAATACAGCGGAAAACTCACGTAGTATATATTTTATAATTCTGTCTTTATTTAATTAATGTGAAATACTTGCTATCGCACCACAACTGCTAGAAAAAGATACCAATACAACGGACAAATCAAGTTACATAAATTCTAATTTTAACTTTAATTAATTCATGGGAAATATATGCTATCGCACACACGTTTCTCATAGCCAAAACATATTTACGTTATCAGTCTAGTTATGTTTACTCTTGAGTTTTAAGTCAATTTTCATTTGTTTTTGAATTTAGCTAATTTGGCATTTTCTATTGCTATAAGTTTCAGAATATTTCAATGTGTAACATTGATAATTTTTGGGTTATGTTATGGGGTGATTAATTCTGTTTTTAATTTTAGTCGGTCGGCCTGCATTTGCATCCACTTTATTTGATGTTACCAGCTGCATTATGTTGTTCGTTTGCGTTCACAATGCCCGTAGGAACACCACCGAATGCTATGGTAGCTGCAGCAGCGCATATACCAACCAAAGAAATGGTATGCTTAAAGTTTTCGTTTTACTAGTGTATTTATATGCAATTTAGAATATTTTCACATAAAACAGCACATTTGGTTAAAAGCAGTCGTAATTTCAATATTAATTTTTTCTTTTGTTATAAACCAAATATAAACTATTTTTATAAATTAAATACTTTCTATTATATTTAACATTTTAAAATATAAACAATGCTAAAAACAGTTCTAATATTTTTTAAATAATTACTTTAAAATATACGCACTTTTATCTAAAAGTACTCTAAACAAGGCTATGAGTACGGGCCAGTGTGATTGCGAATTATATAGCCATAATAAATATAATAATAAAAATCTAACCTTTATCGAATTCTATTACAATTCTGGTACTTTACTTTACTCCATTGAAGTTCTCGGAAGTATTCGGAAGTTGATTGAACTTTTTAACACTTGTAAATTTAGTTTTAAAACAGTGGCTTATTAAAATTCAAATTAAAATATTATTAATACAATTCAGTTTGCGCATTTCCATATATTATTTATTATTATTTAAGAGTGTGTAAAATGACCATATTATTTAATATAAGTTGATTTGACATAAAACGTACGAGAAATAAACGTGTGTTGATACTGTAAAACTTAAATCGCAACTAATTTGAAATATTGAAACAAATATTTAATTAATCCTGTTACGCAATCTAATTATCATGAATTAATTTTATATTTTGTCCTTAAAAAATTCTGTAAATTAACGAAAGAAATATATATATATATATATATATATATATATATATATATATAATTTTGTATATACCTATATAATTTGCAACCGCAATATCTTGAAATCAGTATATCGTCGGAAATGGTTAGTATATAGGGATAGTAAATGGATAATACTTATATTTTAGATAAAAGTGCGTATATTTTAAAGTATTTATTTCTTTTAATTCGGTTATCGATTAAAGTGAATCTTAGAAATGAGAATAAAATTCTAAATTATATGTTTTGTTTCAGGCGAAAGCAGGCATGGGCGTATCAGTAATAACATTGGCGTTAATGGTATTACTATTTCCCACATGGGGTAATTTTATTTACCAATTGGACACGTTCCCATTATGGGCTGTTGCATCCGATAAAACTATAATTCATTCGAATGTCTCAAATCTACTAGTAAATGCAACAACGAATTTACCAATTATAGAGAGCGTCACCAATTTACTTAATATCACAAATTCGACCATGTATTAACCAGTATTTCAAATGCAATAAATCGTACGACAAATTATCAATACATTTTTACTACAATTAAATGAATTTTAGTACTGCAAAAATGATATTTCATAATGAAACTATCATTCTTGACGTATATATTATTATTGTTGATACATAAAAATATTTTTCTAAAAAATATTTTTTCATCGTTGTAGCAAATATATTATTATAATGATAAGGTACTCAAAAAAAAAGAGATGTTATTTTTACACAAATGTATAGTAATTTTTCTTTCAAAAAAGAGATATTTTTATAACAAAGTGCCGTTATTAATATATTGAATGTGATAAAAGAAAAAAATAATTAGTCAATTCAATATATCAAAAAGTTTAAAGTTAAATTATTAATTGTAAGTTATTATCGTAAATTATAAGTTTTATATTAAATACTTAAAAATGTTAAAGAGAAAAATACTTTTTTTCTACATAAGATGAATTGTTGAAAAGTTTATTCACTCTTAAAAAAATATCATATTTTTTTAAAAATGTTAAGTCTGTCACGCACTAATACAATAAAACAAAATATTGTGATATTTGACAACCTCCTAATGTAACACACAAAAACACTGACAATATTTTTATATATCATATTTTATACAGATGAAATTTTATCCGATTTCTACATTGAAAGCATTTATTGTCACTGTCATACAAAATAAAATGTAAACTATTTTAATGGTTAAGTAATTTAAAATAAAATATAAACTATTCGCTGTTGTTCTATGTCATCCAGTCTTTTTCCAATTCTAATTCCTTTAACTGTATTTATTAATCTAGCAAATTTATCATAAAAATGCCGGATAGTTTGACAAGTAACCAACGTTATGGTATATTTTAAAATCAGATTATGCAATTAAAATAGATAAAACATTAAGTTACCTTCATTTGACGTTTCTTCAATACTTTTAATATTAGCATTATCCATTATTATCTGCAAAAATGTTAAATATATTGTTAAAAAAATTGTGGTTATATAGTGTGAGACAGTATAACGAATCAATACCTGTTTAACTATGTCAATAAATACCACTAATCCACCTAAACCATTAATTTAGAAGATACATATATTAAAAATCATATGGTATCTGTCATTATTTTTTTTTAAATTTCACTAGATATTGACGTTTATCTCACTACTAGCGCCACCCAAATGTCGATACCTTGAACTACTTTCAAATTTAGTGTATATTTTTCAGTTTTTGTATTCCATTTTAAAAATATAACATACAATGTTTTTGTATTTAATATATTTATTTATTAAACATATTATGATTACAAAATATTCACAAAAACAATACAGAATGCTAAACAATAACATATTATTATGTAATTAAATCATGTTTTAGCAGAACAACTAAACAACAAAATATAACATAATTGTAATTAATTATAGAAACATTATAAACTTTTTTATGCACCATACAACATATTGTATGTGGTAGAATTAACCGCCCAATCAGGGAATTCACCAGTGTCATAAAATAATCGTCCATATGTAGGAAACAATAAATAAATCGAAAGCCAGCTAACCAGTTTTACTACAAGACCACATTTTATCTGAAAATATTTATTATAGTACATATGAATAAAAAAAATTTTCTTAAAATATATTGGATCTCGCTTTGCACATAACGTCAAACCTCAATAAAATAAATAAATTTCGGAAATTCTAAAAGGCTTACCATAACAATAGTGCGAATATTAGCTTGTTCAAGAACAATAGCATTTGGCGGTGTTCCAACTGGTAACAAAAATGCAAAAGAACAATTCACTGCCGCGGGAAATGTAAATAGCATAGGATGAGTTTTCATTGCAATGGACTAAAATTGGAAACAAAATCATTAAAACATATCTGCACAAAAAATATCTTTTATAATTATTTACCATTTCCATCAGAACAGGAATAAGAATGTTACAAATGGCTACATTTGATGTCATTTCTGTAAGGAATGATGCAAAGAGACTGGTAATTCCGAGAACTAGAAATGGATGCAAATTCGCCATGACTGATAGTTTTTCACCAAGATAGAAAGATAAACCAGATTTTTTGCCAGCATCGGATAAAGCGAATCCTCCACCTAACAGAAATATTAGTCCCCATGGCATTTTATCCTGAAGAATTTTCCATTGAACCAAACCAGGAGAATTTTTTGTTGGTCTTTTAGAGACTTTAGAAAAAAAATAAAATAGAATAATATAAAATAACTGTCTATATCAGTATAAAAAGTGATTATTAAACCGCCGCACAGTGGTGCAGAAACCATGAAAACGTGGCAAAAATTAATTTAAAAAAATTCAGATTATTCAAAAAATGACTGATTGACACAGTAATTGACTACATATTTCATCAAAATGATTGAATGAATGATTGCAGTTTTTGCGGCACTAAAATAATTATAAATTCTATCTGAAATAGCAAGTATAAAAAAACATCTATCCTTATACATGTTAATTTTTGATCTAAGTTTTAGTTATGTTCCCAACGCTTCCCAAACAAACTGCACAGATTGAATTTTTGTGTACAATTTGACTACTCTGTATAATTTACATTTGTTTCAATACGAATTCTGTGACCAGTACTAATGCTTAATTTATGCCACGTTTTCATGGTTTCTGTCCCACTGTGCGCCGTAATTTGGAATTTATGCTAAATCAGATTTAGATGCTTACCGTCTTTAGAGCAGAAGAACACACAGGAAAATGACGCTGGAAGTGCAATTAAAAGAAATATGATGAACAGTGCCGGAGAAGCATCAGCAATTTTTCTATAAACAGAAATTAACTATTATAATTCAATCTGAAGAGTTAGTTACTGTACTTGAATACTCTGATGTGAATAGATCTCCCCAACCAGTTATAAATTGTGGACTACGGAACATCCACAACAAAACTAGAGCAATGAATAATATTAGAACACCCATTTCTTTCCACATCATTGGGCCCAAATCAGTGATTTTTGAATAAATAACGTCCCGAACTATATGCTGATTCTCCGTGCCCTTCTTTACGATTTCATATTCTTCTGATTTTGGACGACACATTCCCATCAATAGCACCTATAAACAAAACACATTTGAAACCTTCTCATATACTCACCAATACTTAAATATAAAGTCTTACTTGTAATGCAATATTTTCAACTATCGTGATTACAAGAACTGCAGGAATATTAAATAATGCCCAATGTAAGAATTCGATTTTATTTCCTTCTGGAAAACGCCTAAAAGCTCAAATACACGTTAAATATTGTTTTACTTCTAATCAATTTCATTCCTACGTTTCGTAGAGTCCCTTAAATGTTAAATTAGTACCAGTGCCAACCAAAGTAGCAATTCCACCAATTGTAGAGGCATAAGCGACCGTTAAAAAATAAGCAGTTGTTATATTTGTTGGTCTAGGTGGCCTAATTCAAAATAAACTATTAAATTTGTTTCATCGGATACAAGATTTTAAATACTTTGGATACGTTTACCATAAATGTAAATGTATCCTAGAAATAAATAAAAGGAAAATAACTGTTGTGAAGATGAGATTTTTGCGTGGAGTATGTCACTATATGGTTTTAATAAGAAGAATCGAGTGCGGAATAAATTGGTGTATGATGAGTGCAAGATTGGAAAACAAACATGTGAAAGCAGATTTGGTCAATTTGAATAAATGTCTAATGAGTATCTGATAAATTGTAATTTAATGAAAGATTGTCAAAATTTGATTTAGTACTGAAGGTGTCAAAAGTAATCATATTTAATCCTAATAATTTGTTATTCTACTTTCGAATTATAATTTGAAGAAATCAATAATAAACAAAAAATATTTCATGACATTTAAAACATTCAATACTAATTATTAAAAAAATTATAAAATATACTCGTCTTCTTTTCCTGGTTCAGGAGGCTTGTAAACCTTACAGATTCCTTGCTAGAAATAAAATACAAAATTTTTAATATAATAGGTACATTAATATAACAATAAAAGAGCAAAGTAAATTAAACGATTTAATGATATGCAAATTGAAAATACTTTATAAATTTTAATCATAAATACTAAATCGAAACAAAAATAATTGATCAAAATATCTCAGCATAAGAATGTTTAGGATAAGTGACAAAAATAATATTAAGCTTTTGTAAAACGAAATTATTAGTATTACTAACGTTGCTAACAAACATTAACCAGTAATATTAATTTTTATTTCATTTCAGTTAGTTAAAACTTAACAACTTTGAAATAAAACGGCTTTAGGTTCTAGTCTGTATTAATATCTGTCTTAACATCTTCATCAGGAAAAAAGATACACATGACATTTGTATCTTTTTTCCAAAAGCCGTTTTCTGTTATATAATGAGTTCTGAAAGATGTTAACAACTTTGTTACAAGATTGTTAAAATCGTTAAAGTTATTTTGCTCAATTACTTAAATAAAAACATAAACTAACATCTTCTAGTTGTTGAAGAACTGCAAATATAATTGGACACATCATTGCGGTGGCAGCGGAATTGATTAGCCACATTGAAAGAAACATTGTTACAAGTGTTAGTCCGAGATGAAGACGTCTAGGGCTACAGCCCATCTATTAAGTAAAGTTCATTCTTATTTACTATTAATAAATAATATATATATATATATATATACTAAATATGAGCAAAACGAACGGTGAAACATTCACCAAGATTTTTTTTTTTGCTCAAATTTCGTATTAAGTATAGTATTCCTTACACATTTCATGGTATATAGAGCAATACGGTAATGTAGACCAGAATATTCTATGGTAGCAGCTAGAAAGAGACTGCTCACAAATAACATATTTGTTTTGTTAAAGTAATTAGGACAGACGCTAGCTAAAAACAATTTCATTATTTCAATAAATACATTTCACATTTTTTTATCTTATTTATGTTACATATTATTCTACATAAGAAGTGATATGTTTTTTCAATTTCTTTTTTATTTATACCTCGAAATCGCTAATAAATATCAAAAAATTGTATATTTTCTTAAAATATTATTTGATTTTTAAACCCCCTCTGATATTCGCAAAAATGCGTTAAAAACAAATTTATTTATTTTTAAATTGACATACCTGTATCCTGTACTTGTAACAAGGGCAACAGAAAAACAGGAATTAAACCTGTAATATATAGTGGTATACATTCCGTAACCCAATATCCCGCCATTACACTAACGACATAAAGACATCGAATCTTTTTCTCGAAACTTATGAGAAATACAATCATTGAAAGGAAAGGCCAAGTTACCAAAATAATTGCCCGCCAATATAATTTCAAAAATTTCGACGTCAATGTAAGACAGCTATCACTAAAATAGTATTATCGGTAAATTACGTTTTATTATTTCGATTCAATATATTTATTTATATTACTTACTTTTCTGCATCAGCCATTTTCAATTCGCTTTATTTTTCAGTTGCGTCTGGTCGCGTCTCACACAGTCGATATTATTTATTTCGATATTGTTTTCAGCTTTCAATATTTCTATTACCAGCCACCTTATACAAATATAATTATAATATAAATTTAAATATAAAAAAATAAATTTCCTTATATATGCTATTTCAAATGTAGGTAAACTATGTAATCATAAATTTAAAAAAATACTGTTACTTGTTAAGTAATTATTTAAGACATCTCTTATATAAATTTTTTCATATTTTCCATTTAGAAATATAAGTCTGAATAATGCTAATTCATTTACTCGTACAAAAATTATTATAACGTAGATTAAATTAATATGTTCCGAAATAAATAATTTCCATATTACCTGTTCAACAAGGTAATTAAAATGGAATTATCTTTTTAAAATACAAATATTAATTTTTTTTAGATGATTTATGTAACGAATATTGAAAATTAATTAAACGAAAAAATTACAAATATTATTTTTAAATTCTATAACAAATATATTCAAATTTAATTTCTCTAAATTATGCTATATACAAAAAGAAGTTATCTATATTAGCTTTTAATATAAATTTTTACAAAGATGGCTGCTTAATATAAAAAAAAAACAAACAAAATAATATAAATAAACAGCTATTTCAACTATTGATTTGAAAAATAAACATTCAATTGAAAGCAACGATAATTTGTGTGTGAAATATCATTATACGAATGCAATGTAAGTATGAAACTAATTCCGCGGTTTTACAAGGTGACAGTTCTATTCGTTGCAATTAATTTCTTCATCTAGCTTTTTTATCAGTAGACAAATGTGATATTAAAGAACGGACTTTTATTCCAAATTTTGTTTTCTAATTTTTAAATTTTTTTTTAAAAATTTGTTGAATCTGTAATATATTTCGGTAATTGATTATATTCAAGTAATCCATTGCGAAATATATTTATTAGTAGTACTTTTAGTCTTTATAGTAACATAAAAATAATCTGCATTTCTAACATCATAATTATATGCACAATACTATTAAATTTCGGACTGTCACTCAAATACTTGGGAAGCAAACCATTTGCATGCATTTTAAATATAAAAGTACATAATTGCAAACATTTCTAAAAAAGATTTAACATTTAACCATTATTAGTTTTATTTATTTATTTCTTATTAATGTAACAAATTATATTTTTATATAAAATTTCTTGCCTAAGTGTATATTTAAATATTATTATTATCCGGATATATAATATTGTTTTGATTAAATTTCCAGGGAAAACGTTAAACTCACAGGCGGATTTGTGAAGTTATATTGGCGCTCATTTTTTTTAGTCATATGGCCGCTGATTTGTTCGAATTTATTTTTAATAAGTTTCGAAAGCAAAATACGTTGCCTGTATGTTGTTTGTTTAATGGGAGGATACTGGGTTACCGAATGCGTTCCTTTATATGTAACAGGACTGGTTCCGGTTTTCCTAATACCGTTGTTTCAAATACAAGATACGGGTAAGTTATTTCAGTCACATTTATTTAGTTGCCAATTTTCAAATTTTCATTTCTACATTGTCAAAACGATTTAACACTATCTGATGTCCCATTTGGAACAGCAAAAATAATGCGAAAATTACATTCGGAGAAAATGTTAAAAAATACATTTGACACTAAATACCAACATTTTTTGACACTATTATGTAATTTATACACAAAATTAGTGTAATCTTTTTACACAAAGAAAATAGTGTATTATTTCTTTTTCAACACTAAATCCAATAAATTATTTCCTTTGTAAGGCCGGGCTATATACACTCAGTTTATTATTGCACAGTTTTAACTGCACAGGTCGAAATTTCGCACTAAAATCTTAACGTGTGTGAAAACCGGAGAGACGTTCAGTTCAAAATTTCGATCTGAGTATGGACTGAGTGAAATCTGTAGCCGATATATTTTTT
This sequence comes from Clivina fossor, assembly GCA_963966155.1. Lineage (NCBI taxonomy): Eukaryota > Metazoa > Arthropoda > Insecta > Coleoptera > Carabidae > Clivina > Clivina fossor. The sequence goes on from OZ014550.1 coordinate 8,938,741, forward strand.
AACTGTGCTAACCATAACTGCTCAGTTGAAGTTAATTTGACATATACATCGATGCAAATTTGTGAGTTAATATGTATTTATGTAGTAAAATATGTCGTGGACTAGAAAATTTTTATAGTTTTTATTGAAAAACTGAGTGTATGGGCAAAACTGAGTTATTTATGAACTGGCGCAATTTGCAACAATTTTACTTGCACAGTTAAAACTAAGTTAAACTGAGCGTGTGTAATAATTACAATATTTTCACCTTAATACTTACAAATAAATATTATCCCGAGTTAACTTGAGCTACTAAATTTATTGGCATAATTTTTTTTCCTCAATCCAATTTAATGAATTTTCGATTTGTTGTTCAAGAAAACTGAAGATAAAAAAGATATATTAAAAAAATATTTTTTTTACGTTATTTTATATAATAAATAAATAAAATTGTTTTGTTTCAATTTTTAATTAGGTGAATTAAGCAGTTAAAAGTGACCACCATACATTAGGTTCTAGAAAACAATTTAATTTAATATATAAATAAACAAAAATGATTACATTTTCAGCATCACTATGTCTAAATTACTTTAATTCGACAAATATGTTCTTCGCAAGCAGTATGTTCATAGCTATAACGATCGAGTATTCCGGCTTGCATGTTCGATTTGCCCTGCTCTCAATGAAATGTGTAATAAACCATTCTTCTATTCAATATAACAAAGCGAGTTATTAACAAAAGAAAACCTATTTGTAGTTTGGCTGTAGTCCTCGGCGACTTCATTTAGGCTTCACCATGTGCATTATGTTTCTATCAATGTTTCTCGTCAATTCAGCAACAACAGCTATGATGTGTCCCGTAGTCTATGCAGTTCTCAAACAATTGGAAGATGTAAATATATATATATACTTTAATGAAACCGGTGCAACACATGCGTTGTTCGTACACGAATAGGATAGAATATTTGTATTCAAATATTTCGGTATTTGCCTAAAATAGAGTCAGTAAAGACCATAAAAAGTTATCTACATAAATACCGAATATGTGGAGAGTAGTTATGTTGAACAAATATCGTATATAATCAATATTTGTTCTCATATAGTCATAACTAGGGTGACCAACCGTACTCTTTTAAGAGTACATGTACTCTTTTTGAGCAAGGAAAATTATGTACTCTTACTTTTTCAAAAAATACTATAAATGTACTCTGTTTTAAAAAAATACACTGATGCCACAATACTGAAAAAAATGTAAACAAGTTGTAAATATCCATACTTTCAAGGCTCAAACGCTCTTAGTTTGATCGTATTTTTGTTAATATTGTTTATTTTGATTTTCTATTTACAAGTATTTCGTATTCTACGAACTTTTCGTTTGTAAGTTACGTTGTGTTCGTCGTATAACATGTGTGGTAAAAAGTACATTGTATATTTTTGTTTAAATTGTTCATTTTGATATTAAATTACATGTATCTCATATCTTAGCAATTTTTTATTTATTAAATCTATAAATGATTATTGATGAAAATGATAACACGAGATATATATATATATATATATATATATATATATATATATATATATACATATATACATATATGTGTGTATGTGTATGATTTTTGTTTAAGAAATGTACTCTTTTCGGCCTGGGCCGAGTTGGTAACCCTAGTCATAACAAATATACAATAACGCATGTTTGGACATGGCTTCATATAAGGTTTGTTTCAACGTACAATTAAATGAGTTTGGAATCAATTCAGGACTATTCAAAGCAGACGCAATGTATGTTTAGTTTGTAATTCATTATAGTTGAAACATACCTACAGAATCATCTCTAGAATCTAAAAATCAGATCAACCATAAATATAGATATACGTATTGCCTATATATACTTAATACATGGATTGTTTTGTTATATACATTAAAAAAGAATGAATATAGTGTTTGCTTATATTTTATAACTTGACACACACTCCTATTATATCCTAAAATGGGCTCGCCAGCTAACACAGCGACAATGGAAGCGAATGTAAAGACAAACATGTTTCTAAACAAAACTTCACTCTCTTATTAATATAACAAAACATTGTGTTCTATTTACCATCTACATTATGGTTGATCTGATGGGCAAATCCTTTGTGCTCCATTAACATTTTGATTTCAGAACGGAGTTGCTGCTATGTTCAAGCCTCCAGAACCAGGGAAAGAAAATGAGTAATATTTTCGTTTTAATTTTATAAAACTAATACAAACTAAGAGTCTGACTAATTTTATTCAGATCTCCTCGACCAACAAATATAACCACAGCGTTCTTTTTAACTTGCGCTTATTCTTCTACAATTGGTGGAATAGCAACTTTAGTTGGTACTGACACGAACTTAACATACAAAGGACTTTACGAAACGTACAAAATAAAAGTATATATATAAAATAATCGTATAATCACCAATTTTATTTGATTTTAGCCGATTCCCAGACGGAAATAAAATTGAATTTCTGCCTTGGATGTTATTCAATGTTCCCACTGTTATTGTTAGTGCCTTGCTAACCAGTCTAGCTTTACAGGTAAGTTAATTTCATCAATGTAAAGTTCGTTGTTAACAAATATATCCTCGTATGTAGATACTGATGATGGGAATGTGTCGTCCAAGTAGTCCAGAATACGAAGCTGTAAAGAGAGGAGCTCAAAATCAAGATGTTGTTCTACAGGTTATAAATGATCGTCTGGCTGCATTAGGACCACTAAAATGGAAAGAAACTGGTGTTTTGATATTTTTCACTGCCATCATACTATTGTGGATGTTTCGCAGTCCGCAATTTATTTATGGATGGGGTGATCTTTTTACAGAACAGTACGTTTTAAGTAATATTATATCTTTTTACCCGTAATATATTTAAATAATTTTAAGAAAATACAAACATTCAAAGATTGACGAATACACCTAAAATTTTAATCTTTAAGAACCTTCCTGTTACGATGGTGGTTTAAATAAAATAAAATACGTGTTCTAATTTGTAGTATATTTAATATTCTAATGTTGGAATTTTCCCCCCAAAAATTTCACAAGTTACTCAATCATTATTATATAGATAGCGTTGATGGTATTTATTACTTCTCATCAATTTACTTGGCATAAAAGCCAGCCTGTTTTTTTACACCTGCATCAGTGTCTTCAGACATTGATCAAACCACCATAATAACCGATTCAATGATTGAGTAACTTGTGAAATTTTTGGAGAAAAAATCCCAACATTAGAATATTACTTATATTAATTTCACGATACACTTATGAACTTTTGTTCAATGTTATTATTATAGTATTATTATTATTATAGTTTTTCCGTTATTGTTTTCATTTTAAATGTAATAAAACATGTTACTTACTGCAATATTAACAATTAATTTTTAAAATTCTTATTACAGGAAAATTGGTGATGCAACTCCGGCAATGTTGGTAATATTTCTATTAATCGCAATACCCGCAACATGGTCATGCTGTAATTATTGTTCCAAAGATGGTAAAGTGAAACTTAAATAAACCATTTTTCATATTATTATTTTAGTCCTCTTCAAATCAATACAAATCTGAAAACAACAATTCATTTAACATATCTAAAGAAAAAAAAAACACTAAACAAGTCTTGTTAATAATGTTTAATTTTTCCGAATTCATCGAGTTAAAAATTCATAACGTTTCAAATACAAAATAGAACATCAGATAAAACATTTTTGAGAAGAATGTCGATAGGATGATATCTCTGAAACAATACGCTGTTTTAATTTATCATAAAATTAATTCTAAATTCTTTGACAAATTATTAAATATATTTGATAATGTCACAGATATTGTAATCGCTCCGATTCAATTGTCGTAAACGTCTATTATCCAAACAAAGAAAATTACCTTAGTAATTATGATTACTAATTTTAATCAATTTGCTTTTGAATCAAGAATCAAAACGTCCAACGGAAAATGAACCTGGTCTGATGGTATGGAAAGCGCTGCAAGAAAAGATGCCATGGGGTGTACTATTCCTTCTAGGAGGTGGTTTTGCCCTAGCAGACGCCGGCAACAGATCAGGCATGTCCGAATATCTAGGTGAAAAATTATCTGTCATGTCCGTTCTACCTCCGTATCTTACACTAGGAATTTGTACGTTAGCCACATCTCTAGCTACCGAACTAACAGCTAATGTTGCCATTTGTAATATTGTCATTCCCGTCTTGCTAGGAATGGTATGTGCAATTACTAATAAAAAATGTTTCTCCATTAAAATTAGTCGTATTTACTTTTGTTTTAGTCCACAGCAATGAAAACCCATCCAATGTATTTCACATTTCCGGCAGCAGTCAATTGTTCGTTTGCATTTTTACTTCCGGTAGGAACTCCTCCAAATGCAATCGTTATGGAAGTAGCTAATATTCGAACTATCGATATGGTGAGTAGATTATTAAAAAAATACTATAGCCAACAAATAATATTGAAATCAAGTCGAATAATGCCAACTTTAACTATTAATATTAAAAAAAACATTAAAAATACTAGTGAACATTTTTATTGCTAGATACTCGAATTTTTATTATATCAAAAAAGATTTTAAAGGCAAATTCAGAAATTCTTATTGAATTCCAGTTATTTTCATAGCTTTATTTAACTTTGTTTTGATTAAGAAATGTCAAATGTAGCAAAAAATCTTATTAAAGAAATTAATTACATTCGATAATTTGAAAATGCAGAAACAAAATTTTCTGTAAAATACAAAATAATACTAAACAATAAAAATCTTTTTCAATACATTTATTACATAATCATGCTCATCAGATACCAAACCTAGTAATAAATAATATTTATTAGTAACTTTGATGGAAACGACTGTCAGCACTTATTGAAACATTTTTAATATTAGAATTATAAATAAACATAATATATTTACTTGGTTTATAAGTTTCAATTATTTTTTATTTAATATGTAGGTAATATGTATTATATTTAAATATATCTGCAGGAATTGAGAAACGTAAATAAAGTTATTTCACATTATATTTTTAAAATAAAACTATAATGTGAAGCATTTAAAAGTTATAAATTAAAATATTCCTCCTTTTCTTTCTATCCTATTAAAAAACTTTTAAATATTTCATTAATCGCGAACACCGAAATTAATTTTGAAATAAATGTCTCATATTGTCCGTATACATAATAATCCTTATATTCTTTTTCTAGATTAGAGCTGGTTTGTTTGTGAAACTAATAACGTGGCTATCTATTTATTTACTGTTTCCAACATACGGACGAATATTTTTCGAAATAGGTTCTTTTCCAGATTGGGTACTTAATACCACTGCTTCAGCAACAGTAGCAGCAGAAAGATTCTAATCATAATCATGGAAAAGACAAAATATGAAAAAAAATTCAATTTTTTTTAGTGTTTTCGATACTATAAAAATTGTCAAAAAGAAAAAAAACCTTGTAATTACCTTGCTGTAAGTTAGTTTTTTTGTTTAATTATTATATAAAATGTAAACTTTGTTATTACATTATGAATAAAGTAATTTTCTAATTATAAAGTTGTTAGTGTTGTTACCGGTCCAGGAGTCACAGGAGTTTATTGAATGTCCATCATTTGTAACTCTTGAGTTGTTTTCCGAAGATAGTTCATGTAATTCATTTTTTATGTCATATTCCTCATCAGTATATTCAACATTCCAATAATTGTTTTCTGTTTCCATTGTTTGAACAATTACACAAGTAATTACGATGAAGGTTTAAGTTTTATGTAACATTCTAACCACAAAATGCGAACTGTCAGATTGAACGTAAACATTGACAAGCATACCAAATGTAATTCTTCCATGTAACAGTGTTGTCAACTGTATAATTACATGTTTTTTTTACAATGATCTGAGAATGAACAATTCTTGGAAAAACAATTATGATATAAAATCATTTTTATATTTAAATATAAATATTTATATGAAATTTTCTAAATATTTTCTGTTAGTAAACAGATTACGATTACGAATCATACAAACATGTTTTTATCAACAACACAAAAATGTTTCATTTTAAAAACAACAAAAAACAATATAAAAACCTGCAATTATCGAAAACTGATCTTTTGATTTATTGTTTTATCAACAATAAAAAAAAATAGGGAAGACACCTAGTTTATCTCTAAAACAATTTATCAAATTTTGATGTCAATTTACCATTTATAGTTCTTGGAATTTCATGTTAAAGTTATTTGATTTTGAATACAATTACATGGAACGTAGTTGAATATGTTTTTTTTTTGTTTAAAATAAATTATCAATAATTAACCATTTGTTTTCTTTAGTATAAAAAAATTCAAAAAAATCACTTTGAAATATGTTTATATAACGTTAAGTAAATATTATTTTAAACCACTTAATACAATAAAGTGCTTTTTATTTTTAATGTAAAATAAATAACATTAAATTACTTGAAGCTAAAACTGTCATTCAACTGCTATTATATATATATATATATATATATATATATATATATATATATATATATATATATATATATATATAATCCCTAAAAGCATTTACAAGATCGTTAAAAACTGATTTCAAAAACTGAAGTCCGACGATTTATTAGTTTCCCGTCGGGAAAAACCAGATTCCGAGTAATTCACAGAAACTCGCTGACCTTAGTTGCCGATTTTTCGTGGTAGGGGAGAAAACAACTGATGACCATAATATTTAAGTCTGATTTTGTTTACGTCTCAGTTGAGTGAGGTTTGTTAAATCGGTAAGTTAGATTGGTTACACTAATTAAATTCTTTTGTTAAAATGCACATTTTTGCCTTTTTTTCTTATAGAAAAAAATGAAAACTGTATTAGCTATTCTGGCTTTGTGTGCCAGCGTTTTGGCACAACAACCCACACCATGTCCCGAAGTATTTCAATATTTAAATCAAGAACCCGGAAAATGGATTGGAGAACTTACCTTACAATCTGAGTTTCCGCTTTCCGGATTATGGATTCGTGTTATTCTAGATAAATCATTTGATACAGTTACTGTAAGTATAAATATGAGAAAGAATTGCTCCTCGTGTAAACGCTAATAAATTATATAATTTAAAAAAAAAATATATTTTTTTCTGAATATTTTTTTTATTAAATGCAAGTTTTATTTTTCCAATATCAGTTTATATTATTTATTTAAAAAATATTCATATAAGAACTGTATTTGTATAAAATAATAATATTTTTTTATAAATGGCGAAAATATTTAACGAAACTAGTTTAAATAATGCCAAGTATAAATTTTATAATTTATTTTACATTAACTTAATGGCCTGCTATTTCTGTTAAAGATACTTAGGTATAACATTCATTTTAAACTGCGATTTTGCTTTTTGTCTTTTATCGCAATTATTTATTAAAGATAATTAAAATAAAATCTCTGATTTTGAAAATTTTTTATAATTTGAAATAATTGGTTATATCAAATTCTACAAATCTTGGATTCAATTAATCTAATAAAATATGGAATTTTCAGTCAAGCATTGGCGAAACTGCTTTACGTGAAACAGCCAGCGAGAAAGGATTCTTAATCAAAGACAAAAATTATAATCTAATTCCTGGCAAAACTATAAAAATTCAAATAACTGTAACGTATCCCGCCAACGAACCTGCACCAAATCTTTTATCTGCAAGAGTAAATGCCCGAACTGTTTGTCCCGCTAGTAAAGATGTAATAAATATCGTCAAATGTCCCGGCGTATTTAATTACGACAAAGAGAAAAATGAAGAAAACAGATGGCACGGTACTTTAACTGTCAAATCTGAATTTGAACTTAAAGGACTCTGGATTCGTGTTGTTTTGGATAAACCAGCTGAATTGTTTGTCGTAAGTAATGTTTATTTTTAAATCCTTTAACATACCTTTTGGATATAAATGGTGGTTATGGATCAAAAATATTCGAAATAACGTACATTATTTATTAAAAAAAAAAAAAAACTTCTTATTTTTCAAGTATCACTCTTAATAGTTATAATACATAAAAGGAAACAAAACAAAAGTACAGCTTCTAAAAATAAACTTTTATCAATTGTAGGACGTAGGCAAATCACTTTAACATTATTCTTATTATAAAAATTATACAAAATATTTTGTGCAGTTCGCACCACACTATAACACAGGGTGACCAAAACTTGGAAAACCGGGAAAAGTTGATCCTGGAAAAGTCATTTGTAATTAGGGAAAAAAAATTGTTTGGCGACTTAACAAAATTACAAACACAAATTTTGTGCAAATTTATTTGTATTTGTGTTATTATAATATCGGCAAAAATTTATGAATTTTACTTTTAGTATATTAAAATTATATTTTATTTCAATATTTTTTCACATCTATACTTAATTTTTTTTATTTGTGTGCTTCACATTACTTAGGAATTTACATTTGTTTAAATATAAAAGTCAGGGAAAAATGAAAATCTCTTTCGGTAAATTTGAACTTATTTTAAATTAAACTATATTAATAATTATTTAATATTAACTAATATATAACATATTTAATAAATATCAAATAAAGATTGGTTTTTAAAATCAAAAATCAAGCCAGATAGATTTATTTACTTTTATTTGTCTTTATAGAACGAATTTGGAGAAACAGTAACAGAAGATAACATCTCATATTTAATCAAAAATCCCAATTTTGCTCTCGAATCAGGCAAAACTATAAATCTTCCGATTTCCGTTAAATTTTCATCAAATGAAAAAGCTCCTGTTGTCCGAACTGTTCGAGTAAATGGACGCACCGTCTGCGGTGATATCATTTCCGAAGATAATCAAAAGTAAATACACACAAAAAAAAGACAACTTACTACTACGAAAAAATATAGTTACAATGAAATGTCACTCAAATGAACGAAGTAATAAGCATGATTTTTTTTTTACTTTGCAGTATTTAATGTAATTTTATATAAGATTATAACCAGTGAATGTAGGCTTTAATAAATAAATGTATACTGAAATTTTTGTTTGTCATTCTTTTTAATACACAAAATATATGGTATTTCTGTTTCTCTTATATTTCTATTCTTATATAATATCCATTTATATAATATAGTGAATAAATTATTTTTAATGACTTTAGTGTAATTCTATTTCTATAAATTATGAATCATTAATACAACAAAAAAAAATAATTACATGAATGTTTAAATATTGCAATTAAAGCAATTTTTGAAATCACAAAAAATATCGTATTTTTAATACATATTATATAATTTACATAAAAATAATGATTGACAGACAAAAATTACTTATACAAAAATTTAAGAAAAAGAAAAAAACTAATTAAATGTAATCTTTTTGTGAATTTTTAGTCGTATAATCGTAGTGCCAGAAAAAGTTACGGATGGCGTACATACAAGTATAAGAGGTAAGCAAATTATAGATAATTTGTGAGATAGTTGTTTTCATAAATTGCAGAGAAAACAAATTTAAACATATAAAAAAAATCGTGTGATATTCATTTAAATATGATTTAAACAGATTAAATTTTCTTTTAAAAAGTAAAATTATTGAAATTACTTTTAAGAAATAATCGCAAAAAATATTTTACATAATAATAAAATATTAAACTAAAATCGTGCTATTTAAATTATTGTTTAAATTAAAAATAAGTGTATAAAATCTTAAATTATTTAAATTTATGAGAATTTCATAAAATATAAGTGAAGTTACTTAAATCTTACCTTGAATGAACATCAACTTGTATTAACATAACTGTCAGTGAAATAATACTTTTTTTGGTCATATTTCACAATAAATTAATTTTAACCTTCCCCATCGAAAAGGATAATGCGTTATTTTTTTTTATTTTATAAAATACATGTTTAACTTATTAACATATAAATAGCTTAAGAATACCATTATTAATTGCAAAATGTAGTGAAATTAAAAAAAATATATAAAAATAATTTTACAGCATGCAATATGACAGTGATATATTTTGCATTTTTTAAAGAATTTTGAAGTATAAGGTTAAATAAATATATTTACACAAATAATAATTGTATCAATAATTTTAGCCGTGAAAAAATTTAGTTTCTTTTATTACTTTTAGAACATATATTGTATTTTTATGATAAAAATTAGAACACATAATTTTTGATCGTGAAATTGAAAGAAAAGTAAATGCTGGTTCTAAGGTTTTGGGAACTTTGGGTACTTTTGCTAGAAATGTAAAGGTTTCCATTAATTAATTAATTTTTTTGGACGTTTCGATCATTAAATCATGGCCATTAATAATATATAAAAGAAAAATATAAAATAATACAACTAAATTACATAAATAATATTATATTATTATATATTAATAATATTAAATTAAGTATTATATTATTTTATATTTTTCATTTATATATTATGTAGCTGATGATGGCCATGATTAAATAACTGAAACGTCCAAAAATAAATATAAATAAATTAATTATATATTTATTATATGATCCATTATTGCTTTTAAACCTTCCAAATTAAAATTATAATCGAGGATCAATATACATTTATCACATCTTTAATTTAACCGTTTAAGTGCCAAGCAGCGATTTTGCGCTTCTTCTGTTTCGCTAAAAAAGTGCCAGCGCTCTAGATAGGTGTACACCTTTCTATTCTTATAAACAACGAATAAGACAAGCGCAAAAGCGCTCCTTAGCACTTTTGGACGGGGAAACAGCAAAGACCCGTGGCACTCAAACGGTTAATTAACAATTAAAAATTTGATCAGCTCCAGACGTAGAAAGGCCAACATCACGAATACCATTCAATCAGCAATCAAAACTGTCGCCAAATGTAGGGAAAACTGTTCAACTAACAACCAGTGCCCCGTTTTCTGTATCAAGTACAAGTGCTCCATCGTCTTCAACAACAACCACACCACTTGCTCCATCTACAACAACAACAATAGAATTTAATAGAACTCAAAATGCTTTCATCTCCTGCGGTACAGTAGTCCCAGAATCTCTAAACTTAATCGTGCGTGGTGAACGTGCACGAATTGCACAATGGCCCTGGCATGGAGCCATCTACCTCATACAGCCTCGTAACTTAAATTACATCTGCGGCATGTCACTTATCAGCGATACGCACGCTTTAACAGCAGCGCATTGTGTGGTGGAAAGCCTAATGTCGAAGAAACTACGCGAACCCCAATCAATGGTACTCTATTTCGGATTGTTGCATCGAAGAAACTTTACAGCTAGCACCGTCCAAAGGCCGCAAGTTAAGAAAATAACGGTGCATCCCGATTATTCGGAGTCCGGTAGCGATATAGCTGTGATTCAGTTTGAAAAACCGGTTCAGTTTACAGATTGGGTTAGACCGATTTGTCTATGGGAAGGTGATATTGATATGCGGTATATTGTTAACCAAACCGGTACAGTTGTTGGATTTGGGGTTACGGAAACTCAGGAAATTTCTGATGAACTATTGTTCGCTAATATTTTAGTTGTTGACACGCTGGCTTGTATTTTCTCAAATAGAGATTTTTATTCAAAGTATACGTCACCAACCACATTTTGTGCTGGGAATTTAACACGTAAGTATTAATATTTTCCAAATACGTTCACTAGGTTCTGGGTAGCATCAGTACGAAATAAATAAATCTTTCACATTCATAATAGCTCTGTTCGATTCGCACACTTGTATCTACTGTTTACTGCTGCATCAATGTTTATTGTTTTATTCACTTCGTAGTTTCATGTTAGGTAAATGACAAACCATGGACAAACCGCTGTATCGTTTACAGTGGTGTTTTGCAGTAAAACGCAAGAGAGTCAATCGAACAAACCTTATGTAAAATTAACAATTAACGATAGAAATAAAACGCTTTTGTTTCTTTTATTTGTAGTCGCAAGATCATCGCAAGTGAATGAATTGTTATTTTGTACTAGAGTTCCTTTCATTCACATTTCTCTATCTTCAAATCAGTTTGGTTCTGAACTGCACTATTTATTAACTTGTGAAAAATCGATTAATTGTAAAAATTCGTCAAAAGACATTAATAATCTCAATACAACTATTAATAAAACTAAAATCGTGTTTTCGCGTTATTTTTTCAAAGTTAGTTTGTAATTTGATTCAGAACAACACTAGCTCTATGATAAAACATAACACTAATTTCATAATAAATACAGTAGTCTAAATTAGCCTTAATGCTTCTAAAATAATATTTATTATAAATATTTTTTTAAAATTTAGAATCTGCAGTTTGCAATGGAGATTCTGGCGGTGGCATGATTTTTAAAAGAGATGGAACTGACGTCTGGCAAATTCGTGGCATTGTGTCGACAGCCGTTCGAGATAAAGACACTGGACTCTGTGATTACAATAACTACGCTATTTTTACAGATACGTCGAAATATCAAGATTGGATAGAGAAAGTAATGGCTGAGTAATCATATCGACAATATTATTAGCAAATATTTGTTTTATTTTATATATCTTACCTGACAATAAGACTGATTTTCTATAATAAATAAACACAAATCTATTTTTAATAAAGAGATATGCTAATTATTTATACATTTCAATAAAAGTGATAGTATAGAATATATTAAGTGAAAATAATAATATTTACGAAATACTTAAACACATTACTTAAAACAGGAAAAACCAATTCATTTGAATAATTAAGAAAAATATCACCAATGACATCAGAATATGAAAAAAAAATCGTAATTATTATAAATTGTTATTTTGCATATCAAAATTTTTTCATTGCGTTTTTTTATGACATTTTTTTTGTAATTAGAATTATTATTTATTCTTCTCGTACCAAATAAAAATATGATATGCCTTTTCTAAAATATTAAACAAAGTAAAATGATTATTACTAATTTCCTAAATAACAACAAATTGAAGTTCTTATAACAACAAAATATTAACATTTTATGTTAATTTTACCTTGAAATAAATACATATTTTATTTGGGAAATTCTAAACCTGATAGAATTAAAATAATATTTATGCAACTCACATTACATTTATGTCAAACAAGTCAGCAATTTAAGTAAATTATAATACAAAAACAATTAACTTTTGTGTTCTAACACTAACAGAATCTTAATTTATTTTATAATAAAAGCATAGTTTTAAAATAATATATTACTGCCTCTGAAATTTTACTAAGTCATCTTTTTAGTATAATATAGATTATTATTTCAAAAATTAAAAATAGAAATAAAAATTGCAGAATTATAACAAATAATAATCGATTTCAAACTAACAATTTATTTATTAAATTAACGAACATAAACTAACATAATCTAGAAAAGTATACATTCAATGAGACAGTACATGTCTTCCTTTCAAAATTCTTCGCATCAAAACTCTTCTACCTTCAAGAGTAGACATTCTATGCCACCATCCGTGTCTCTTAATTCTTTTACGTTCGGAAGGACGAGGAAAGTAACATCTAATCTTATTTCGAACTGCCATCGTAAAATATCCACCCGGCACTAAAGAATTTGTTGCATTTGCACTAGTATTTACTACACTATGAAATGCTTTTGAATATAATGTAGATGGTAATTTACTAAAAATAATGTAAAACTCGTAGTGAAACTATTGATATTTCATTCATAGTAAATACTTACTTTGCTGAATTTAATAAATTTGGAAGAATTCTTCCAAACAGTGTCATTTTTTATTAGTTTCAAGTTAGATACTCCAATGTACTTCTAAACTAGAATGTGACTTTTTGACATATATTGGTTAGGTTATGTTGAGTTACGCGTATCAGTGTTGCCACTACTAAGTATTTGATTAATTTTTAGATGAAATGCAATGTTACCACTGGCCAATAATTTTAAACAACAAATAAAATATTTTTATATATATTAATAATTAGCATTAATATTATTATCTACTATATTATAATTAGTGTATATAATACATAAAAATAATGAATAAATTTATAAACAGTAGCATAGATTGAATCTAAAATATCAAAATCAAATTTGATTTATAACGGTTTTAATTAAAAAGTACATCAAGTAAATATTCTATAATCAAATAAATAATAACGCATGGATTATTAAAATTTCTAATCTATATGATAATAAAAACAAGAGTTTAAAATTAATTACTATTGTTTTAACATTGTTGTATAAGTTTTACGTCTGCAAAATTATATTTATGATACAGTTAATTAACTGTTCTATTTGTCTGATACAAAAAAATATGCAAATGAAGTCTGGAGTTTATGTGTTCAATAGTTTTAGATCGGCTAGTAGATAACAATCACGATAACTCAAACTTAAAACAAGTTTCTAAGTTAGATTTGTTCGAAAAGATGAACTGTCATATAACTTCGTTGCTTCTATTCAGTAGCACTAGCAAATTCTTTGTGTATGCATCGCGGTGCGCATGTAGTAGTCAAACAATGTGTAAATATTTATAAAATAAGTTAGGAAAAGTAATTATTGTTTAGTGTTTATTACCTTAATATGTAAGTAAATAATTACAATATTATTTATTTAATTTTTTAATGTTTGTTGCGATTCTGTGCATTTTGTTACAACAAATGCTTTTAGATTTATTAGAATTCACAAAACAATGCGATTTCGGTTACAGAATCACAATAATTGTTTTAAAATAATAATTATTAGTAAATAATTTAGTGCAAATATTTAATTTATTAATAAAGCTTACTTTTTTTTTGTTTTTTAACATATAAATAGTTGTTCTGTTTTTTAAATTTTGTGTCAAATTGAAAATTTAATATAGGTATATTATAAAAATACTTATTTTGTATATATATGTATGTATATATGTATGTAATGCAAAATATTTTGGTCAGTGTATATCGAAAATATTTATTAATATGTAAATTAACTAATTTTTAAACTTAGTATTTGAAATGAGAACAAAGACTGTTATTTTGGTACAAATTTATACGCATAATTTATGACAGAAATCCTAATTTCTGTGATTTGGGTTATCTGATAATTAAGTCATATTTATTAAAAAATATCAATGAAATATTTGTTTATATTTATTGAAATGTCAAGGACGATGGTCTGTAAATTGAAATATTTAACAAAATAAGATTCTTACATTGAAAATTTCATGATAAAAACTTTAATATTTTTCTAATTTAACCTTAAATATAAAAACAAGTTCTTTAAATAATAATAAAAAAAAATATGTTCAATGCTTAATGCAAATCTCGCCTAATACAGTTATTGGTATTTCCAAGTTCATTAAAATATTGGCCTATTCTCCGAAACTGATTAGTAATAATGATTTTGCTTTTATTTCTCATTACATTTTCGGATTTTAATTTAGTATTATGTATTGACAAAATAGATTACTGTAATTCCCAATAATAAAAATGTATCAGTTATAAAACTACGGCGTAACAATTTTATATTATTTTATTTTTGTGACATTCGACATTGTACGTCATTTGCAGATTTTACAAAAATGATAAAAATAATTATACATAATTCAATATTTGTATTGTCTATTACATTTTATCCAAATGCTCGTATGAAATATTGACAGGCCATTAACATATGCAAACTAAAATATTATGGCTATATGTATTTCTTTCTCAAGTAAAATTTCGATAAATCATTTTGCATTAACAATTAATTTTCGATGTTTAAATATGTTTATTAATGAAAGAACAATTTGACATTATGTTAATTTTTGATTTGTCTATTTTATCATTTCCAATAACATTAGTTATTTCAAAAATAAAATAAAACGGCTTTTGGTTTAAGTTCTGTATCAATATTTATTAATAATAATCGGTGTTTCGACGAATTCAACGTCCGTCTTCATCAGGAGAAACTGATTTATATATACAGTAAATAACAGAACATAGAAACAAGTAACTAGATTACAAAATTTTTGTAAATTTTTAATTAATGATTTAAATAAAATTTGGTTTCCATTAATTAAAAATTTATAAAATTTTTTATGATCTACTTACTTATTTGTTACCTAGTAACTTGTTTCTATGTTCTATTTATTTACTGTAAATGTTATTTGTATCAGTTTTCCTGATGAAGACGGACGTTGAGTTTATTAAAACGTCGATTATTAGTAAATATTAATACAGAACTTAAACCTAAAGCCGTTTTATTTTATATAATGAGTTCTGAAAGATTTTTTACTATGTTATTCTTATTAGTTACTTCATCTATATGCAAAGTAATTGAAATTAAATTGTTCTTTCAATTAAAATTTAGATAAATAATCTAACACATTAGATAAATCAACAAACAAGAATAGATAAAATAAAAATATACGACAAAATAGAAAAAGAAAATTTAATTACATTAGATAAATACATCATATATATACCTACTTTTTAATTAAATATTTCATCTAACATGATTAGAAGGCTAAAAAATCATCTATTTTATTTAGATAAAATAAGTGACATATTAGGCAATTTATTGTATTTTGTCTTATACTTCAAATTATTATTAGTTAAAACTAACTTAAAACTAGACTTACAGAACCAGTCATTATGGTAGAAATAAAATGCATTTTATTTTTAATCTGCAATAATATTAAGGGCCAGTTGCATACAATGTTATTAACTAGATTTTTTGGTTAACTTATCATGAATGAGGCGTTTCAAAGACAGTCGACAATCTAGTTACCTAAGTTAACTCATTGATTAAATTAACAACGTTTTATAAATGTGGTCGTTAGTGTGTGTTTTTATAATCGTTAATAAATAATTGTTAATAAATATTCAGATATGCTAGTTTAAAGAGTTTTTTTTGGATAATTTTACTAAATTTATAGTTAAATCCTATAAATTAATTAATAGGATTAATAAGATAATAATTATTAATTATGTAATGTATTTATAAAAATGGCAAAAAAATTGACAAAAAATTCTGGAAGTAGTAAAAATTATAATAGTCCAGTAGTTTTTTGTCAAAATTACAGTACCAGGTCTAGATTATATTCCCATAGTACCTATATTAAAATAACTTAAGGGGTTACATCACTATGATATTTTCAAAAAGTTTTTTTTGGCTTAAAATGTTCCTTGGGATGTGTACTATAATTGAGTATTCATCCCAAGTCCGCCAGGAACATTTTATCCGGTTAACGGAATAAAAGATATTTTTGACTTATATACAATAAAAGTGGAAGTGAAATTTTAAACGCGTTTATCTCGAAACAGCATTTTTTTTTAATTGGCGGGAGAAATAACTCGAAAAGTTTACATCCGATTTTAATGCGGATTTGTCGTCGCTGCTGAGAATTAAATTTTGGAAAGAAATACGTATCGGATTTGCGATATTTTAAAAATTCGATTTTTGGGGCGATTAAGTGTTTTCGTCAGAATTCATATATTTTTATACAAAGTATTTTATACTTAATAATAATTGACTAAAACCAAAACTAATCATCTGGGCGTTCATTTTGCTAGAGTCAACTTTGTTACCGAAAGAATGTTAGATAGAATATTTATTTTAGAAAAATTACCAGAAACTTATCGTTAGTTGCTCTTGGACAACAAGATATGGAAGTTCAAGGTTACGATTTCACTTGTTTTACCTGCTATTTGCAAGGCAAACTTGACTTTGCAAAACTAAATGTACAGAGACATATTTATTTCATAAATATATTATTTAAAGCAGTACTGTTTACAACTTGGTATAATAACTTTATTTTTCTATTTTGTATAAATGTTTGAGAAGCACAGATTGATTTGTTATTCATTTGTTTTTATTTATAATAGATAAATACGTCTCATTAGTAATCACTCACAAACCACAAAGTAGTAGTAATTACCATATACACATTTTTTTTTTGTAAAGAAAACAGTAGTTTTGTCTATGGAATTTATTTCGTGTAATAAATTTCAATAGATCTTATTCTATTATAATTTATCCAAACCATTGATCTATTATTTTAAAATATTCGTAGTTAATAAAATGGTTTTGTCGAAATGAAACTAATAGCATTTTCACTTTATATTCTCCTGGTAAAACAAAAATTATGTTTTCAAGTGCTTTTGAAAAATTAAACTCAGTTGAAATACTATTCAAGCTTTCGATATATAATATATATCGAAAGCTTGAATCAATAAATTTTTTTTTATCTTATATATATATACAGGACCGTTCCTGGAATGATAGCCGCCCAGGTGCAAAAAAGAAATAGCCGCCCTTAAAAATTAACATAATTTATTTTACTATTAATTTGAGGCTAAAAGTGGACCACGGCCGCCCTTTTGTCTGGCCGCCCTAGTGCGGATGCACCTTTTGCACCCCCGCCAGGAACGGCCCTGTATATATATATATATATATATATATATATATATATATATGTATATAAAACTGCCTATACTTATGCTAAGACTGAAAACCCTATATTATCTTAAGACTACATTTTTTTACAGAAACAATCTTTAGCACGACAATATATTTCTCAAAAAAATCTGTTAGATGTGACATAAATTTCTGATTCATTTATGATAACAAAGTTATATTCCATCTCCTTTTATTATACAATAGTTGCATAAGTAACATAAATAACAAACATAAGTAGAACTAAAGATTTTGTATAGAATTGCACATTAAATGAAATAAGTGGTATATGGTAAGTCTGTACACATATTGATGACTCTTTTGTCTTTTTCTTACTAGTAACTATAATTCTTCTTTTGAAAGACAGGGACTGAATATCTGTAATGCTACAAATCTTAGATGTGCACAGAATTGCAGAATTACTTTTAAATTTAAAAAAATCTGTATTCTCAAATGATTTTTTTTAAAAATGCTTCTGAAGCAATATACAATTAAAATTACATTTTAACACATTCAAGACGGATAACGTGAATTCACGTTTTTTATTTTTCAACCGTTGGAGACGGGTGACGTTATTTTACGTTATTTGGAATTTCAAACAACATCGTATAAAAAACTGCAATTAAGCGGCTGGATTCAATACTGGGACATGCGCTCGAAATTCCAAAAAACGCGAATTAACGTCACCCGTCTCCAGCGGTTGAAAAATAAAAAAACGTGAATTCACTTCATCCGTCTTAAGAGTTATCGAATGATTTATCTAAAGATTTTAAAATGTCAGATATAGAAAAAGAAAAAAAAATAAGACAAAAGGCAAAAGATAAAAACGCAATTTCTTCTCAGTTTGTTTTTTTTTATCGTTTTTCTCGGTGAATAACCTGTATTAATTATGTACCTATATACTTACAATAATAGCTGATAAAAAAACAATAATTTACAGAATAAATTGCCATGCTGAAGACAGTGATAATTCTATCAATAATATTCTCCGTTTCAATCAGTAATGGTCAACAATTTCAATCGCCATGTCCGAGTATATTTTCGTACGAACCCGAAGGCATTGTTGGAGACCGCTGGTATGGTAACGTAATAATTACGGCCGATTCCGAATATTCGGGCCTGTGGATGAGAATGATTTTTGACCGACCGTTCCAAGAACTTGGAGTAAGTATAGTCTTTACTCACTGTATTACAAATACCACCGAAATACATATACACAGCTATTCTAACTTCTAAAATGAATGATAGGTAAGCGCATCAGCTTAATACACGTAATGAGACTTTCAATCTCAAGCAATTATCGTAAAAACTCTTTCGAAGAATTTTTTTATGAACTATACGGTACAGTTTTATGTTAAAGTTTTATTTAATTTTTACGCACACACAGTCGAGATATAAATAACAGATAAGCATCATGGAAAAAGTTGCTCAAAAATTACCATAAGTTTTTGATTTTGTTTTTTGTAGATAATTTTAAACTAAAACTTTCCATA
Source organism: Clivina fossor (assembly GCA_963966155.1). Classification (NCBI taxonomy): domain Eukaryota; kingdom Metazoa; phylum Arthropoda; class Insecta; order Coleoptera; family Carabidae; genus Clivina; species Clivina fossor. The sequence continues at coordinate 8,958,546 of OZ014550.1, forward strand.
TGAAAATACTACAATTTGAGTAACAAAACATTGAAATAATATTTTTATGGAATAATATATTTGTAGATACAGAATATGTCTAAATATTAACATAAGAAATAAGTATGTGAATTTTATTTTATTTTTCTCAAATAAAATGGAAGTAAAATTAACGCCAAAAGAAAGAACAGTAGTGGCTGTCTTGGTAGAAATGTCATAATCAATGTGGTGTAGAACTAGTCTATTTCCATTTTTAAATGTCGAATTACTAGTTTAAAGTTTTCATTTTGGTTAGTGTCTACATGGAAAATATTTTTACGTAAACCAACGGTATAAGTCCACACTGTAAAAAATTGATGTAAATTTCATATTCTATGAATGTATTTTTTCAGAAAAAATGTAATATTACGTCAATTTATTATCCTAGTAAAAATTACAAAATACTGCTACTTTACTGTTAATAGTTATGTAAAATTACATAAATTTATGTTACATTTTTTTACAGTGGCAGTAAAAATTAAAATCAGTATTTTTTAATATAAATCGACACTTTATACTAAATGAAATACGTATTTTTTTAAATGTGTATATTTATTGTCAATAATTAATAAATTAAAAATTAAAAGTTGATTGATTACAATTGGCTGGAGATAGCGCAATATTTTATATGTAGTTTATTGTATAGCAAATTTACTGCTAAATAAATTTATTATTATTATTCTGTAATGAAATAAATATATGTAAATTAAATAAGTTAATTATTTAATATTTGTAATAAAAAAAATAAATTATATTTTTTATTAAGTATTTATTAATATTGAAGTTTACAGTTCGAGCGCAAAGTCACATCTGACTTTTTTACTTAAAATTACACATAAAGTTAACATTTGTAACGATCGCTTACTCAGCGTAAATGCTGAGTCACAGATCAAAGGAATGAAGTCGTGTTGTATGTGACAATAATTAGTTTATATAATTACGTGCTGTACGTGATAACTATTCAATTATATAATTCCTCCCTCCTCAAGACGCGACTTAATTCCTTTTTACATTTTTTACAAAGTTTCTTTAACATCTGCCAATTCTATATTTTCAGATTTATGTTTCTTTTTGTGACACAATTTGATTTTCCTCAAAATTATTATCATTACAATTATAAATATAATAATTATTATTACAGAATTTACTATTTTATGGTTATCTGACATTGTGTTTATTTCTATAATTTTAGGCATTTCTGGTATTACAATATTTTGTTTTCTAATTTCTTTAAATTTGAATGTATTGTTTGACAATTTTTCATTATTGATTTTGAACTCAAAATTTTCAAAAATTAACTCTTTATTTTTTGTCAACTTTTTCTCTAGTGTGTAATTATTTAATTTACATTCACTTTCTGTACTAAATTTATATATTCCTTTTATCTTTTTCTTTACATCGAAATTTTTACATTTAATTTCTATTTCTTTAAACATAGAACTAGCAATGTATATCGAATTTGAATTATCTATCTTAAATATAGCAAATATTTCATTTATTTTATGATAAATGCATTCTGCGTTATTTTGATTAATGATTATATTTTTTAAACAATTATTTATTTCAATATAATTAGTCTTACAATAGTGCTTATTAACTACTTTTAAACAATCATGAGAATAGTATAATTTTTGATTATCTTTGATTATGAATTCTTTTTCTTCGTTTATTAAGTAAATTTCATTGGTATTTATTACAGGTATTGGTGTGATTTGTAGTAAATTTTGTTTTCTATTATCATACACTGGAATCTCAAGTAAATATTCAATCTGATTTTCGTTTAACTGACAATGGCTTGTTATTTGAATACTTATCTCCCAAAAATTTAGATTAGTATTGACTTTATTAACTATTTCTTTTAATTCTTTAACGTTTATTATTGAACTATGAATTTTATTTAAATTACAAAATGTTAAACTTGTCTCTATCTCGTTTATAAGTTCTAAAATATTAACAAGTGTAAAAGTAATTTGATTTAGTGTATCTTTTATGCGAAACAGATTTTCGTGATTTCTTTGTTTTTCTAGTATTTCAGTAATTTGTATTATTCTACTTTCTAAAACAAGTTCGTTATGAGCTATATTTTCTAATTGTTTGTTCAATTTGTTAATCATTGCTTTATTTAATTCTATATTATCTAAATTTTGTTTATTTTTTCAAATAATTGTTCATAACGTTCAGCGTCTTGTGAATCCAAATTTCCGGTGATAGATTTTATTATGCTACCTAGCCCATTTATTAACCCTCTCTTGTTTCTTTTATTTGTGAATAAATTGCCTATTTTATCTGCTACTTTATTATAATTAAAATTTAGAATATTTAAGTTTGTTCTTAATTCTCGTTGGTAGAAATATGCGGTTTTACTATCCTCAATTTTGTTTTTTATATCATTGATATAGTTTTCTAACTTGTAAAATTCTACTCTAATGTTAGTTATATCGTAATTATAATAAGAATAATGTGAATTTACATAAATATTAACTTCACCTAAATCTAATATATTCATTCCGGGATTATTGTCAATTTGTTGTATTATGTCTGTTCCGTGGCAAGGCCATCTGAAACATACAAGCGTTTTCTTTTTAGTTTATTAATTTTGTGTTTCTTTCCGGTTTTTAATTTCACGACGTCTTTCTTTTTTATAAAATCTTTAACAGAATGTTCTCTATATAAAGGTTTACGAAATTTCTTTATGAGTCTAGGGTTTTCTTTAATCAATACTTTGGGTTGATCAATTATGACGTCTTCATCTTTTGTTTTATTTTGTTTCAAAAATCTTTTGGTTTTATTGATTTCGGCTCTTTGTTTAACTCGTTGCCTGATTTCTTTTAATTTATCTTTCCAAATGTTTAAATAATCTTGATTTGTATTATCGTATTCTAAGATTTTGTTTTCACATTGATTGCCAAATAGTGTTTCTATCGGTGTAAATTTAGTGCGATTTAATGTATTGTTATAAGCTATTACGGCAATATTGATTTTATTTTTTAATGTTGTATTTTTAAATTCATTTCGTTCTATTAATCTAAGATGTTCTATGAGTGAAGAATGAAATCTTTCTATAATGCCGTTACTTGGGGGATTATCGACTGAAATTATGTGCAAAATAATTTTATACCCTTGCAATAAATTTTTAATCATTTCGTTATTAAATTCTACACCGTTGTCTACTACAATTTTATTTGGTACTTGATATTGTGAGAAGTAAGGTAAAGGAGGCTAACATTGACAGTAGGGTAACATTGACACATCTTTGAAAACGGCTTTTAAAATTTTTATAGTGAGTCACAGAACGCTGTTGATTAGCTCTAAAAATAATGTATATGACTACTGTAGATAATATCACCATCCATCGTTCGTTGCTCGAAGCTTAGGGCTTATGGCGTATGGATACCGACGTGTTGTTTTTTATATGGTGACAATTCGTGTTTGAAACTTCCATTCTAAGAGGTTTTTACCTGCAATTCGCGTACCAATTCACGCACAATTCGTTTTTTTTAAGAAAGCGAGGAGGTCATTTTACTTTTCCGGACATTACAGACAAAAGTTACGTTCTTGCTACAGATATAGTACGCGTGCTGCCTCAACCAAGAATTCGTCGTGACATGTATTTTTTTCAAACAAATTTTTTCGATGCGGAGTAAAATTCTTTAATTGTTAATTAATTGCATGTATATTATAAATTTTCTTAAAATTACAATAAAGTTCACTCTTATGTTATTATTCCTTTATTTACTACCTAGTATTTACTTATAATAAGAATAGAAGAATTATTTATCACTAAATAAATAATTGGTTTCATAAAAATGCACTTTTGACCAATTTTTTTAAATAAATTTAAAATTGTCAAATTATAAAAAGAAAGTTCTATGTCAAAATTAAATTCCTATATTGTAACATTGCCATTTCAATGCATAAAGCAAGAAAAAACAAGGCATGTCAATGTTACCCACATGTAGGGTAACATTGACTAATTATGGTATATACATATATATTAAATATTTTCAATACCGTTTATGATAATCAATAAATTACTTTACATTTTAGAAACTAATATATAAAGCTAATTTTTCTGCTAAGAAAAAAAAAATTATAAATCTTAATAAAATTTAAAAAAATTAATAACTAAAGATGTGTCAATGTTTGACGGTTTTACCTTATTCGACTAAATTTTCTGTTATTTCTATTGAAGTGGTTGTTTTTAATTCTTTAATTTGTGCAAATTTTGTGAAACTATCAATTATTGTAAGATATTTACCTTTGTCTAGTGTTAAAATGTCAAGATGTATAATGTCAAATGGACATTTAGGATTTGGAGTTAGTTTATCTGGTATATGGTAAGGGTTTCTTTCATATTTACAGGTTTGGCAAAGGTGACAGTTATTAATGTATTTTTGTATATCGTTAATCATATTTGGCCAATAGTATTTTCTTTTTAATTTTTGATAAGTTTCTAAAATACCTCGATGCCCTCATGATAATTTTGTATACAATTTAGTTGATCGTCTTTGTTTGTTTGATCTTCTAATATTTCACTGCACTGAATTATTTTATATGAATTTTTAACAAAATTTTGTTTTAATATTTCGCTAATAACATTTATAATTTCTTTATCTATTAAACAGTAATAAATAGTTTTTGGTACTAAGTAATCTTTGATAAATGTAATAATTTGATCATTTAGGTTGTTTTTAGTTAGTGCTACTATTAATCTTTTCTTGTTGCCAAATAATATTTTAAATTTTACTTTATAAGTGTTTGCCAAGGTTATTAAAATTTGATTTTTACCAACGTTAATTGCTGTTTCTTTGAATGTTATGCCGTTAGTTTCGTTTTCATCGGATGAATGTACCGTTTGATTATCATCGTCATCTAGATTGGCAATAAGACTTTCTGAAGAGTCATTTATATTTACTTCTTCTACAGTTTCGTGAATAACAAATTTTATGTGTGTTTCCCTAAAAATCTCTTTAATTAATTTTTCGGTTACTGACCACGGTATTTTGTCTAAACCTGCACTAATTTTAGGTGAATGAACTTCGTAGATTTCATTTTGTATAAGATAATTTTTTAATTTCTCTAAACAGTTTCTAATTGTCGTACTAGTTGGTTTTTCGTAATAATTTTGTTTAGTGATTAAATGAAATAATTTGTATTTGTTATCGTATATTGGTTGAATTTCTAAGTCATCGTTTTTCATGTTTTTATTGTTTAAATAATCTCTACTATTAAATTTTGAATTTATTAGTAATGCAAAACCTTGTCCTAATTTATGGTCTTTACTAATGCAATGTACCAAGTTATAAGGTTTATTAAAAATATTTTCGGTAGTTTTTTCTAGTGTAAATTGTGGTCTAATTCTGGATAGTGCGTCGGCATTAGAATTTAATGTACCTTGCTTATAAATAATTTCGAAATCGTACTCGTCTAATTTTATTCTCCATCTCATTAATTTAGAATTGGGGTCTTTGAGATTCATAAGCCAAGTCAGTGGTCTATGATCAGTTACAATTTTGAATTTTGTTCCATAGACGTAAGATCTAAAATATTTCACTGCCCAAACTATTCCCAATAATTCTTTCTCGGTTGTTGAATAATTAATTTCATGGTTGTTCAACGTTCTGGAGGCGTACGCGACAGGCAAATCTTTTCCGTTGTAATTTTGACTTAATACCGCTCCTATTGCGAAATTACTTGCGTCAGTGGTTATAGTGAATTGTTTTGTAAAATCAGGATATTGGAGTATGGGAGAGTTTATTAGTAAATTTTTAGAATGTTCAAAACTATTTCTATATTGTGTATCATTTATATTAATCGAATTTCCCCTTTTTAAACAGTTTGTAAGTGGCTTTGTTAGCTTGGCAAAATTTGGAATAAATTTTCGATAATACCCTAAAAGTCCAAGATATTGTTTTATTTCTTTTTGCGTTTTAGGAATAGGAAATTTTTTTACTGCGTCTATTTTATTCGGATTTGGTTTTACTCCGTCCTGTGATATTATGTGGCCTAAGTATGCGACCTCTTTTCTTAAAAACTCACTTTTGTCTAATTGTAATTTTAGATTGTGTTGTTTTAGTGTTTTGAAAATTTTCTTTATGTTTCCTATGTGTTCTTGTAATGAAGTACCTAATATTATTATGTCGTCTAGGTAAACTAAACAGATTTTATTGAGATGTTCGCGGAGTACATAATTCATAAGTCTCTGAAAGGTAGCAGGTGAATTTTTTAGACCAAAGGGCATGCGAGTAAATTCGAAGTGTCCTTTGTCAGTGTTGAAAGCGGTTTTAGGAATCGAGTTAGGGTGCATTTGTATCTGATGAAATCCTGAAGTAAGATCGAGTGTGGTATAATAAATGTTTCGGCCTAATTTGTCTAGCACTTCTGTAATATTTGGTATGGGAAATTTGTCGTCGATAGTTTTTTGATTTAACTTTCGATAATCTATAACCATTCTAAATTTTTGTTTTTGTGATGCGTCCATTTTTTTTGGAATCATCCAAACCGGAGAAGACCAAGGAGAAAAGGAAGGTTGTATAATTCCGTTTTCTAATAATTCTGATACTTGTTTGTTTATTTCCTCTTTATACGTCTCGGGGTGTCTGTAGCTTTTAGTGTAAATTGGTATTTCGTCTGTTGTCTTTATTTCGTGTTGTATGAAATCTGTGTGTGTTAATGTTTCATTTACTTTCGGGAATATTGTTTCGAATTCTTTAATTAATTTTAATAATTCTTTTTTTTTCTTCATTATTTAGATGGTCGGTGCGAATTTTGATCTCATCTAAATTATAATTTTGTGCTTGATTGTTGTCAAAAAAATGGATTTTAAATTGTTTGTTATTTAATTTTATCGTATTATTTTCAAAATCTAGTTTTGTTTTCGTTTGTATCATGGTTGGAAGTGACAGCAATAAATTAAATTGTGAATGGAAATTATATAAATAAAATTTTGTATCATTTCCCTCAAAATTTATAATCACGTATTCGTCGCCGTTTTGTTCACCTGAGGCTGTTTTAAAATTAAAATTTTCTTTATAAATTTTGAATTTATTTTTGTTTTGATAGACATAATTTTTAGAAATTAAATTTATTGTTGAGCCTGTGTCTAATAATATTAAATAATCTCTGACCTTAAGAAAAGGTAATTTAGAATTTTGGAATATATTCAAGATTTCTCCTTGAGCATAGGATCCATCTCTAAAAAAGAATTTTGAATGTCTTCAAGTTCAGTGTCGTAATTATCATTTGTTTCATAGTCAGTTTCTTGCTCGATTTCTTCAGTGTCATTTATTTCTTCAGTGTTATTTATTTCTTCTATTATGTAATTTGGTGTGTAACTACCCATTTGTTGATTTTGTCGTGAAAAAAAGTTATTCGAATGTGTTGGTTGTGATGACCTATTGGTTTGGATTGACATTGGTGTAGGTGTAATTTTTTGTCCATTAATCACATTTCGTCGAGGTGCAAAGTTTCTGCGTGTTTGATTTGGATTAGGTTGTATTGGTGCCGATGGAAAATTAGGTTTTTGGAATTGAGTTTGTGGAATATGAGATACTTGTCTAAATGAATTAGATGGTGCGTATTTATTTGTGTTATTAACAATTTGTTTGTTATGTTTAAATTTTAAAAATTGATAGTCATTTTGCAACAAATTCCCTAATTCTATTAAACTTTGTGGTTGCCTATTAGCTAAGTTGCTGCTATAGGGTTCATTTACTTTATTAACGAAATTTTGAATTATTATTTTTTCAAACACTTTTTTAATATTACCATCGACAGGAAATTCGTTTTTCACGAGATTGTTGAAATCGTTTGTTTTTTCGTTAATTAATGTGAATAGTTCATAAGGATCTTTTTTATTTAAATAAATTATTTCATTAAAAATAGTGGCATAAGTTTTGTAAATTAAATGTTGGCTTTGTAATGTTTGTTTAATTTTTTCCCAACTTGTAGTATCTGTATTGTCTAGTGTGTCTAAAGCCGTTCCTCTCAATTTTGAAATTATTCCGTTCGTAACGGTAAATTTTTCAAAATCGCTTAGAGGTGGAGCTATTGCGTTTGTAAAACTTATAAGTCTGTCAACTTGTTTAATGAAAGTATTTAAATGTTTTTTATTACTACCATCATAAATAGGTAGAGTATCAATGTTAATTTTTAATTCACTCAATCTACTAGCCATTGTAGTTTGATTTGAATTTTCGTTCGATTCTATTTCGTGAATAGTTTCTAATAAACTGTTAAAATTATTAAGTGCCAGATTGAATTTTTACTTTTACAAATAGATTACAATTGTGTATTTGTAATTGATTAGTAAGTGTTTTAATATACTCCTGTGTCGGGAGCTCGAACTGATTCTTTTCAGTTATTCACCGAACCTCAGTTCCCTACTAACTTATAAATTATATTATTTTTTTTTTGTTACTTACAGTATTGTTAATAACAATATAATATTATTCATTTATAAAGTTGATTGAAGGCTTCTATGGCTCTCGGTTTACGGGCACTTGATGTATTCTGTTGGCACTTGGTTTACTGGCACTGTGCAGGTAACGAATCGGCTCTCAATTGACGGGCGGGCACTTGATGTCTTCTGCTGGCTCTCGATTTTACGGGCACTGTGCAGGTAACGGATCGGCTCTCGTCGTGGTTAGCTCACAAGATTCGGAGATGTACTTTGATATAAAAATCGCCGCTCTGCGTGTAGCGGCTTTCAGATTCTTCAAATTTTTTTTTTGAATTTCCGAATAAACAGTTAAAACTGACCGTAATGGTATAACGAATTGATACTATTGTATTTCGACCGATTTACTTTTCGGAATTCCTACCAATAACTGCGCCAATTAAATAAGTTAATTATTTAATATTTGTAATAAAAAAAATAAATTATATTTTTTATTAAGTATTTATTAATATTGAAGTTTACAGTTCGAGCGCAAAGTCACATCTGACTTTTTTACTTAAAATTACACATAAAGTTAACATTTGTAACGATCGCTTACTCAGCGTAAATGCTGAGTCACAGATCAAAGGAATGAAGTCGTGTTGTATGTGACAATAATTAGTTTATATAATTACGTGCTGTACGTGATAACTATTCAATTATATAATTTGTATATGTATTTACCATACTTTTTCCAAAAATATGTCAATATTACACAATATTATTTATATATTTATTTTAATGTTTGCTATAAAAGTGTATATATACTCTCAAACATACTTTATAATGCTAAAGATTCAACTAATATTTATAAAAAATCTGGAGTCTATTTATTGGCATGTAACGATTGTGATGGTGTTTATATAGGTCAGATTGGAAGGTCATTTGAAATTAGAGTTAAAGAACATACTAGGGCTGTTAGATTGTTAAAAACAGATTCCACTTTTGCAAATCATTTAATTGAAACAAACCACACTTTTTCCGAAAATAACATTAAAATCATTCACACAATTGAAAAAAGTAATAAACTAAATTTACTAGAAGCCCTGGAAATATATAAAGCCAAAAAAAAAACCCATTTTACAATTTTAAATGACCAAACTGACTTAATATATTCACCAATTTTTAATGCCCGTATTAAAATATTAGTTTTAAATATTTAGTTTTATTCAATAATTTTGTAAACATTAGAACATAATAAAATAAAATGCACTTGTTAATATTTATTCAATAATCACATAAATTATATAATATTCAATTGTAATTGTAAACACTCAATCATTATTTATATTCAACAATGTTCAATGCTCATCAACAATACTGTTGTACTTGGACCAATCATAACAAACTGTTCTGTAGTTTATAAGTATCTGTTTGTAATTGTCTCATTCAGAATGCGGTTGTAGTTTTTGCTTTTGCCGTAGTAAAAGTTGTAAGCATACTTGACCATTCACACTGTCTTGTGATGCTAGTGAAATTTTTACATACGCATGCGTACTGCAATGACACATTTGACACAAAATAAATAAATAAAATAATTAAATAATCATAATAATAATAATATTAATAATAATTAAATATTATTTGATTAATTTTGCTTTCTAAAGTCGCCATTTAAATATATTTTATGAATTTGACGTTTGTTTGACATTTGTTTGACGTTTCTAAATAAAAATAGTGCTATCTCTTTTCACTCAACTCTGATTGGCCAATTCCTACGACTATGTAAAATTTTAACCAGAAAGTTTGTCTAGTTCAATGTTTGGCTGCTTACAACTACTGCTATGTCTTACTGCAATAACCACGCATGCGCATTGTATTCCCATAAGCTTGACATAAGTTTGACAGTTTGACAGCGAAACTGATAATAAAATCAAATCATATTCGTCATGAATGCTTTTCATATGTTTCAATTATTATTTATTCTGACATAAAAATTTTCGACAAAAGATTAAATATGGCAGAGAACGGTGCAGTCAATTCAGGCGTAAAAAGAGAAGCATTAGAAGATCTAAATCCGAACACTGGTAAAAAATATATGTGGAAGACAGAAGAACAACCGATGGAACAAGATGCAATTGCTGGTAGTTCAAGACAAGAAAGTCATGAAGAACCGGAATATGTTGCTGATCATTTTGAATATTATCGTAATCTAGAATTAAAATATCCGATTATCAAATTATTCTTGACCGATCACACAATAACAGATCGAATGCGCTGTAAATTAGTCGACTGGCTGGTTAGCGTTCACGAAGAATTTCATCTCTTGCCAGATACATTACACATGTGCGTCGCCATATTGGACAGATTTCTACAGAAAAATCGAATTATCGATAAGAATAATCTGCAGCTGGTGGGCTTTACGGCTCTATGGATTGCATCGAAATACGCCGAAAACGTGAACATTCTGTGCAGAGAAAACGTTGAGTGTTCGAGATACAATATACAATATACACGGAATGATTTCGTTCAGATGGAACGAACGATAACGAAAACTCTAAATTATAGTTTCGAACTGCCACTATCGTTGTTTTTCTTGAATTTTTTTTGTAAAATTGTTAAAGTATCACCCCAGCAACACACCCTTGCTAGCTATTTACTGGAACTGGCTCTTTTGCATTACGAGCTGTGCCAGTTTAAGTCATCATTACAAGCGGCTGCAGCATTGTATATTGTGCTCAGCCTAAACACTAAACAAACAAATAATGAGCTAATATGGATAACACCGTTGCAACATGTTTCCAATTATAAATTCAGTGATATAGAAATTGTAGTTCGAGAAATGGCGAAGATGGTTACTCAAAGTCCAAGATTCGAATATCAGACAATTCGGAGAAAATACGCATCAAGTGAAAATTACATGATTAGTATAATCCCCGAATTAAATGGACGTATTATAAACGATCTAGCTAATTAGCAAATTATTTATTGTTCTGTTGTTTCATTTCATACCGTTTAATTCTTATTTTCGTTATGATTCGTTATTTTTCGTTATTTTCAACACACGACTAAGTTAAAATAAATTTCATGAACAATAGCCAAAAAGTAACCATTGATAGAGTAAAAATTCAAATTATAAACACATGTCTTGAAAATAATAAGTAAAGAAATAGTTTTTAAATTCAATATCAAATGTTTGTTTTAGAATAATTCTGTAGAATATTTATATATTTTTGTTAATTTAGTATGTTAATAAAAATAATATTTTTGACATAATTTTGTTTCTAAATTAAAAAATGTATCTTACATTACAAAAAATATAAATAAATAAATAAATGTAAGGTAACGATTTTTTTTAATATTTATAAATTTACTATTGTACACTTGAAAATCATTTTACTCCACACATTAATTTTGTGATATAAATAAAATTATTTTTTTTAGATAAAGGAAAATTTAAATATAACTTAAATATTCTACCAAGTTGGTAGTATCAACAGTATTCAAAGGATGTATTATTTTCTATAATCATGTGTATTTATTTATAAGTATTTTTTTTTAGTTATATACATAGTAATTTTATATTCATTGTTCACAATGTTTATCAAGCGTAACTGTACACTTCATTAATATTCAAAGTGTAAAATCCGTTTAGTTAAATATATGTACGCAAAAGATAATTATTTAATTAACACTAAATCATTTTTCTTTTGTTGAAAAATGCAAATTCACGAATACGAAATATTAATTTGGTTTTTGCAACATAAATTATATGTCATTGTTTTGAATAAAAAATTATTAAAAATAATATTCATACACAAGGTTTATTTTATAGACAGCGAGCATTGCGCTATTTTCAAAATATATTTTTAATAATTATCTGATTAAGCTTTTCCTATTGTTCATGAATATTTGGAATTATATAATAGAAATAAATGAATCACACAATCAATATTGTAATCACAACAAATTGTTATAAATTTATAATGTATTTTCAAAATATAGGTACAATGTGATTGATTAATGTGGAATAAATATTACTGATAAATAAACAAAGCTTGTATTTGGAGCTTAGACAAAGTTGAGGCTTTAAAAAAGTCGAATCAGTAAATCTTTTTTGTCGTGTTGAACACAATTTTTTTTTTATTATTTATAGTTCAGAATAATTAGTATAACCAAGATAAAATTTTGAATATGTATACACTTGTGATGCAAACTGTATAACATAACAAGCTTAGGAACCAAAATTAATAATTTTCCGATAATTTAAATTGTTAGATTTATATAATTTTTGTGGAGTGATTTTCAGATAGACTGTAAATACATCTACTTTATTTACATTTTAGTTAGCAAATTGTGTACGTACGTGTGCGACGATGTGTTTATGAGCATTTTATATAATATTTTTCATCCAATTTTTCTCTTCCATTTCAAGCGTCATCAGACTATGAAAGTGATATTTTAGAGACTGACAATTGTCACTAAAGTTATACTTTTACTTCACTCGGCGAAAAAAATATTTTATAATATAGCGCTAAACATTTAAATTTGAATTTACCGCGATGTTATAGTTGCGTGCTAGGTGGCATGATGGTGGTTCCTGGTCGGTAATACAGTGTGTGTGTCAGAGTGAAGCAAGCTGGCGAGGTGTGCGTTTAATGGCGCGACATGTTAAATTTCACTACAACAATAAATCAACTAATATCTTATGTCTAGTGTTTTATTTCTTGGCCATCACTTACTACAGCTTCAGAAGTGGGATAATAAGAATTCAATCACCACGTTTATTTGTGTGTATTAGGAGAAATAGTGAAATTAACTCGAACCTTAGAACTGTGGATTAAACACGTGGTAGAAAAGGATAGTGAGATATAAATACTAGTGAGTGCGAGAGAGCACGATAGTGACGCGCTGTTTTGCCAACGATTTTATAAGTTTTATTTCTGATTATTTATTATGGGGGATGAACAGAATACAGTAACATTGATCGATATACCCGAGATCGCGAATAATATTAAAACTTCTCCAGCATCGGTAATTAAAGCATTACATAAGTTTATATTCGGAGTGACTGGCGATCGTTTAAATCGAAGCCGGTTACGTAAGTTTTCGGGATTTGAATTCGCTTCGGATTCTGAAGAATTCACACAGAAGGTTGAGTGGACAGTTCAAAATTGCTCTGTCGGTGATTTAACAGCCAGTTGTAATCTTTTACGAATAGACTATACGGGTACTCCTAAGGAAATCGCGCAAAGATTGTGTGAACATCTGACCAATTTAGATTTATTACAAGGTCGCCCCAGTGACGAAGACGTCGACACTGAAGACCCCGATGACGAAATCGACGAGGATCAAGATGAAATACGAAGTTCCGTAAGTCAACAACTTGTCAATACTAATGCCACTATAAGTTTTAGAGATATTGAAGACACAATTCGATTGTTCGATGGTAATAACTATCCTGTTAAATTATGGGTGACCGAATTTGAGGATAATGCAATTTTGATGGGCTGGAATGAGCTACAGAAATTTATTTTTGCAAAGAAACGCCTAAGTGGATTAGCTAAACTATTTATTCAGAGTGAACGGGACATCCGATCGTGGAAACTCTTACAACAAAAACTTATTGAAGAATTCTCGTCAAAAACAACTAGCGCACAATTACATAAAATGTTACAAGATAGAAAAATGAAACGCGATGAGTCGGTGCAAGAATATTTCTTACATATGCGAGAATTAGCTTCAAGGGGAAGTATTGAAACGGATGCTGTTATACAATATGTTATTGACGGTATAACCGACGACCCGAATCGAAAAAGTATTTTGTATGGTGCACGTAACTTCAGAGAATTTAAGGACAAGTTAGAAATCTATACAAAGATTCGCGCATCATTCCATTCTTCATGGAAACGAACTTCGTCCGTTCCAAGCATTAGTCGATCGCAAGGAATTGATCGAAATGAAACAAGTAAGAAGCAGATGCCTGCCGAAGAAAAATCGAAGACCGACACTAACCATGTAAGATGTTTTAACTGTAATAATTTAGGTCATGTTGCAGCTTCTTGTCCCCGACCACGAAGGCCCAGAGGATCCTGTTATGGTTGTGGATCCACCGCACATTTGAAAAGGGACTGTAAACAAAATGGCAGAGAAGCACGTGGCTCCGCACCTGCTGACAATGATGGTCGTCAAACCGGTGAAACAAGTAATGCCTTCCATCTTATAGAATCTGCTCCAACTGTTGTGTTACCAGTTCCGAGTTATACGGTGTTACTTCAACTGGAACAAAGTGAGATATGTGCAACGCTAGATACAGGTAGCCCCATATCCCTTTTATTAGAAAGTAAGGTGCCCAAAAATGTGAATTTGAATACAAATGTAAAATCTCATAATTTTGAAGGTGTCAACAGTAGCAAAATTATTATATTAGGTCAATTAAAGTTAACTGTAATGATTAATGATATAGAATTATTAGTAAATTTCTATGTTGTACCAGATTGTACTATGAGTTGTTCCTGTCTATTAGGTAGAGATTTTATTATCCGAAACGACATTCAAATAAATTTTAGTAATACTGTTGAAATAATCAAAAAACCTGTTGTTAACATTATTGATAATTCGTGGGATAATGAGATTCTACATATTGCGACAGAAAATAATAACACAGTAAATTTAAACATTAATGAGAAAATTGATGTTCAATCAGGTGGTAAGGTTTGTGAGATAGTTAAAAAATATTATTTTGATGTTGAAAGACCAAACGAACCACAAACGAGTTTAGAAATGGAATTAATTTTAAAAAATAACTTCAAACCTTTTTATTTCAATCCTAGACGCTTGTCATATCAAGAAAAGGAAGCTCTTAAAGAAATTATAAATGATCTTTTAGCTAGGAAAATAATTCGACCGAGTAAATCACAGTTTGCTAGTCCGATTGTGTTGGTTTCTAAGAAATCAGGTGAATATAGAATGGCAGTCGATTACCGAGAACTAAATAAAATGACACAACGCGACATATTTCCGTTGCCAAGAATCGATGATCATATAGATAGATTAAAAGATAAAATATACTACACTCGTTTAGATTTAAAAGACGCGTTTTATCACGTTCGAATAAAAGAGAATTCAATACCTTTTACTTCTTTCTCCACGCATTTAGGACAATATGAATACGTAAGATTACCTTTCGGATTGTCTAACGGTCCTTCATTCTTCACTCGCTATATTTATGCTGCATTTCGTAAATTATTAGACGAAGAAAAAATATTAATTTATTTAGATGACATTTTAATAGCGACTGAAACTATAGATGATAATTTAAACATTTTAAAAGAAGTATTATTAACTTTGACGCGAAATCATTTAGAACTAAAATGGGTTAAATGTGCATTTCTGTTAACGCAAGTTGATTATTTGGGGTATCGTATTGATGCCAGTGGAATTCGTCCAAATCCAGAAAACATTGAAGCCGTGACACAGTATTCAATTCCTAGAAGTTTTCGCGAATTGCATAGTTTTTTAGGATTAATATCGTATTTCCGTAAATTTATAAAAAATTTCGCAACTTTAGCCAAACCGTTATATGATTTATTAAACTCTAAAACCGACTTTCAGTGGAATAATGAATGTTCAAATTGCTTTGAATATCTAAAACGCATTTTGATTAATGAGCCAGTTTTAGCTGTTTATTCTCATACGACCGATACCGAGTTACATTGTGACGCGAGTAAGCACGGTTATGGATCTGTTCTGATGCAAAAACAAACCGATGGTAAATTTCATCCTGTTTGTTATTTCAGTAAACGTACTTCAAAAGCTGAAGCAAACTATCATAGTTTTGAGCTAGAAACTTTAGCAATAATTTATTCTTTAGAACGTTTTAGAATTTATCTACAAGGAATTCCATTTAAAATCGTAACTGATTGTAATAGCCTTAAACTAACGTTAGAACGCAAGGAAATCAATCCGCGAATTTTACGTTGGTCGTTAATTTTGAGGAATTACAATTATACTTTGGAACATAGATCGGCGGAACGTATGCAACATGCGGATGCGTTAAGTAGACAATTTGCAGTACTTGTTATTACGGAAAATAGCTTTGAGCGAAATTTGGCTATCTTACAAAATTTAGATCTTGATATTGTCAAAATTAAGAACGATTTAGAACATCGAGAAGATAAAAATTTTGAATTGCAAAACGGATTAGTTTATCGGAAAACAAAAAACAAATTATTATTTTATGTACCGAAATCAATGATAAATAATGTTATTAATGTTGCCCATGACGAGATCGCTCATCAAGGAACAAATAAAACCGTAGAATATCTCATGCGTGTTTATTGGTTCCCTGATATTAAGAGAAAAGTGCAAAATTATATTTCTCAATGTTTGAAATGCATTACTTATTCTACAATAGCTAATAAAGGTGAAGGTAGATTACATTGTCATGATAAAGGAAAACAACCATTTTATTGTCTTCATGTAGATCATTATGGTCCCTTAGAAAAAACGAATCATCGTTATAAATACATTTTTGAGGTTATAGATTCTTTTACTAAATTTGTTAAACTTTATGCCACAACTAGTACTAAAGTCGATGAAGTAATTACGCATTTAAAAAGTTATTTTAACCATTATAGTAAACCGAGGAAAATTATTTCGGATAGAGGTAGTTCGTTTATGTCCGACAAATTTAAAGAATTCTTAAACAATGAAAATATTCAGCATATTGCTATTGCTAGTGCAACCCCACATGCTAATGGTCAAATCGAAAGAATAAATCGAAGTCTGACGCCAATGTTAAGTAAATTATCTAACAGTTTATCCACATGGAATACCACTTTAAGCGATATAGAGTACGCGTTAAATAACACTATAAACCGTTCGATTGGAACAACCCCCGCACAACTCTTATTCGGAATAAACCAGATCGGTAAAATTAAAGATGATTTAAGCCAAGCTTTATTAGACCAACAAGACGTTGATCGTGATTTAATTCAAATGCGGGATGATGCTTCTAAACAAATACAATATACTGCTAATCGTAATAAAAATTATTATGATCAACATCACAAACAGCCGTATGAATATAAAATTGGAGATTATGTTATGATCAAAAATGTCGATGTTACTCCAGGAGTGAATAAAAAATTATTGCCGAAATACCGTGGTCCTTATGTAATTAGAAAAGTTCTAGACAATGATCGTTATGTAATTACGGATCCTGAAGAACATCAGTTGACTCAAAAACCATTCGAAGGAATATGTTCTCCGGAAAACATGAAACTTTGGAAGGAACATATTTAATCGAATTCAAATTGTTATGAATATATTTTACTTTAGTTATGTTACTTATTATCTTATGTATAACTTATGGTTAAGAAAATTATGTCAACCAATCTTATGTATAACTTATGGTTAAGAAAAAAATTATGACCAACCTTATGTATTTTAAGATTTTATGAATCATTTATGTACTTATGTCTTAACAACCGAATTCGTGTATTAGTTATGTGTGAACCATTTATGTTAAGTGTTCCAATGATATACGAATTTTGTTGTTAACCTACAGATGATTAGGGGCAATCATTGTGTCAGGAAGGCCGAACTATAGCGCTAAACATTTAAATTTGAATTTACCGCGATGTTATAGTTGCGTGCTAGGTGGCATGATGGTGGTTCCTGGTCGGTAATACAGTGTGTGTGTCAGAGTGAAGCAAGCTGGCGAGGTGTGCGTTTAATGGCGCGACATGTTAAATTTCACTACAACAATAAATCAACTAATATCTTATGTCTAGTGTTTTATTTCTTGGCCATCACTTACTACAATAAAAGTATTCTTGTTATTTAAATTTTTTATTGAAAGTGATGAAATCTATATAGCTATATAATTTTTGTTAATTTTTGTTTAAATGAACCACCATAATCTATACTTTTCTATATTTACATTTGTTTTTCATATATTTTTATGAAGATATTTTTACTTAAATTACAATTTATATATTCAGACAGATTATGGCGAAGCAGTCCAACGTGAACCAAGCGAATTTTTAATCAGAAAACCAAAGACAAAAATCGCCGAAGGTGAAACGATACAGATTCGAATATTCGCGCGCTTTAATCCTGGCGAGAGTCCACCGAAATTATTGGGCTTCCGGTTGAATGGTCGTACAGTCTGTCCGGAAAACGGAGTTATCAACCAGCTCGTATCCCCTTGTCCCGGTCTCTTTGACTACGAACCGCCAGGCGAAGAAAGCGACAGATGGTACGGAGTAATACAGTTAAAAAGTCACAAAGAATTAAATGGTGTTTGGTTAAGATTGATATTGGACAGACCCTCGGTGCAGCTTGGGGTGAGTGATGAGGTACTGTATTTTTTCATTTTCTATTCATACTTGTTTAATATAACTCGCGGGACGCGGAATTTTGGGCTAAGTATAAGCACATTTTACTTAACTTGTTACAATAAATGCATTCAATTGAATCACATGTGATAACTGTGTGTAACTAATTTTTTAAAGGATAATCATTAAGGATGCATTCAGAGATTGATATTTGACGTAACTAGCCATAATTTATACCTAGCCGTGGCAAATTTCCTATGAAGATAAAGACAGATTATTTTCTGGTTTATACGGGCAGTTAAGCCAAGTATAATCAATTTCTGAATCTCCGTCATCATTAAACATAACATTGCCTGCTGTTAGGATTGTCCCTACCACCTAGAGAATTGATTTACAACTGTATAGAGCATGCGTAGTATGGCAAATTATAGTAGTGTCACATTTTTTGTTATGAATATATTATTGTAAAATGAGTAGTAAACTGTATTACAAGCTAATTCTAAATTGTGTACGCCATAAACAGTTGTGAAATGATTTGATGGTAAATTGGAACAAACCTTATTCAAGATCGGTTTTAACTAATACACTATCAGACTTTAAATAAATATTTGAACTAAAACAAAAAAAAACAACCGAACTTGTAAAATACAAGAAGAGCAAATACGGCACAGCTTACAGTTCAACAATGAATAATCATTCTATCAAAAATTAAAATTCATTTTGTCATCGTCATCGCAAAAAATTGTTATAATTTAATAATATTTATTGCTGAATCAGCTTGGCTTTTATCTAACTTAAACTACTATAGATATTTATATTTTGCACCAAATACAATTTGAGCAATATTGCTGACTTACAGAACTGGTTTGGTGAAGTAAAAACAGACGACAACAAAGAGTATTTGATTAAAAATCGTAATCATAAAATCAAACCTGGCGAAAGTACACCTCTAAGATTTTTTATAAAATATAATCCTTCGGAACCGATACCAAAATTAGAATCCTACCGATTAAATGCTGAAACTGTTTGTCCTGAAGCACAAGCAAATGCCAATCAGAATGCCGGAGTTACGACTGAATCAGAATTTAGACCTCGACCAAGGTAATAATAATCTTACTTATTATTACATTGTTTCTTAAAATTAATATTTCGGAGTAAACATTGTTTAAAGTGTTTTTAGTTTCAGTACACCACCACCTGCACAATCTTCAGAGCCGCCAATTTTTGGATCAGATTTTGATCCAAATTCTCGACCAATTTTCATACCAGAACGTAAGTTATTTATTAATTTTTTAAAAATTTATTTATGTTTGAAGTTAAATGATTTTTCAATTTTTTTTTTAATATATTATCAAGTACAATTATTAGACCTGTATACTTAACTTTACTCAAATATCTATAACAACATATTACTTGAGAAAGCTATATACATCCTTTATCCATAAAGTTCCGAGACAGAGTCTGTAAAAATTACAAAATGCAACTTATCGAATAATGATTACTGTCCTTTCCAAAGTAATCTCTTCCATCTGCCATCGAAAACAATGTCTACGACGATAATTGTATTTTTTAAAGCCAGAGGTATTATACATCACGAACTATTGTGTTTCCACATCCCTGTATTTCCCTGACCATTCTCCGTGCAATTTTTTTTATGATTGAATAAAACGCTAAAAAGACGGCGATATAAAAGTATCGATACTAGTTAAGCAGATGCGATGATGCATTCATCAGCTACTTTCAAGAATTGTAGAAACGCTGGAAGTAGTGTATTCACTGCCGAAGGGACTACTTTGAAAAAGACAAGAACCATTAGTCTATAAGTTGTATTTTGTATTTTTTATAGACTGTCTTGAAACTTTATAGTCAAAAGAGTATTTGTATACTACTTTAATCAGCTCTCGCCCTCTTTTATTACATCAGTGTAAAATTATCGCAGGGTTATTTTGATCTTGTAGTGACAGTTACGAGTAAATACTATAATGTTCATGAAACATGACAATTAACTTCTTGCTATGTACTGTTATTCACTTTAATGTCATTGATAAATTTTGACCAGATGAAGACGAGAGTTCAGTTTCGTCGAAACGTTATTTTTATAAAACAATTAAACAGAATTTTATCCTAAAACAGTTTTTATTTTAATACAATGAGTTCTGAAAAAATATTTTACTATGTTATAACAAATATATTTTTTTATTGTTAATATTTTAGGAGATGGCAATCCAAATCAACCGTGTGGTGTAGTAGCAGCCCAACCACGTCCCTTGATTACACATGGACAAGCGACCAAAGAAGGACAGTGGCCATGGCACGCGGCTCTTTATTATCCAAAAGGCATCGATTTACAATATATTTGCGGAGCGTCCCTAGTTTCCTTAAAATATGTAATTTCGGCTGCTCATTGCGTTGCTAAACGATCGACTAATGAACCAGTATCGAATGATGATATACATGTTTTCCTTGGAAAATATCATCTTAGAAAATTTACCAGCAATGCTATACAAAATATACAGGTATGAGCACAATTTTCATGAAGTTATATATCGTCACTCTAATTAGAAAACCAAGGGAACTCCAAAATTCAAGTTTTGCAGAAGGCGCAAAAAATTATATTTTATTTTAACATACAATGATACATAACTATAAAAGATATTAGAATTTTATAGTTACGTGAATTTTCTAATGGATGTGTTTATTTTTTTTTTTTTTAGTATTATTAAAACAAATGGTGTTAAAATATCAATAAAGTCAAAAATGGAGTTAACAGATTTTCTAATTAGAATGACGGATATTAATAAAATATTGCTAATGATATTACACTTAAACGCATAATTTTCATAATTTTTTAGGTAGAAAGAATTACAGTTCATCCAGAATATAATCACCAATATTATTCGAATGATATTGCATTAATACGTTTATCAGCACCTGCCGAATATACAGATTATGTTCGACCGGTATGTTTGTGGTCAGAGAGCAATGAACTTAGCAGTGTTATAAATAAGGAAGGCACTGTTGTTGGTTGGGGGTAAGTGAAGATCTTTTTTTTTAGTTATTTGAAATAAACCCACTGTCCACCTTTAAGATATTAATCCACTTTTTAAATAACATTCCTGGTTTGTTGTTCTTAATGTAAATATATTTTTTCAGCTGCACTGTTTGTAAATTAAACAAAACTGGAAGGTAAATGAAAGTAGATATAGTCGTTAATATCTTTTTTTGTATATCAAAATGAACAAAATCAGATCAGTTATTTCATTGTTAAGCTTCATTTCGACTACCGTACTTATCTCAAAGTTAGTGTTATGTTTTAGTGTAAAGCTAGTGGCTCTGAACCAAACTATTTACTGCAGTCAAAAATTTAGATTATTAATGTATTTGAACAGGGTGATTTTTTTTGTTCTGGAAAAACCAGGAAATATCTCGGAATTTTTTCCTAAACCGTGAATTTGAAGATGTTTTTATTTAAGTTTGTAAAAATATCTAAATTAAAAAAAAAAATGTGAACAAAATCTTAAAATATTTTACCGTCAAAATAAAAAAAATAATATAAAATACATCTGACAATATGTTGTTTGCATATTTCTATTTTTATGGTAGTACTTAGTGCCGAGCGTTTGTTTATTTATTTGGTTATGAAATTATTTCATATGAAATTGAATATAACGAAATGTTCATATGAAAATCATGTGTAACTGAAATTAAAATTCAGTTACATAATATTAAATGTCAGTCATAAACGTGTTTCATTCCATACAGATAAAACCATAGGATTGAAAATCACCGAACTCTTGCTTCATACGAAAAAAAAAGCAACGTATGAACCTTGTGCGTAAGCACCGCAGGCGCTATTTAAATATCTGGGAAATTTTTGAAAAAAAACGAATTAACCGGGAATTTTGTAAATCGATTTTGCTAGACAGCTGTTTAACAAATTTTTATTGTGTTTTCGTAAGCTAGTAGAATCATAAGTATTACGACTAAAACATAAAACTGATTCAAGATAAAATGTGACTGTTTATTTTGATCTATGAGAATTTTAGGTAGGATTTTAAAATTACTTATTAAGAAATTTTAATTCGTTTATTTGAATTTTATATTATTAGATATAAAAAAATATATCAAAAATAGAAATACTACTCTATTTGATAAGAGGTAGAAGTAAAAATTAATTTTAATGCAACAAATAAAAGCACTTTTTCATAAACAAAAGAGGTGGGAATACGGGCCAACGTAATGATTTTCACATTTGAAATTACTTGCATGGGAATTAAAAGTAAAGTTGATTGATTTCAATAATTTAGACTTAATAACACTTTCATATTATTTGTTATACCAAGATTAAAATTCTCTAGTAATATTCGTAGTCCTAAAAAATAATCTGAAGTAATTATAATATTCGACATATAATTTAAAATTTTATAAACGACAAATTAACTCCCAAATAAATAATCTCTTTCTTATGTAGATTAGTAATTGTAATGGCCGATTGTAAAGTTAACAAAAAAGCATCGTTTTATTGATAGTAATAATGATTATACCGGTAGAATATAAAATCTATGCTTTTTGCCGGCATAAAGCCGACTTTAGTTAAAGTGTTTATTTATGAAGCCGGCCGTAATTTATGATATTTTTAACAAATTTATTGTTTTTCTTATGTTTAGTTATGATCACACTGGCAAAGTAACGGAACATTTGACAAAAGCAAATATGCCCGTTGTAGATCATGCAACGTGTATTTGGTCTTATCCGACGTTTTTCTCCAATTTTGCAACAAATCGAACATTTTGCGCTGGATTTAGAAATGGTACTTTATTTTCTTAATTATTATTATTAAATACAAATATTACTATCATTAAATCAGTTTATTCATTTATATCAGTTTTCCTGATGAAGACACAAGTTGAGTTCGTCGAAACGTCGATTATTAATAAATATTAATACAGAACTTAAAACTAAAGTCGTTTTATTTTATATAATGAGTTCTGAAAGATTTTTTACTATGTTAAAAGTACTATATTTATATTGTTTAAATTTAAAAGAATGACAATTAGATATATGAATTTTTGTCAAAATTCTAACAAATTTTGTTATCGATTTTCTCGAAAATAATGAAATAAATAAACTGCTTCGATGACTGCCTTATAGCTACCAGTAAAATAATTTAAAATAAAAATAAAATTGAATTATAATTTCAGGAACATCAGTTTGTAATGGCGATTCAGGTGGTGGTCTAGTGTTTCCGAAAATGAATTCAAATCCGAATCAACAAATATGGCATATTCGTGGTGTGGTATCGATAAGTGTGGCTTTACAGACTCAATTTACTTGTGATACGTCGCATTACGCTATTTTTACCGATGTAGCTAAATATTTAGATTGGATTCGACAAAACATGCTACCCTGATCGTCAGTTAAACATCATACATACGTATTGAAAATTATTTTTATTTATGTATCATTTTGTACACTATTTCTCTTTTATTTTACTAATAAAATACTTAAAAATATTACTCATAGTATTTTATTCAAATTACGTACTTATTTATTTATTTATTTATTTAAATTTACTCAGTTCTACAGGTTCGCACCCAATTACAGAACTGGAAAAACTATAAAGTACATTTTAAAAATAATCGTCATAAAATAATACATTAAAATTTAATATTACAAGTTAGTTATTTTGATATTACAAGTTTAATATTACAAGTTTAATAATACAAGTTAGTAAAAAATGGAAAATGAGCATTACAAAAAATTAGCTGTGTTGGTGACGTAATTATAAAATTTTGACTGAGAATGTTGAAAAACATCAACATCTGAAAATTGGGATTCATACAGTTGACACATGCTGTATATTGGAGATTTTCGGAGTGTGTCAGTATGGGCAATTGGTAAATAAAAAGTTCTTGTTTTACGGGAATTTGTAGCAGGAACGTGGAAGTGTAGGTAACTGAGGCTGAGTGAGTCATCTACAAGGCAGTTTATTAATTTATAAAGATATAAAACTGAATTTATTTTTCTGCGATTTGCTAGACTACGAATATTGAACATCTCTAGTAATGCGATATATGAGATTTCTCTGTTAGGGTAGTTACCGTGTTTCTTTAAATAGATATATTTTAATGCTTTTTTTTGAGCATTTTCTAAGAGATCGTTGTAAGCGTTGTATATTGGATTCCAGATGATGGAAGCATATTCTAGCTTAGAACGAACAAGAGAGTTATATAATGCCAAAATAGTATCTATGTCTCTGAATTCACGAGTGTTTCTAATGACAAAACCTATCATTTTTATAGCATGTTTGTAAATATATCTAATATGATTTGCAAAGGTTAATTTATTGTCAAATATTATACCAAGGTCTGTAATCTGATCTTTACGTGTTAAAGTGGCATCGTTTATTTTATAATCGAATTTAATTGGTAACTGTTTCTTAGAGTAACTGACTATATTACATTTCTCAATATTCAACAGTAAGTTATTTTTTGTACACCATTCACAAAGGTTATTTAAATTTATTTGTAAAAAGGTGCAATCAGCTTCATTGTTTATGATGTGAAATATTTTTAAATCATCAGCGAACATAAGCATATCACATTGCTGAACACTGGTAATGTCATTTATAAATAGTAAAAAAAGTAAAGGGCCAAGGTTAGAACCCTGAGGAATTCCAGATGTGGGTGAGAAGTAAGTTGAAGAATGAGATAGGAAATTGACATAGTGTTTTCTATTTTTAAGGTAGGAGCTTAACAAATTTATGAGAGAAGTAGAAAAGGAGAAAGTTTCAAGTTTTGAGAGTAAAATATTGTGGTCAACTGTGTCAAAGGCTTTTGCTAAACAAGACAGTGTATTTGAATCGTAACTGCGTAACTACTAAATCATTGACAAAATGATGAAAATTTTGAAGGATTTTTTTTTTGTTTGGGAACTGTTTATAGATAATAAGCTCATAGCAGATTGCATTCATTGTTATCATTAGCTAGCTTTTTGTCAAAAATCGACTTACACCACTTTCATATGCTAGTTTTTAAATCGCAATTTTTTTAAAAATAAAATTTTTCTTAACAATTTTTTTTCAGATATATCGTTTACGATGTGGCACAAATCAACGTTAAATATTTGCTGAAGATGAACTTTAATTACGAATATTAAACAGCAGTGAAAATATTGCTAAATATTTGGCAGTATTTTGTTTATTATAGTATTCTTTTTGTTATAATTATATAATTAAGAACTTGAAACCTTTATACATTTGAAGTTATTGTGAAAATTTTAGTTTAAATTGTGAAAAAAATTGTTTGTTGAAAAATATACATGCATATGCACTTAATAAATGCTTTTGTTCAATTTATGAATAGTATTTTTTTTTCTTACGCACACTAATTTTACAATACATCTATCCTTCTTATTTATTACTATATTCTAAGTAAAATTTATTAAAATCCACTAATTGTTGCTATTACAATACAATTACAATAAAATTTCATTCAAAAACCTAAATTAACTAGAAATTAATCTCCCTAATTGTCAAATCTTTCTCCAGCATCTTTTAAACCCCTGAACCGATTTTGATGGGAGTGGTGTCATTTTAATTGGTTCATTCAATATTTGAGAATAGGCAAGTTTCATCTTTCTACGATTTCATCTTTGTTCTCAAAAATTTGAAAAATTATGTGGTAATATATAATAGTGCAATTAATATTTTATTATTATTATTATTATTATTATATTATTATTTGTTTATTTATTTATTTTTATTATGTTTATATGTTTAATTACTATTTTCGACTTCAAACGTGACCCTTTAAGGGTCACAGGATTCCCTAATTAATTAATTAATTATTAACTAGGAATATGTAACAATAAACAGTAAATAAATTATGCAATAAATAAGAAACATACATAAAATTCTATTAATTAAGTTTTTGATGTTTTTGTTGAGAACTCATCGGTTCAGTCGATAATAATAAATAAAATCGTGATCATAAAATTAATTTATAGCATTGATTAAACCAATCAAACCAACCAATGTAAAACGTTTAATTTTTAAGGGAAATGAAATCTTACTAAACTATGTTGATGATATTTATTTGTCGTATAGTTAAAAAAAAAAACATTCCAAAATGTAAATAAAATAAAGCAATGTATTAAAACCTACTGTTTTTTACTTTTTGTAATTACTTTTTGGACTTATGCCGAAGTAGTAAGAATAAAAGAGCATGCTATGATAATAATAAAATATATAATAATAATAAAAATATAATAATAATAATAATAAAATATATATGTAATGTGCACTATTATATTATTCATATCAAGTGCACGATTATATATTACCACACAAATCCTAGAACAAAATCTCATTACACAATTTACAATACAACAATATAATCAACAATCATCAATTCCCCCAATTTAGTCCATTTCATTTAGAGCGTGTAGAACGCCGTTGTGGCTAAAGCTAAAGTTGCTTGTCTGGATAGGAATGTTTGAAGGAGGCTAATATCGGGATAGTGGAAAGAGTAACTCTATAAGAAAAATTAAACGAATTTTTTTTAAAACTATATATTTTCAAATTACACTTGTACAAATAATTTACACCTTTATCAGCTTGAAAAATATTTGTAGAAAATGCATCTAGCTACAGTTTAGTATCAGAAATATTTAAACATGACAAACACAAAATTATTTGTATTAATAGTATTTTAATAACAAAATGATTAGTTCGTAAATTAGATAATGAAAAATAATAAAATAAAAAAAAACAGCATTGCCGTTCAAAAACAAAAGAACACATTTTTGATAATAACGTTAAGATTAAGTTCTGTATATTATACTTAAATAAAATCTAAAGAGCACTTACTTTTTCAATGTTTGAACAAAATAATTAAGTCCATCGCGAAATACTTCATCACCAAACATTTCGTTGCCGTATAAAAGTTGTAACAACTTTCGTTCAAATTCGGCTACGATCTTTTGCGAAACATGAAATTTAAGTAAATTAGATAGAGTTTTAATAGTATTTTTGGTTTGTTCCAAAACTATTCTGTAAAATCACAACAAATTTATTAATATAGGAGGAAATTGGAAAACAATATTTCGATACCTACTCATATAGTTGTTGTTCGTGGCTTTGCATCAAAAATATGCAATAGTTGCATAAGCTAATGCAATATTTGAAAAAGTGAGCACAATGTGCTTTACTTGCTTCGCCAAATACATCTTTCATAAGATTAGACGTTTGTTCCCAACAAGCAACAAAGTTTTTATAATCACCTAAAACAAAAATGATAATTCGGAACTTTGAACGCTTGGAACATGTTAAACTTGTCCTTTTTCAGGGTGGCCAAAACTTTGCAAAAACCAGTTTTAAGAATAATTTTAAATATACTAAAAGTGAAATTCATTAATTTTAGCCGAGATATTATAATAATACAAAAACGTATTTTTCCCTGGCTACAAATGAAATTCCTTGACTTTTCCAGAATCAACACTGACTTTTCCCAGTTTTCCAAGTTTTGGCCACCCTGATAAAGTAACAATAATTTCTTGTAGTTGTATATAGTCACCTTTTCTTTTATAATATTCCGAACGACGTATATAGTACGGAAATAATTTGAAATTATCTTTATAATATAGTTGTTTCATTTTACTATGAACGTAAACGTAATCATCTTCTTCAAACATACATGCTAAATTCATGCAAATCTTGTCATCGGATCGCTTATATTTCACCAAATTGAAATTATGATGACATTGTCGGCATTTTGCACGATTTTTCCCTGTTACAGCTGGTCCCTTACATTTGGGACACAGCCACTTATAATATGACGCATCGTGCAATGGGTCAGCGCAGATTTGACATTGACAAATAAAACTATAGACTAATAAATCTGAAATTCGTTCCAGCTTATCATCAGCATTCAATGGGTTCTTGTCAAATTTTAAATAAGAAACTGTTATTTCCGTGCCGTTTTCAATATCCGTTAAAGCACGAACAATTTTCAAATTATTCTCGTATCTAAAATCAAATCAAATGGAAAATTCATGTAAATTTAACATATTCTATGAATATGAATGTATTTTTTTCAAAAAAAAAAAAATGTAATATTAAGTCCAATTATTATCATAGTAAAAATTACAAAATGGTGCTATTTTACTGTTAATAGTTATGTAAAATTACATAAATTTATATTACAATGTAGATAAAAAAAAAATAACATAATGATAATTTTTGCCTTCATTTTGACTTAATCGAAACGTCGATTATTAATAAATATTAACACAGAACTACAACTATTTTAATATAATGAGTTCTGAAAGATTTTTTTACTGTTACAATTAAGTAACTAGATTATATAAAATTTATAATTTATTAATTAAAGGAAGTCAAATTTCATTTAAATCAGTTATATATTTTATTAATAAATATTAATACGAAACTACAACCTAAAGCCGTTTTATTCTAATATAATGAGTTCTCAATGATTTTTTTACATATATACACAATCACGCAATGTACCCAAAAGGATGTGGCACAAACTCTTTCTATTATCGCGAAATCAGTTCCCTTGGAAACTTTCGCTCACGCGAGTCACTCTCAAATTCTCAATCATAACTAATTTAATAATAATAATAATCTTAGATGTCATTCGATAAAATGTTTTTTAAAAAAAAATCTAAACTATTTCTATATCTTAGCCTATAAAATACAGACCTTTTCGTAGCATTTGGAGCACATGAGTGATTAATTAGTGCAGTGGAAATATAAAGTGCTCGTGCAACTGTTTTCAAACTTAGGAGAATTTCATTCATTTCCAGAACACCCTCCAAAATCAATTCGGAATTGCAGTTCATTTGTAATAGATATTTTAACAAATATCCACCGACGATTTCGTAAAGATCCTCAAGTGGACGTTTTTCCTTTTCTTCTAACCAATTAAAATAATCAGTAAAATGCTTTAGATATAATATTAGCCAACAAGATCGCTGCAACAAAAATTTTCATTTATTTTACGATTTAATTTATTATAGCATTCTTAAGGAAGGAAAGATACAAAATAAAACTGTTTGTTCCATGTAATTCTATATATATTTTCAGTTATAAATACGATTTGTTTGAAGAGTCAAAATCAATCTCTCACAAAATTATCACATGCGATAAGCACGAAATAATATTCTTAATGAAATCCTGTACTGAATCAACCCATTTTACATGAACAATATTCATAAATTATAGATACGAACTCAGATTGAAAAAAAAAACAATTTTTTCAATTCGGTGAGGTTAGGTTGATTTGACTTTTCAAAAACATAGATATATAAATAAAACTAAAAATACTGTTCATATATTTGATAAGAGGTAGAGAAAGTAAAGTAAGTAAAAGAGGTGGAAATACGGAAGAATATTATTACCTTAACATTAGCCAAAAAATAAGCTTCTTCAATATCATATTTGTGGGTCATAAGTTTGGAGAGAAATGGATAATTATCGTGTTCATCGCCATAAATCGAATGATTTTTAATTTTGGTATTAAATCCCGTATGCGATGCTTTAAAAAGTATATTTAAATACAAGAGATCGTCAGGGTTGAGTAGATTTCGTCGTGCACCAATACAGACCCATTTATGGTTTTGATGCCACGAATTAGTACGACATTCGTCCGAACAATAGAAAAATTCGATGCACATTGCACAGCTGCAGATACAAAACATTATTATTATTATTATCATAGATTAAATTGCGAAATTTATTTCAAACTTACGGAATTAACGCTTGTGATTCGGTAAGACAATGCGTGCAGACATTATTTTCAATATAGTAATTGTAGCCAAATGCGTATGGTTTATCGACGAATAAAATATCGCCCTTTTTTATATCATTTGCAGCTACAACATGTCTGCCCTTTACCGGACAGTGTCTGTAATATGAAAAATAATTGCTAAACCTATCACTATATTAACAGCTGATTGATAAGAGAAGCAACAGAAATTTTTAACACATAACATCAATCAGTGTGACTACGAAACTGCATTTAAATAAAATTTGGCTTCCTTTAATCAAAAATTTATAAATTCTGAAAGATTTTTTACATATATACACAATCGCGCCATGTATCCAAAAGGATGTGGCACAAACTCTTTCACTGTCCCGAAATTAGTTTCCTCCAAACATTCCTATATCCAGACAAGCAACTTTAGCTTTATCCACATTCATCCAATCTATTTCTACTATTTTGGAAACATTCGCTCACGCAAACTACTCTCTCAATCATACCAATCCAGCTACACAGACGTCCACTGGCAAACGTATACCTTCAAACTCATTCACCTATATATTTTTCAAACCAAACGTTCATTAGACATGCGCTCAAGATGACCAATTTTTTACTACATTATTATTATTTATATTATATACAAAAAAAATTACCGAATTTCTACATCAATAGAAGCGTTCAAGAAATTTGGATTTTTAACGATCGGAATAGGTAAGTCATCATTGAATAGAATATTCTTCTTTTTAATGAATTCTTCTCGTAATGTTGTTCTAAGAATATCCATTTTTTCTTTCTCAAGAGATACTTTAACTTGCTTGTAATTCAATAATTCCAGGTAACATTTAATTTCAAGCATGTTAATTTTCTTTTCCAAATCCTCTGAATTTTCCAATTTTGATAACCTTTTTATATCTAGTAAGGATTCCTTTAAATCAAATTATTTTTATTAATAACTAATAATTAACTTAGAACGATACATAAAATAGATACTTTGAAAATAGTTAAAGTTTGGGAATTTTTTTTCAGGTAGACAAAATAAAGCACATGTTCCTAGATTTTTGTATGTTTTAGAGCTTTATTTGGTCTATAAGCTCGAAAAAAGTTTCAACCAAATTGGTTTTTGCAGTGGTTGTTGGTCTCGTGTTTAAAAAACATTGGTCCGTTGTCCAGACTCCCGGGCAGCAGTGAAACATTTAGAGAGAAAAACAAGTGAATTGGACCAATAATTTCCAAGATATCTTCAGGATAAGTTATAAAAACATGGTTTCGAGATACCCTATATACCTGCCCTGGACACGACTTTGTAAAAACTAGATATTATAATAATACAAAATTTGTTTGTAATTTTTTCCCTGACTACTAATGAAAATTCCCGGGCTTTTCCAAGATCAACAAAATTCCCAGACTTTTCCAGGACCAACAAAATATTAACTTAAACAGATAGAAAATGTTGTCTTACCTTGTAATTGCCGATTTGAAAAAATGCAGTCGATCTGTTTTTTAATGTTAGTGCATATTCTATACTACCTTGTGGGGCAAAGGCCAGACTTATTTTGTAATAACCCAAAGCATTTTTAAATTCTCTATTATTATAACATGCATTACCCTTCATACGAAATGATTTTGCCATTTCCGCTGATTTATTAGGTCCAACTGCAGTTTTTTTCATAAGTTCCACTAGTTTATTTCTACAATAACAAGAAATTTCATAAAGGTTTGTTCCAACTTACTGTCAAATCAGTTTAGAATCAGTTCAGAACTGTCCGAAGCATGTGCAAAGTGGATTTAGCTTTTAATTTATCATATTGCGCGTGCTTCGTACAGTTCCGAACTAATTAAGAATTTAGTTGAAACAAATCTTTCCGTATTAATAATTATTTCATCTAATCAATAAAATACATAACATGTACCATATACTCGAATTTACTTACATTGGTACTGAACCAATATATTGGAAATACTTTTTCACTATTTCGCTTTCCGATTTATCGCGATCAATTTTTATTTTAGGCCACAAACCCATCATTTTCACTATTTCATCCATGTTTGGTTGTATTTCTACACAAATAAGGCTAGGTTATTTTTGTTAATTTCTAGCAAAAGTATCACATACAGTAGCTATATTCGTGGGAATCTGACAAGTATACAAGCGCAATACAATTTTGTACGTTTAAAATTACAATACGCATGCGCTTTCAGAAATTTACTCAGTGCTAACTTCGCAACAACTTATAATGAACATAGCTAAAAAATGCGATTAGAATCATATGGATTATGTTTTTTTATGCATTTGGGGCATTTGGGTATGGGAAAGCGATTGCAAAATGAAAAATTGGAGTTATTTTCTTAGATTTCCGTATGTTTATGGTTTGGTTTTATTTCTCTCATCTCCCGCGTAGGGTTGGCGGTGGTGAGACGGATTTTTATTAACTCTAAATAGTTAAAAATAAGTTTAACATGCGTGACTTTATTTTTAAATACCGAGATTAAAATGGCTGAAAATTTGCGTAAAATCTTAATTTCCGCGATTACAGCGTTATCTATCAGGAACAAAAACAGTTTCAGACAAAACCTACAGAATTCAGGGTCCCCCCTGAGGTTGGGAGAGGAAGATAAAGTTTAATATATATTGAATAGCTTTTTTGAAAACATAAAACACGTAATTTTTGTTTGTTGATGGTACATGTATTTCTAGAGATCGTTTTCATGCTTTTGCCGCACCTGTATATGAAAAAGTCTATTTATTTTCTCGATAAATATACGCATATTTAATTATTATATATATATATATATATATATATATATATATATATATATATATATCACATAATATATTTTAGTTTTAACTTAACATATATAAAATTTATTATTTTAATTTATTTTAAAATTTGGACAACTTTTATTGTAAGATATTGCAGTGCCATCTTTACCTAAAAATCTTAAATTAAGACAGAGACCGAAAAATAAATAAAATAAAAATAAATTTATTGAAGTAAAAGTACAATAAAGAAATAAAAGTAATATCAATAATATAAATAAAAAAAATCTTTTGTAAAAATTTTTCTTATTAATAGATCCACTTGCTATAATTATTAGCAGAGAGAACCTGAAGTAAGGTTATGTGTTGTGTTTTGACCGGCTTTTAGCGCTATTTGACATTTCTTGTTCGAACTGTTATTTTCATATCGTTTTCTTGATTGATTCTTGAGCCTAAAAAATTGATTCAGTGTATTTAAAAATGCCTCCACGAAAATTAATAGAAGGCACTATATATATTATTGATTGTTTCGATAATGTCGAAGAAAAGCTTCAGTTATTAAGTAAAATATGTTCTATGAAATTTTTTGATCAGTCTCAGGATATCCAAAAAATAATTGTATGCAATCGACCAAATACTAGTGAGATATGTGCTATTAACGATTGGCGTGTATACGAATTGGATATAATTGAAAATGTTAAAAAGTCCGTATTGTGTGATACCAAAGAAAAGTCAACATCATTCGATTTATTGAACGTATTAGAAGATTCATTAAAGTATTTTGAAGAAGAAATGATACTTCAGCAATATGTAAAGCTAATTGTATTAATATCCGATTTAAATACACCTATTAACAAACAGGATGTAGATATTGAATACGTAAAATCGAATTTGAAAGAAAATAATATTCGGTTATACGTTATTGGGCCAAACGTGAACGTACCGCGCATAAAATGTCAACAAAATATAATGAAATTATGCCGGAACAATTTACTTTGGTACAAAAATAGAATTTTGCAATTGTTAAAGCAATTGCTGAAAATTGCGTATTTGCTGATATGGAAAATGGTTTCGATTTGATATTTTCGCATAAAATTGAGGTTAAACCTCTATTTTTCTGGTATGTGGACATGTCAGTTGGAAATGACATAAAAATTCCAGTTTGTGTTAGTAAATTGGTTAAAGCGCATAATCGATTAATATATTTTCTTAATTACAAATGGCTTTTTATATTTATTTTTCGCTTAAATCGCAAATGAATTTATTTTTGGATAAACTAATTAAGTGAATGAAAAGGTTCTGGATTCAAATTCCGTCAAGGTTCATTTAGAAAAATCGAATTAGTTCATCAAAAATAAAAGAAAAATATTGTAATCTTTAAAATAGTTTAAATTTTAAATTTGGAAAATATTTGTAGAATTTCCAAATGATTGATCGTGTATCGTATATTATGTCTGCTTGTTTTGATCAGTTCGATTAATGCATTATCGTCGATTTGCAGATTTTCTTGCCGGCATATCAACTTTAAAGCACGCGCAGTTTCCGATCTTGGCAATCATCACTGATACAAATGATTGGTATTTTTGTGCGTCCAATTAGCGCGATAAGTTTTTTCGATTGATAAGTTTCGGAAAGTGATTTGGAACACGACCTCGATCGGGTTATCTAGCTGATGAGGGACTCAGGGAGACTGAAGGTGTACCGCCTCTTAGAGCCGGCTCCATGCCTGATTTGATGGTGGCTGGAGAAGTTACTACGACTAATTTTGGTAATTATGTTTCCGTTTTTTTGTTTTTGTTTTTGATTGGATTGGATTGGGTTGTGAAAAGTTAGATTAAGATTGAATTCGAATAGTTTTTATCACTTTGATTGCAAGGAAAATGTGGTATAGTGATGTTATCGGTACGGTGTCTGTAACATTTTCAAAAAAAAAATAAAAAAATAATAATAATATAGAAATCTTTCATATAGCCTTTAGATGACGAATCCGAGCTTAGTTTATGTGGATGTATGTATGTGCGTCGTCAGCTCGCTCGGTCGCCAGGCAAAATATTGTGATTGCAACTTTTACCCAGGGTCGAATTTAGACTTGATAAGGCCCTAAGCTATTTGAGATATGGAGCAATACAGGTGAATTCCCGTGTTTATAGTAAGCAGTATATTTAAGTACATATGACACTTGCTAATTTAGACAATTTTTTGGGGTTCCCCCAAGAAAGTGGGGGCCCTAAGCTATAGCTAGTTTAGCTTATACGTAAATCCTGCACTGCTCCTACCAGACGGTTCAACCGATTTTAATGAAATTTTGCATTACTACATACATACATAGACAATCACGCCATGTACCCAAAAGAGTGTAGCGCAAACTCTTTTCATCATCCCGAAATCAGTCGCCTCCAAACATTCCTATCCAGCACAAGCAACTTTCGCTTCATCCACATTTTTTTCAATTTTACACTCATCATACACTAATTAAATTTTATCATTGTTTAAATTTCTTTATGACGCTACCAATTAATAAAATAAAATAATTCCTTTAAGGGAGGGGGTATATGTATATCTTTCTCGGTAAAAAAAATCGACTAACTTTATAAATTTTTTTCTGCGAAACTATAAAAAATATCAAACCGAGGTTTTCTGGTGGTGAAAGAATAAACTTTGAGCTTTTTTCAGAAATTTTTATTTTTAGTTTTGTTGAAAATCGTCCGAGTTCTAACCCTTTCTTTAAAGCTCTGCAAAATGATAGTATTATTTATTATTATCTGTGGTTTAAGGGAAATTATTTTATTTTAATAACTTTTCGTCACAGTAAGATCATATTTTAATTTATTCTCGTCACCAATTAACAACAAAATAAGAACTAAAGTTACTATAACTGTTGAATACTTCTCGAAAAACACTTTATAAATTATATAAAATTAAATTTATGTTTCAAAATTGAAATATTTTTCAAATAAAATTTTTTTTTTCATAAGTATGTAGTTGAAATAAATTATATACGAAATTTATAATTTTATACTTTGATGTATGATAGTGAATGTTGGATTTGGCCGCAAAAGCATAAAAGCAAAATGACTGCTGTGGAAATTAGATTTTTACGTGGGGTATGTGGTATAACCAGGATGAATCGGGTACGAAATACGATTAGTGTATGATGAGTGTGAAATTGAAAAAAAATCTTGAGCGAATGTCTATTGAACGTTTGGTTAACAAGATTAGAAGTATATGGGTAAACCCATATATAGACTACTTTGACATTTCTCGGAAAGTTGGCAACACTGTATTTTAATAATATTATAATTTATGTGGGCAATAGGAGATACTTTTCTGAAAATTTGATCAAAATCGAATAAATAATGTAGCCACAATGAATTTTTTAAAAATTTTGTGATTTTTTTTCTCGATAAGTTGGCAACACTGTATTTTGTTAAAATTGCATAATTTATTTAGGCACTAGGAAAAACTTTTATAAATATTTGATTAAAATCGGTTAAATAAAATGGTCAAAATAAATTTTTAAAAATTTTACTAATTTTTTTCTCGGAAAGTTGGCAACACTGTATTTTGTTAAAATTACATAAATTATATGAATACTAGGAGAATCTTTTGTGAAAATTTGAGTAAAATCGGTTGAATAACATGGCCATAATAAAATTTTTAAAACTTTAGTAATTTTTTTCTCGGAAAGTTGGCAACACTGAAAATTAATAAAATTATGTAATTAATGGGAGCATTAGGGAAATCTTTTCTGAAAATTTGATCAAAATCAGATAAATAACGTAGCCAATATGAATTTTTAAAAACTTTAGTAATTTTTTTCTCGGAAAGTTGGCATCACTGGAAAAAAATAAAATCACATGACCATCTTGGGTACTAGACAAATTTATCCTGAAAATTTCATTAAAATCGGTTGAACCGTCTAGGAGGAGTTGCGGCCACAAAATTTTGACTTACGACCGAGCGAGCGAGCGAGCTGACGACGCACACACATACACCCACATAAACTAAGTTCAGATTCGTCATCTACAGGCTATATGAAGGATTTCTATACAATTTTTTTTTTTTTTGAAAATGTTACAGACACCGTACCAAACGCTTTACTACTTTTCCTTGCAGTCAAAGTAGTAAAAAGATTTATATGAATGATTTTGAAGCTATACGTTTGCGTGGACGTCCGATGAGTAGTTGGAGTGATATAGTTGAGAGAGTGATTTACATGAGGTGAAGTTTCCAAGTAGTAGGAATAGAAGAGTATTTATGAGTGGAATTATGAATGTGGATGAAGCTAAAGTTGCTGGTTTGGATAGGGATGTTTAGAGGAAACTGATTTCGGGATGATGGAAAGAGTTTGTGCCACATTCTTTTGGGTACATGGCGTGATTGTGTATGTATGTATGTATAAATGAATTTTTTTTTAAATAAAACACAAAATTTATATAATAATTATTTTCGTGTAGAATGTAAAATTAAACCAGTATTTATAAAATTTATAAACTAAACTGAATCACTCAAAACTATTTCAAAACAAGATTAGAAGTATATGGGTAAACCCATATATAGACTACTTTGACATTTCTCGGAAAGTTGGCAACACTGTATTTTAATAATATTATAATTTATGTGGGCAACAGGAGATACTTTTCTGAAAATTTGATCAAAATCGAATAAATAATGTAGCCACAATGAATTTTTTAAAAATTTTGTGATTTTTTCTCGATAAGTTGGCAACACTGTATTTTGTTAAAATTGCATAATTTATTTAGGCACTAGCAAAAACTTTTATAAATATTTGATTAAAATCGGTTAAATAAAATGGTCAAAATAAATTTTTAAAAATTTTACTAATTTTTTTCTCGGAAAGTTGGCAACACTGTATTTTGTTAAAATTACATAAATTATATGAATACTAGGAGAATCTTTTGTGAAAATTTGAGTAAAATCGGTTGAATAACATGGCCATAATAAAATTTTTAAAACTTTAGTAATTTTTTTCTCGGAAAGTTGGCAACACCGAAAATTAATAAAATTATGTAATTAATGGGAGCATTAGAGAAATCTTTTCTGAAAATTTGATCAAAATCGGATAAATAATGTAGCCACAATGAATTTTTAAAAACTTTAGTAATTTTTTTCTCGGAAAGTTGGCATCACTGGAAAAAACCAAAACCACATGACCATCTTGGGCACTAGGCAAATTTATCCTGAAAATTTCATTATAATCGGTTGAACCGTCTAGGAGGAGTTGCGATCACAAAATTTTGTCTGACGACCGAGCGAGCGAGCGAGCGAGCGAGCGAGCTGACGACGCACATCCATACGCCCACATAAACTAAGTTCAGATTCGTCATCTACAGGCTATATGAAGGATTTCTATACAATTTTTTTTTTTTTTTGAAAATGTTACAGACACCGTACCAAACGCTTAACTACTTTTCCTTGCAGTCAAAGTAGTAATAACGACACACTTTATTTGAAAATTTAATAATGCAGTAAATTTCAAAAAAATACGCTTTTATTGCCAGTTTTATTACGCGAAAAAGACAAGTTCTCTCTGTATGAAAATGAAAAATGAAAAAAATAAAAAAATCAGTTTTAAATTTAAACCGAAAAATATTTTTGTGTACAAACTTGAAATTTTTCTTGGTAGAAAATTTTACTGACGATATGCAAATTGATTTAAGTATATTTATTTATTTCCAATTTAATTGACCGTTCAATATACACACATATATTCGTTTTAATTTTTGGCAAACTTAAGAGTAATATCATATTTAATATCTACATTGAATGTTCCTACCTGTATTTATATTTTACGCCAGAAATATCTATTTCGTTTTATTTTTATGTAACAGAATTATAAGAAGAACGGAATTTATGTTATTTGAAATAAACGAATAATGTTATCATTTTTACCACTTTGACTGCAAGGAAAAGTGGTATAGTGTTTGGGACGGTCTCTGTAACATTTTCAAAAAAAAAATTGTATAGAAATCTTTCATATAGCCTCTAGATGACGAATCCGATCTTAGTTTATGTGGGTGTATGGATGTGCGTCGTCAGCTCGCTCGCTCGTCAGTCAAAATTTTGTGATCGCAACTCCTCCTAGACGGTTTAACCGATTTTAATGAAATTTTTAGGATAAATTTGTCTAGTATCCAAGATGGTCATGTGGTTTTATTTTTTTCCAGTGATGCCAACTTTCCAAGAAAAAATTACTAAAGTTTTTAAAAATTCATATTGGCTACATTATTTATCCGATTTTGATCAGATTTTCAGAAAAGATTTCCTTAATGCTCCCATTAATTATATAATTTTAATAATATCCAGTGTTGTCAACTTTCCGAGAAAAAAATTACTAAAGTTTTTAAAAATTTATTATGGCCATGTTATTTAACCGATTTTACTCAAATTTTCACAAAAGATTTTCCTAGTATTTATATAATTTACTTAGTTTTAACAAAATACAGTTTTGCCAACTTATCGAGAAAAAAATCACAATTTTTTTAAAAAATTCATTGTGGCTACATTATTTATTCGATTTTGATCAAGTTTCTCTTAGTGTCTACATAAATTATAATTTTATTAAAGATATTGTGTTGCCAACTTTCCGAGAAATGTCAAAGTGGTTTATTATGGGTTTACCCATATATTTCTAATCTTGTTGTAAAAACATCGTTTATAGTAATTATGATTTCGGTTTATGTTATCAATTTTTTATTTTCTTTTTCGTCTAGGAGTAATGCAGCTTGTTTCATGCATATTTTTTTTGTATTTTAAGCTCGAGTGGTACCAAAACTTTTCTCAGCCTGCAGGCTGGTTGGCACAGCTTTCTTTTTGTTTATATGATGGGATCGGTTACGAAATAGATTTCTGCATAAAGAGTGTGAAATTGTAAAAAAAATGTTGCAAAAGTTAGTGTTGAGATAGTTCGATCATCTTGAACGATTGTCTAATGAATGTTTGTTTAAAAGAATTTATGTGAATGCTATTGAAAGTATACGTCTGCGAGGACGTGCAATGACTAGATGAGGTGATATGTTTGATTGAGAGTGGCTTGCGTGAGCGAATGTTTCCGAGAGGTTTTATAAGAGGTATCATAAACTTGGAAATTGCAAAAGTTACTTGTTTGGATAGCAATGTTTGGCGGAAAATAATTTCATAGTGGATAGAGTTTGTGTACACCCTTTTGAGTACATGACGATGACGTTATTGTGTACATATATGTATATAATGTAGAATAATTAGATTTCATTAAATTTATTGTATAATTTATTTACCACTTCTTTTTTTTCTACATATTTCTAGTCAAAGTTAAAAACATAAGCGCGACAAGCACAGCACCGATCATTTGGATAAAAGATCACGGGAGATTCTCGATAATTTAGAGAATAATAAACTCGGACCGCCACCGCCCGAAGATCGACTGTGGAAACATGTACCGCAACAGGATATTCAAGGTAAATGACCGAAACTTTAAATGGTTTGAGTGGTTTTACCACTTTGACTGTAAGGAAAAGGTGGTATATTGTTTGGTACGGTGTCTGTAATATTTTAAAAAAAAAAAACAAAAAAAATTGTATAGAAATTCTTCGTATAGCCTCTAGATCAGACGAATCCACGAATTTAGTTTATGAGTGGGTGTCAGTCAAAATTTTGTGATTGCAACTCCTCCTAGACGGGGTTCAACCGATTTTAATGAAATTTTCAGGAGAAATTTGTCTAGTACCCAAGATAGGATCATGTGGTTTTATGTTTTTTCCATACAGGCATAAATTTGTTGTATTTGTTAACAAGTACTTAGAGATAAGGCTTACAAGAGCAAATATTTGAGAGCAATTTTTTTAAATTTTTAATGCATATTGATATACGTATTTTGTTTACAAAGTAAATAATTTATACAAAATTTGAAGTACCATACCAATTTAGTCATTTTTCTCTTATTTAGGGATATTTTTAACTATAAAGTCCACAAAATTATGAATGAAATGATAAGACTGTTTTGGGTCATGACGACCACATTTGGAAAAACCGTAAGTCAAATTTGAAGTTGAATATCTTTTTTTAAACTCAAAAGCCATTTTGAAAGTTTTCATGCTTTAAAATATAATTCGTCCACTTCAGTTTGCCAAAATTTGAGCAAATTTTGAGATGGAGTATTTGAGAAAACAATTTTTGAAAAAAAAAGGGGGTTTTCACATTTCCCCGCATAACTCCCCACAGTTCCGATAAAAATCGTTACCAATAGCTGAAATAAATAGCTTAAAGTTAGCTCTATACTGATGTAATATTCGGACTTAGTCATATTTAAAATCAACAACTCGACATAATATCAAATTTTTGATCTTATCTTAAGTGATTACTGGATTTTTCTTTGACTATAAGAGGTTTTGATAGAAGCAAATTTTTTTATAAAGAATAAGTTTTTCTCATAAAACTCATACTAACATTTTTTTACCTATAGGAAACCTCATCACTTTACACACTGTATTTTGTAAAGTACCTAGGTACTTTTAAAAAATAATATAATATTTAAAAAAAACTTGTAAAACTATTTTATATTTTTAGAAAAATAATTGTAAATTTAAAGTATATGTTTTTCAAAACTTGATTAAACCTAACGATAATTTTAATTTAATATGATAAAATTCGGTATAAGCATATTTTTAAAACTCCAAACTAAATGAAATTTGATAACTATCGAATTAGTAAAGCAAACAATTTTGTAATTTTGAATACGCAGGTGGAATTATCGCAATTGCGTTCAGCATATCGTGCTCTCGTATCGCACATGGAAACCATCTTTGGCGTAAAATTATGGTTCGTAATGTTGGAACAATTCCTGATGAAATACTGTTGGAGTGGTGCTGGAATGGTAGTCGTCAGTCTTCCAATTCTCTTAGCTAACGTTCACAGCACGCATCCAACTGGCCCCGGCGAGATTAATGATGGCGGCATCAGTGACCGTACCCAGTACTTCACCACCGCTAAGAACCTCTTACATTCCGCTTCCGATGCAGTCGAACGTCTTATGTCCTCGTACAAGGAGATCGTCGAACTAGCCGGTCATACATCGCGTGTCGAAAACATGTTTACAGTATTTGAAGACGCCGCAAATGGAATTTACAAAAATACAGTTGTTACACAAAACAAGGAACTAGCCAATGAAAGTTTTGCACTTGAATTCCACAACGGTCAACCATTGATCAATGGTAAAGTTGTCTTGACAACCGGCGAAATTATCTTAAAGAATGTACCGATTGTTACGCCGAATTGTGATGTTGTGTGCCCGTCATTGAGTATGTCATTGCGTCC
Organism: Clivina fossor; assembly: GCA_963966155.1. Taxonomy (NCBI): domain Eukaryota; kingdom Metazoa; phylum Arthropoda; class Insecta; order Coleoptera; family Carabidae; genus Clivina; species Clivina fossor. The sequence continues at coordinate 9,001,137 of OZ014550.1, forward strand.
CGGTACGCATCTGTTGATTACCGGTCCGAATGGTTGCGGTAAATCGTCATTGTTTCGAATTATCAGTGGATTATGGCCGGTATACGGTGGTGAATTGCATCGACCCGATGGCAAAACAATGTTCTATATTCCTCAACGACCCTATCTGACGATGGGTAGCTTAAAAGATCAAATTATTTATCCCGATACGATCAGTGATATGATTAATAAACAAGTCACTGAAGAAGATCTTAGTCAAATTATGCGATTGGTACATCTTGAGCATATTATTCGTAGAGATTCATACGATGCTGTTAAAGATTGGATGGATATACTTTCGGGTGGTGAAAAACAGAGAATGGCTATGGCTCGGCTATTCTATCATAAGTAATTATTTCTATTCTTTATTTTATTTCAATTATAGTCCTTTTCTATTTTGCACTTCTAGTAAAATACATACATACACAATCATGCCATATACGGTAAAAGAGTGTGGCACAAAGACAAAAAAATAAAATAAAATAATAAATTATATAATTTTATTATTGTATAGTGTTGCCAATTTTCTGGAAACAAATTACAAAATTTTTAAAATTTCTTGTTCATTTTGAAAAATTTGAAATATCCAAATAAAAATAATATTATAAAAATCCCAAAACAACACTTAAATTAAAATAAAGCTAAATACGTATTTCGGAAGCTAAGCTTCCATCTTCAGTAGCAAATAAAATCTTACCTTCGATCCAAAGTACATAAACACTTAAGCACTTTGGTTCACAGGTAAGATTTTTGTAGATTTTATTTAGCTACTGAAGATGGAAGCTTAGCTTCCGAAATACGTATTTAGCTTTATTTTAATTTAAGTGTGGTTTTGGGATTTTTTATAATATTATTTTTACTGAAATTTCGCCACAGTAGATCATTTTCTAATCTTTTGAAATATCCATTTTGATAGTTACGTTATTTATATTTTGTTTTTTTAGTTACGAGAAAATTGCGAATAAATCCGATTAACAATTTTTAAAAAATTTGTTATATTAATAAAATAATAAATATTCTATTAAAACTGTAATTATATTTTAGGCCAAAATATGCGTTACTGGATGAATGTACATCAGCAGTATCCATTGACGTAGAGAGTAGTATTTATCAGGCTGCTATTGATATGGGAATCACATTATTAACTATAACTCACAGACCAACATTGTGGTACGTATTATTTATACAACAATATCGTTATTTATTTTATAATTATTCACATATATTAGGAGTAACTGTTATTTTTGTAAATTTATCAGGAAATTCCATACGCACATCTTACAATTTGATGGCGCTGGTTCATGGGAATTTAATAAATTAAATGCAACACAACGATTAGATTTGAAAAACGAAAAACAAGAACTTCTTTCAAAACCAAAAACAGAAGAACGGGATCGAAGATTAAAAGAATTATCAAAATTACTTGGTGAAGATGTAGATAGTTAATTGATTATATTAAATTAATTAATATGAAAATTTATTTGTAAAAAAAAAAAATTAAAATTTATACGTATTATGTATTGTTTCCATTATGTATACCACTGTTGATATTAATTTGCAACAATTAGGCTAAGTAAAATAATTATTTATATATGTTTAAATTGGTGGACATTATTTATTTACATTTTATCACATAAACAGGTATTTTGTAAGTGTTTTTTTTTAATATGTGGCATTTTGATGTAAAAAGGAAAATTAAACTCTTTCATACATTTCAAATGTGTGTCTTATTGTTACAATATTTCCTATAACTTTTAAATGTATTATTATATAAGTAATTTTGTTTATTTTTTGCAATTAATTTGATAAAAATATCTAAGAATTATATTTTTAAAATATTCTCTTTCGAGTTTACAATAAAGTTTCCTTTTTAAAAATACATAAGCAATATTACGAAAAGGTTTAGAATGTTTATAACTATAAATTTATTTTCAGAAAACAAAATTGTAACAATATGAATAAATATTTTTATTTTTGAAAACAGTTTTGAGAAACTGACACTATTCAATATATTCAATAAAATATACTTACTAATTTTCGTATTTTTTCTTTTTCTTTACGCAGTATTAGATAAATTATTTATAAAATAAAACTTAACAAATTACCGTATTTGTCCGAATATAACAACAACAAGAAAATAAAATTCAAGAGTTGTTACATTCCATTACTTAGACCTCGAATTTAGCAGCGCGAGTCAATTTTTTATCGGGAAATAATTAGTAAAAAAATATCGCGTTATATTCAGGCAAATACGAAATTGTAAATAAAATGTCATTTTGTATTTTTATATTTTTTTAATTAATAGTAAAAAATATTATTTTACAGGCATGTAAATATTATAAATTATATTAGGTTCTAGTATAACAATTAACTAAATCTAAAATAATTCTAATGTTTCAAAACGGCGCTATGCCCTGCATATCTAATCCATGTAGATATTCAGCACCTAGATGAATCTATCGAAGATGATCGTCGAATTTTTAATTTGCATATTTGTGTTTGACATGAACCAAATCGTCGAACCAATTCTGTAAATTTTTTTTTAGAAAATAGCATTGCATTAAAAAACTGATAATTGATTTTTAAGTAAAAAAAAAAAACAAGAATATACATTAAAATATACTTATTAATTTTCATTTTTTTAAAGTGACATATTGACACAGTATTAGATAATTGATATAAAAATAAAATATATAAGGAATTAGACAAAATGATTCAAAATTCACTTACGATTAATATATCGGAAATCCGCATCCGTACGGATTGCATGGATTAACAGGACAACCGTTTACTGACCAAGGCATAATTACAGGGCATTGTTTGCAACAGGGTATGCCACAAGGTGGACAGTAATTTCTTTTTTTATATCAGTTAGTAATGCGATTACGTCTTCACTCGGACATTCCAATTCTTTTTTTACGTTCTTACCAATTTCTCTATCAATAGTGTCAGCGTAACATTCTTCAATGACTTCTGTCTTGACATTTGGAAGATAATGGTTAATATCGGATTCTTCTACTTTACTATCATCTTCAAAATTTACGTGAATAGATTCGGAACCACCAACACTGTTTTCTTGCTCCATAGTAACCACATAATTCATTAATGTATTAAGAAATTCTTCATCAGTTAGTTCAGTATTCATATCATTCATATAGTTTATTACAATTTCATAATTTTCACTTTGTTCTGCATATAGTCCATTTTGTAATTGCGAGAAATACTTTTCTAGAATTTCTTGCGAATGAAAACAGTTCTGGAGAAATTTGTAACTTTGATGTAACTGAGCAATGCATGTTTCGCATATGCCATTTGGTAAATTATTATTTACTTTTAGCTAAAAACACATAAATTTAATATAAAATATTAGATACTGAAATATAAATACTTACAAGTCGTGGTGCAATTCGATTTAATTTGTCCAACATAATAATGTTATCTGAATCGAAATTGTTCAGAGTTGATGCAACATCTTTGTCATTAATACACAAACGACAAAGCTTTGTAAACATAAACATCTTTATCTATTTATATTTAATAATATTTCCAATAGTTTATATATTTTAATATAATAATATTAATTACAGAAATAACCTATACACGAGTTAACGAATATATTATTTGACAAGTTAAATCACAGTAGCCTAGCGCTTCTAGCGGCAAAATTACCAACTACCATATACAGTGGCGTACTTGTAATTTTTGGTTGGTGAATTTAATTTAAGTAATTTAAGTATATATTTGTACTTTTATTATAATTATTAATTAATTAATAACACAAAAAGTGGTGACCGCGACTTTTGGTCAGAGGACTTTAACCTATAAGACCACTATTTTTAAAATATTGAAAATACAATTAAGACAATTTCAATAAAATGATTTTTACTTATTATCACGTTGACTGAAAGGTAAAGGTGTATAGTGTTTGATACGGTGCCTGTAACATTTTCGAGAATTAAACAGAAAAATACAGAAATCCTTCAAACAGCCTCTAGATAATATGATGAATTTAAACTTAATTTATGAAAGTGTATACGTTTGTGTCGCCATACAGATTTATAACACCATAAAGAAAAATGTGGGGCAATAACAGCTACTCCATACACTCCTTACTATTATATCTATTGCATACACTCCACGTTTTTCTGAATGGGGGGGAGGGGGGGCTAGGAGAAATTATTTTATATTTTTTAGTTTTCGTGTTAAAAACGTGATACAGTAGAACCCCGATTATCCGTGCGCGCATTATCCGGGCGGCGGATTCTTCGTGCGGCATTTTTAAAATGTCATCCGTGCGCGGATTATCCGTTGCTGACCGTGGCTGCACTGTTTAGACGTTCGCATCGGGGAATACCCGAGTTCGGCTCGAGAAATCCTCCGTTTATGTGTTTACTTATTATTTTCGCCAATTGCCGACCGACTTGTTAGTTAAACGTAAACAGACATTCGTTTGACACATGTATTTGTCTGAATAAATTATTAAAAAAAATAAAAATGAGGTCTTTGGATTATCCGTGTTTTCAATTATCCGGCGAAGGCTCGGTCCCGGCTGGCCCGGATAATCGAGGTTCTACTGTATATTAAAAATTCTTTTTTTCTTATTTAATTAATTATTTTTTGCTTTTTAGTTTAATATAACTTTAACTTTAACCTAATTAATTATAATTTAATAATTATAATTATACAATAATAATTAAGTTAATTAATTAACTTCAATTTAATATATCTAATATTATTAATTAATGAGTTAATTGATTAATTGATTAGTTAATATTGCATTGTCATCTAATTCTAAGCTATGTTTCTAAGTTTCAAGTCTCTAGATCATCGGGAAGTTAGTTTAAAATCGATTGCAAAATTTTTACCAAACAAACAAACAAAGAAACAGACAAAAAAAAAAGCGAGTTAATTAAAACTCGTTAAAAATACGGTGAACGCAATTGTGTCATAAAGCCGGAATGGTTATTGTTTGTATAATAAATATAAAATCGTAGCAAAATATTGTATTTGAAATATCTGATAAGTCAGTGTTGTTGCTAGAATTTCGTATTGTATAGTACTAGTAAAAATATGGTGTAAAACTCGCACAGAATGTATATTTCTCACTCGTTTGAATTGCAACTCGTTTGAATTCATATTACTACTATTATAACATAATATGATGCTATAGCATTATATGCAAATTTCGATACGTTTGAAAAAAAATATATTAATTTTTTATTATAGTTAAAAGTAAATATGTTACGCCACTGCTAAAGTTTAGTTCAGCAGTTTTTGTGTAGAGTGCGAAAGTGTAGTTGATTGTAGGTGGCAGTAGGTGCTGAACACGAACAGTGAAATGAAACCATTTTGTATAGAATTCAATGGTGAAGCAGCCATTTTTTTTAAATTTTCTTCGTGAGAAATTAGCATTTCTGTGCTCATTGTACAATTACTATTACAGGTATCTTATTTTAATAAGTAGTGATATATCTTTTAGAATATATATAATACTGAGTCTATGCAGACAATGAGAAGAAGAAAGTGGCAAAATGCATATTTCATAGTGATATAAAATTCATTGGGAAAATATATATTTTTTTAATCTTTGAAAAGTGTATAAATATTGTTGAGTTTTGCTGGCAAATTAAAGAAATAAATTGTCATTTCTAATTTGAAACAAAAGTTCTGCATTACATATAAATCAATAATCAAAAATCTAATTTGTAAAATATTTAGTGGTCATACAGGGAAAATCATACAGGGAAAATAAAATTTAAATACAGGACAAAATGTCATTTGAAAATGTTGATAGGAATTAAAAATTATGTCAAAGTTTAGATTCATGGCCTTCTTTATTTTATTCAATAAATTTATACTTTAAATTTATTAATTGCCGGCAATAAATTGATACTTTTTTGTCAACTTTTTAAACTTCTAATGGAAGAAATATTGCCAATAAAACAATGCTTTTTTGTCGGCTTAGAATCGACTTCAGTAATAATAATAATAATAAAAGAACTTTATTTAGCAAAGCTATTCCAAATTACTTTTACAAAGTTAGCATCGTAATTAAATTTCAGAATAAGGTAACTGAATAATAATAATAATAAATAATGCAAATATACTAATTTATTCAAAACAATATTTTTATACAAATATACATATAAGTATATAACAAAACATAATTTAAATTATTAAATCAAATTCGGTTTATAATTATTTTTATAATTTTTATCATGTAGAAATTGTAAAGCAATATTTAAAAAATACTTTGTAATTATTAAATAATTACAAATTAATGTATTTTTTTAAATACATATTGCTACTTATACAATTACTAGCATGTACAGTACTATCGAGATTATTATACAAGGCGTATTAATCGAATTTAGAGTAATATGTAAATGCTGAAGTCGCCGTTAATGAACTAATTAAATCATAAGTTAATATTTACATTACGAAATAATTAATTAAATATAAAAAAATTTCATATACCACGTTTTTAAAACGGACTTAATAGTAGTAAATAATTTCTCCTAGAAAAACGTGGGGCGCACTCCTTACATTATCTATTGCATGTGACCCACGTTTTTCTAAGAGAAATTCGATTTCAGTATTAACATATTATTCTAAATTAGATTTACAAAAACAATTACAAACCGAATGTGGAGAACGAGAGAGAAAGAGAAAAAAAATTAATCTGTAAATGTGGCGATACAATTACTGGCATGTACAGTACTTTCGACACCGATTATAAACCTGTGACACACGCTACATAAAAACCCACTCCTGTTTGATTTCGTATCTGGTTCCATCGAATTTTCGGTGATATCGTTTAGGCACAGAAGTTTATGTATTGCTATATCAGCGACAGCTATTGGTTAATCAGAAATTTCGTAAACTACATCAGTTTTTTCATATTGTTCACATCGTGATGCGTGATTCTGAAATAATAATGTCGAATTCATGCAAAGTTCAATTTCAACTTCAATCTAAACTACAACTATCGATAAAATGTAGTATATTTTTACATAATTTTAATATCTTTTTTTAGATTAAAGTCATCAAACACCTATATAGTAAAAAAAACTTATTTCATAAATCATAATGAAAAGCTTACTTCAATTTGTGATTCTGGAAATAGTTGTGAACAAATTGGACATTGCGTTTTCTTGGCAAATTTCCAAGGTTTTGTTGTCTTGATATCAACTTCACTCGAATTTTTCTTCCCATAAAAATTATTGGCGGGAATTCGCGTGTTGATATTATCTTCTTGACTTTTCGATTTATTTGTTTGTCTTGTTACACGCACTGGCACTCTACTAGTATTAGCCTTCGCTGGTAAAACATTATGTACATCAAACTCGTTCGTATGTTGTTTTCTCTTGAAAACACTGTCAGTTACATCGGGGCTGCTATCTATATCTTTCGATATACTTGTCGATGATGACGGATTACGAATTTTCGGTGATACAAGAAAAATCGAATCATCATCTTTGGCTTTTAATTTATCGAAAAACTTGTATGTTTCTTCGCTTACATCGAATATGCTCCTAGTATGCTCTAGAAATATAAAATATGAAATATAAAATCTTATTTAAGAAGGAGTAAGCGAGTAGATGTGAAGCTGTCTACTTCATTTAAAAGGAACAAAACAATTTGCATTCGCTTGTAAAAAGAAAGCATCTTTCGAGTGATTATTAATGTAATTTTTAAACAAAAAATAATTACCAAAATTATCATCTTTTGTGATTGTATTTTGTGCAGTGATTTTAGCATAACTTCTACTTTCTAAAACAAACAAAAAATACACACAACAGTTTATTTAAAAAAAAAATGATAAAACTTTACTTTACGGTTATGTAATCGATTTTCTTCAAACTTCACATACCGTTAATTTTGTACATTTTATGAATATAAATTACGATATTTTAATGCGAAAATGATATTTACAATAGTAAAACTAATTTTGAAAATTCGTTTTTAACATGTTGAATGTTGAAAAACTGCTGCCATATTTTTCATGTTTACATAACTACTACTCGATACTGTTATTCTTAATTTTTTACATTAAATACAACTAAAAATTCTTCACGTTGCTTTATTTTTACTAAACATTTAACAAATGAACCTTACCTATCCTGCAATGAGCGCCACCATATTTGTCAACAAGTTCATCTTCCGTATAATCTATACGTTAAAAACAAGTTTTCAAAATAAGTTTTAACATTGTAAATATCATTTTCGCACTAAAATTTTACGATTTATATTCATAAAATGTGCAAAATTAACAGTACGTAAAAGTTTGAAGAAAATCGATTACATAATCGTAAAGAAAAGTTTACGGTTGGTTTCATAATAAATACTGTAAGTAAAGTCAACTTTAAATCGATTTTAAAATAATAATTATTGTTGTCAATAAAACGATACTGTTTTGTCAACTTTTTACACTTCTAATGGTAAAATTATTTGTTATTGCCAATAAAACAAAGTCTTCAACTTAAAGTCAACTTTAGCTAAAGTGTTTATTATGAAATTGACTGTTAGCTAAAAAAATATATTCTTTTTTACTTACTTGATGGAATGAAAGACGGATCATCATCATCACCACCCGCTTGTTTCTTAATTTTTCTCTTTAATTGCATTTTGGAAGTGCCAGCTTTCGGAGTAGTGGTATTTTTTTCGATTTCGTTTAGAACATTATTGCTTGATTTATCATGCTGGTTATTTTCTGGTGATAGTTCAAAATCTTGAGTAAGCTTGTCTTTTTCATCATCACTGAAACTGTATGCGACTGAATTTGTTCGTATCGGTTTTAAATATTTTTTCGAAAAATCGCCTGTAATTGGTTCGGGCCATGGAATGGGTTCTTTAATCCCACTAGGTTCTCTTGTTTTATTCATCGATTGTAAATACTGATAAATTAATGGAGCCTTCTTTTCGTACGGTAAACTCGTTATAAACGGATGATGATAAAATATTGGAGGTTGTGTGACTTCACGTTTTTTTACTTTCAGTGTTTTCGTTAAACTTGGACCGAACAAAAATGTTGTAGATTGCATTTCGTCGAAAAATTTTTTTGTATTTTTTAATCTTGTAATCCTTCCTTCTGGTTTAATTTTTGTTACTTGTTCTTCTTTATCATCAGTTTCTTCTTGCGATTTATTTTGTAATAATGTAAGCTTATTGAAATTATCTTCCGTTTTTGATAATATCGCTCTGTATTCATTTTCATCTTCTGCAGTAGATTTAGAGACATCGATTTTTACATCGCTTGTAGTCATATTAGGTTCATATAAACCTTGGGCTAAAAAAATTCTAAGTAAATAAATTTGTCAGTACAAATTTTGTATACCAGATTGTACAGACTTTATACAGTTTATACGAATGATTTTTAATATTGTATAGACAGAAAATGATAACATGCAGGGCCGGCGTTAGGCATGTGCAGCATGTGCAGTGGCACATGGCCTCGCGACCCAACAGGCCTCGCGCATGGTGCGAACTTACTGAACCGCTCGTACGCGCGTACACCAAACTCCCATCTAATGAAACGAACAGAGTAAGCAAACTTTTACAACACACCGATATGACTTTGGATGTCTGTATGCGTCATATGAAAAATTTGCAAGATTTTTTAATTAAATATCGCTAGACTGGGTTTGAATCTGCCCTTCATACTGCAAAGGAAATAGCAGAATCAATGGAACTGGAAATAAAATTTACCGAAAATCGTGTCGGTGGAAAACAAAAACAGTTTGCTTACGAAACAGCTGATGAACCAATTTTAAATCCCAAAGAATCATTTCGTGTAGATTATTTTAATCGAATAAATCGAATAAATCTGGCATTTACTTCTTTGAAAAATCGGTTTGAAACCTTTGAAAATCATTCAAACGATTTTGGATTTCTATATAATATTACTTAATTAACCCCTTAATGCATTCAGCCGAGTTAACTCGGTTTCGAGAAATTATTTCCGTGTACCCGACTAAAGTCGTGCAAACGGAATTTAGTTTTTACGCATAGGTTTCAACCGAGTATACATGCTAAACAGTTCCGTGCGTATTGCAACTAAATCAAGAAAAGTTGCATTTACACTTCCACCACTCTCCCTTTACTCTATTGCGTGGTGGGCGTGGGAAGTCTATTGTGTCCAATTTGTGAATTTAGTATGTCCTTGTTCATCAATGCGAGTATCTGCCAATATAATATTATTTAGTATTAAAAATAATTGGTGAAAAAACAACCATTTATTTATTTTTAACTGGTGCGTTAAGGGGTTAAAAGAAAAGTCTGAAGTAGACATTTTAAAGAAATGTAAAAATTTGGAGAAAATATTAACAGACGGCGATTCAAAAGATGTCGACGGCAAAGAGTTGTTCAACGAAATTAAATCAATAATGTATGTTGTTCCTGGTGAAGCAACTTCAATGCATGTATTAAATTTTATTTTTACAAATAGATTGGAAGAAATTTATCCAAGTATTGCAGTTGGACTATTATTAACAGTGCCGGTCACTGTAGCAAGTGCAGAGCGCAGCTTCTCCAAGCTTAAAATAATAAAAAATTATCTGAGGTCGTCAATTTCACAAGAGCGTTTAAATGGATTAGCTTCCATTTCAATTGAAAAAAAAAACATTATTAAAACAGTTGTCACACAGACCATTATTGAACATTTTGCTTCAATTAAAGCAAGAAAAATTAAATTTGATTAAAATTGATGTCATTGGAACCACGGCGATATACATATATGCGTTTATAATTTTCCCAAATCATCAAATGCGTTTTTGCTTTTTTGCAAGCCAAATGACAAAGGGCAAGTACATTCCCGATTACATTTTTTTCCTAATAATTACGTGTGCAGTGGAAAAGTTCGTTAAATAAGACTCATAGAACTTTTCAACACGCAACCTATGTCGGCGGATATGATAGTCGAGGCACCCAGGATAAGCGTTGTAGCGGACAGCACCAGGTAAAGAAAATTCCGTCATTTTGCGTGGTCCATCATAATTGAACCAGCACTTTTTGACCACCGCGTCAATATAACATTTTCTTGTCAATCTCGCACATGGCCACGCGCCTGCCCTGGCACATGGCCTCGCAAATCCTAGCGCCGGCCCTGATAACATGGTTTGGTCGAAACGTTTCGTTTAAATCGAAAAGAATCACGATATTTTAAATTTAATCCACACAATCTCCTTTCATTATTGAAAATAAATAAATTTATATATAAGTACTATAGAACATAACCCACCTTTTAAGGCTTTTTGGTAGAATAAATTCTCTTCTTTATTATTATCAGACATGATGTGATTAGTACGTGTTTCGTGAATAATGAAAAAATGCTGACTAAACACGTTCTAAATAATTATTTTTTTAAAATTTTGTTCTGATAAATACAAATATAAACTGGCGCTAAGAAGTTGCTAGTTGTCAGATTGCAAATAAATGATATGATGGTGTACAGATGGCAGTAGCGTTCACGTTGCCATTCCATTATGGTTTTCATTTCACTGCTTATAATACAGTATTTTACTATTTTAGTTACTTCCTTATCTATGGTTAGTTCCTAACCGTTCTAATCGCAAATTGTGTTTTAATTTTGCAATAAATTAGCGGGACACCCAGCTTGTACGCGCCAAGTTCTCGAGCATGACGTCACATGTTCTAAGAACGAGTTATTTGAGTGTATACCAATTGAAAACGTTAAGTTTTTGTGAATTTATACATGTTAATTCATATCAGTGTAATAAAAAATTAATCAAGTTACTAACTGCTACTATATATTTAATTAGAAATAGAAACTATACTACTTTAATCAGTAAAAGAGCAAACCGCAAAGCGGTGTCTACTAACAATGATTTATTTACATAAATGACGTTAAGCAATTTAATTATTAAAATATTGAAACAAAATATATTTGGTGTATTACTTAAATTTTAAATTTATTGTGTCAAGAATTTGGAACCAAACAACATGTTCCCAACCCTAAAGCCCACATTTGGAACTCCAGCGAATAATACGTCTTTTGGTATATATTACTTTTATTTAATACGTAGTAATTTGTTTTATATTTGTTGTAGAGTTTGTTTTGTCAGTAAACAGTCATTTACAAATTTAATTTGACAATATATTTATGTAATGTTTGTTGGTTAGGTATAATTGCACAATGTTATGTGTACCTGATTCATGGCGCGTTTAAAATTTTAGGTTTCTCATCAAACGTAACTCCTAATCCGTTTGGTCAATCTACTTTTGGGAAAACGGCTACACCCGCATTTGGAACCCAATCCACAGCGTTTGGTTCTCCAGCAACTCCTTTATTTGGTGCGACTTCTCAACATAATTCGCTTTTTGGAACACCTACACAAACTGCGACATTTGGACAAAATGTTGCCTCACAATCGGCATTTGGTAAATATATATAATATTCAGAGCGAGTGTAAAGTTTGGAACTATCGCAAATTAAACGTTTTTGAAAAAAATCCTCGAACACGTCAATTTTTATCTTAAATGAGACATATTTTACTGTAATCGTCACTTAAAGATTGTCTTTTGTTTTTGAGTTATGAAGTAAGCGATATTTTTTTTAAATGGAAACCTATATTTTTTATTATTGATTCTGGTAGTACTTTTTATTCCGTTTCCAACCATATAAAATTTTAAATATGTTACATTTGAAAAAAATTGAGAAAAATAATCTTAAAGTTTAAATATTAAAAACTAATTAAATTGGCAAAATGAATCTAGTTATTAGTGTATAAAACAAAAGACATTAGCTACAACTGTCAGAATTATACAATGATTATCAAATAAAATGTGCAAAAGTAACGATATGTAAAGTTTGAAGTAAATATAGTTGGTGACCATATAGTTAAGTTTATCATATAGAGGTGTCCAAAATAACTGGCTCACCATCTGTATCTCGAGAACTATACGAAGTTTTTCAAATTAGACAAAATTTGTCGCACTAGCGATGCAATTTAATGATGATTTTGTTTTTGCTAATTAAATATATAACTTATATACTTTTTGAGGAATTTGTATTAATTTTTAATTTTATTTTTTATTTTTTAAATCATTGAATTGTCTCCCTTGGTGCAACAAATTTTGACTAATTTAACCGACTTTGTATTATATGAAAATATTTACACTTTCATGAATTGTTTTATTTGTAGGTAGTGGAATGTTTGGAAATACAACGTCTCAGCCGTCTGGTAGTGGTTTGTTTGGATCTGCAAATACATCTGCATTTGGCCAACAAAACAAAACCACAGCATTCGGTTTTGGTTCAAATACAGGAAATACAGGATTTTTTGGACAATCTGCGACTCAAGTACAACCTGCACAACAAAATACTGGTTTATTTGGACAAACGTCTACCAACTTATTCGGAGCTTCAGCCGGTAACAAATGAACTGAATTGAACATTAAAGAAATATAACATTGCAATAAATTAATAAAAATAAAATAATTGTAGGTTTTGGATCGACTACAGCGGGACCTCAAATGGGAACGGTTATAAAATTTACACCTGTAACGGGAACCGATACAATGGTAAAAGGAAGTATAAATCAAGCAATAAGCACACGACATCATTGTATTACGTGCATGAAAGATTATGAAAATAAATCTTTAGAAGAGTTACGATGGGAAGATTATCAAGCGAATCGAAAAGGACCACAACAAGGTGCTCAGCCAAGTGGAGGTTTGTTTGGTAATATGTCGCAACCAGTTGGTGGTGGTTTATTTGGTGCTGCTACGACTTCCACATCTACACCCGGTCTTTTTGGCCAACAAGACAACAAATCTGTATTCGGTAGTAGTGCACCAACTCCAGGATCAGGTTTTGGTCAGTCAAGCTCTGGTTTTGGAACGGCAACGGCAAATACAAACACATCCGGTTTATTTGGTAATAAGAGTTTGACTGGTTTTGGCGCAAATGCTACAACTTCTTCTACATTTCCATTCAATTCAAATACACAAACCACTCATTTATTTGGTCCGAATACACCAGCGAAACCTTTCGGTGTTACATCACAGCCAAATACATTGTTTGGTCAACCATCTACTTTTGGAACTCAGTCCACCTTTGGTTCATTCGCAAATACACAGAATCAGGTACCTACTGTAAGTTTTTTAAAAGTTTTATAAAATGTTTCAAATACAAATTTATCCACCGTCATAGGATGATTCTTTACATAAAACTAATGCGCGCATGCATTGCAAATCTTACATATACGATATACGTAATGGATATTATACAGTGTCCGCCAAAAAGTCGGCATTATATGGGAAAAATTTTTATTATTTCTTTTTTGAAAATCATTATTTCGAGACTTATTAGTGTTTGTCTAAAAATTAAAAATTGCACTATCCGGATGTATAAATACCATTTCCGGTATAAGTCGAAACCAAGAATTATAAAAAAAATCAGGTTAACTTACTTTATTTGTAAAATTTTGAAAAAACTTTTTGGCGTACATTAGTTTTATGTCAAGAACATAAAAAATTGTCCTTGAATGCAAATGTATGCAAATACCTAATTTTTTCATTTAGAAAAATCTTCAGTATAATTTATTTACTTTATTTGAATTAGATGTATCTTGTTAGAGAAAAAAATTGATTTATTTTATATACATGATTGTTTTTGCAGAATGTTGGTTTATTTAATCAAAATAAAACAACTCCTTTTAATATTGGAACGTCTACGCCAAATACGTTTGGGTCTTTTGGACAACCAGCAGCGCAAAATACAGGATCTTTATTTCCTAGTGTAAAGACAACAACTGGAGGTTTTTCTGGTTTCGGTACTACCACGACTGCTCCACCTTTTGGACAACCTTCCTTTGGCCAAAATAACCAGTCCCTTTTTAATTCGTCATTCAACAAACCTGCACAAACGTTATTCGGACAGCCAAATACCACCAATACACTTGGTAAGTTATTGTTTATATATAAAGTATGTAACTATATAAATATATTGAATTGTTTACTATTTTCTAGGTATGGGATTAAATATGGGAACAGGAACATCATTATTTAGTAATACAGCAAATAAGCCAAATACTATGTTTGGGAATAATATGGGAATGTTTAATTCTGGATTTGGTAATACAGCGAATACAAGTTCTTTTAATATTGGTGGAATTAATACACAACCTGGGTATGTTGTATGTGTATTTATGTTTTAATTTTATAATTAATTTTATTGTTTCAACAGAGTTCCAAATGCTTATCAAGCTAATGCAAACAACGAACAACAAATTATTTCGATGAGTTCTACTCCTTATGGTCTTCCAGGTCTACTAAGCAATGTATTAGAAGTAGATAATGATTTGAAGGACTCTACTAGACCTACGAATCCTGGAGAACTGAATGCTCTTTTAAATACTGTTAACAAATCACAATCGAATACGGTTTCTGACAAATTACAACCTGTTCAAGTGTTCGGACGAAAAGTATTCTAAATTATATATATACATAGAGAGAAAATAAAATATCAACGCTAGTAGTTATTACATAATTAATATGTTTGCGTATATTTTTTATTTTCTCTAGTTGTACATGTAACATTGTTAATATATACTTCTATATATATTTCTATTGTATTTCAGGTACCAATGTTTGACGGTTTGGAACATAGAGATGAAACGTTAATTTCGAATATACGAATAAATAATAACCCGAAACGATTAATTATACGATACAATAACCTAAACAACAAAGATCTATATGATGGCGATTCTTTACGTGTAAACTCTAGTTGGAATATGAGTTTAACTGAAAACAATTCACCAGTAAAGAAAACATTAGAAAATATTACTGATAAAGAACAAGTTATTGATAAAAAGCGAAATGATAGATCTAAAAATAAATTAGCCACGTCATTGTTTGATGCTAAAAATACATCAAATGTTGATATAAATGATTCCTCACTTTCATCTACAGTAATTAATTTATCCGCGAAGAATTTCGAATCTGATGCTGAAGAAGATAAAGGTAAAAACTCTTAATGAAACTCTTAATTGTATTCGCTGTTGCAAATGTAATGAACGGTACCTTTCTGTATGTTATTAGAGAAAATGGCGGAGAAAAGTGTATTTCAAGCACCCAAAACCAAACCTGCCAAAACTCTATCGCATCGGGATAAATTACAATGGCTTCAGGATCGACGAGGTGGAGGATTATATGTGCAGTGTGACGATTGCAATCAATGGCGTTATTTAAAGGACACAGATGATCCGGTTGATTTACCAGAAGAATGGTGCTGTCACATGAATCCAGGTAATAGATTTTCTTAGACTAGGATTTCTTTATTTATTGCCCACAATAATAATAATATAATTGATAAACTAATCAACTAACTCGACATACGTTTAGCATTGTTATTTTGATCTATTCATTCAAAATTAATTTATTTGTATTATTTGCAAATTATTTTAATTTTATATAAGCACCAAGAAGACAAATTCTCTTGTTATCAAAATAGTTGAATAAAAACTGCGTATTTCTATTTTAGATGCTGTTTTATTGTTTTATTTATGAAAACATTCGCTTCCACAAAACTAACCTCTTTCTACACTAATTTTACTACAACAAAAACTCATTTAAACTTGATTTATGTGAAAAAAATAAATAATACAATTACCATATTCTAATGAATATTTCGATAGATCAAATAAATGATGTAAAATTAATTAATTATTACATTTTCATAACATCATTTGCAATTATTACTAAAACAACTAAATTGAAATTATAATATATATATATATATATATATATATATATATATATATATATATATATATATATATATATATATATATAATATTCATGTTTAAAACTAAATAATTTTCTAAATAATTTAATTCGAATAATTTGTTTTTGTATTTTGGATACGATGATATTTGTCATACAAATATAAAACTTCCCTATGTTTTCTTTTAATTTGTTGTAATTTTGCGACAGATGTATTGCAACATAATGGCTCGTATTCTCAGCTCATTTATAAAAGTGATTTTTGCCAAAAGTGCTTTTGACATTTACTTACTTAAAATCATTTATTAAGCACTTTATAATAGTTTATTTAAATTTTATAATACCAAATATAATAAAAATGATCAAAAATAGAAAAACTATTCATATTTGATCAAAAACTGAAGCAAAAAGTTATTTTGAAATTAATGATAAAAGCACTATTTCACGAAAAAGTGAGGTGAGAATACGGGCCATTGTTTTTGACTGAAGATATGTTTTCGCCTAGTTTCCATAATTTTTTTTTATTATGTTCGGAAAGATCAATTTTAAAGAATTGATTCGGTTCAAAACGGATCTAATCGGATGAAATTGAAATTGGTATTTGGAACGGTTCTAGTGTTGTTTGTAGTTATATTAGATGGTTTGTTTGATTTATTTTATACCATTGCGTTTAACTGTCAAACAGTAATAACGTAGCGAGTTAATACTGCTATCTCGGATGTAATGAAATTATTACCAAGTGTATTTGATTCAATAATTTCGACGAAACTATAAACGTATGTCTAGGTAGAAGCTGCTGTGAATTTTTTTGTCGCTGCGTTGTTACAGTAAAAATTTGACATACCACAATAATATCTCTAGTTAATTTTTTAAAGAATGTGTATGTAAAGAACACAGACAAAAGAACACGTTTAACTTTATTCTCTGATTGATTAAAAAAGAAATTCTTTTCATCTCTCTCTCGTTTGATAACAAGCTTTGAAACAAAATTTATAATATTTTAGTAAAATATAAATATATTTATTTATTTAGCAACTACTATACAGGGTGATTCAGAAACAAATGGCATCCTGTAAGTATATGGCGTGTTTCTTTCACCAAATTAAAAAGAAAGTTTCTATAAACAGGGGGGTCCTTAAATACAGCGTTACCAAGATACAGGGTGTTGAAAAATTGAATTTTCCTAACTATTTTATTTTAGAATGTGTTATTGTAGTAACAAATAAAAAGTATAATTAGGACGCCTGTTTATAGGAACTTTTTTTCTTAATTTGCTGAGAGTAGCACGTCATATACAGGATGCCGTTTGTTTCTGAATCAGCCTGTATATGTACGTATGAGAGGCTGTAATTTTTGAGTGATTATTTAAAGTTACTATATTTGACACTGACTTTTCCTAACTGGGAAATGAATAAAACAAAAAACTGACGCAGAAAATGCAAATTTACAAATAAACAAATCTATTGTTTAACATTATCTATCTAATAATGTGAAATGTTTCTTTTGATTTGTATAGATAAAAAAGCGAATAAATGTGAGATGCCTGAAGTACGTCGAAAAATATATACGTCTAAATATGATATAATCCACAATAAGTATACAGCTGGAACAATTGTGTGGGCAAAATTAGCTGGCTATCCCTGGTGGCCGGCAATGGTGGATGACGAACCCAATACGGAACAATATTATTGGCTCGAGGAGTTCAGTGACGTTCCTGTAAGCCTTATTTATACTAGTTCTGGTACTAATTAGGTTCATACAGAAATTCGAAATGTTTCTCATTTCCAGCACAACGACAAAAACGAATTAATCTAATATTTCATTATGTGTATTTTTATAGACACGTTTGTCTACATTTATATACCTATCTTTTTAGAGTACTTTTAGGAAATATTTACATTATATATATTTTACGCGTTCGACGTGTTATATATTTATCGTTACGAGGGTTGCCTTTTATATTTCGGAATTAGAGAAAAAAAAATTATAGATATCCTTCATGTAGCCTCTAGATCAGACGAATCCGAACTTAGTTTATGTAGGTGCAGTGCCGGCGTTACGCACAGGCAGGGCAGGCGGCCGCCTGTAGCGGCACATTTCAGAGGGCGGCCGGAAACCGCCTTAATACTAATATAGGTACATGCAAAAATCGAAAAACAAAATTCGAATTTAAAAACAAATAATGTGTGCAAAATAATTAAAAGAACAATCTAGTAAAATACAATAAAGCCATTCCAATAAATAGCTTTATAACTATTTCCTACTAAAGATGAAATACGTTTTAATTTCCACAAATTAGATTTTATTACGATTTTATTTAATTGTACTCGTATTATTTATATTTTTTAGTAAATGAAAAAGTTTTTTTTATTACTAGGGCGGCAAAAAAATCATGCCTGTGGCGGCAAAAAGTCTAGCGCCGGCCCTGTGTAGGTGTATGGATGTGCGTCGTCAGCTCGCTCGCTCGCTTGGTCGTCAGTCAAAATTTTGTGATCGCAACTTCTCCTAGACGGTTCAATCGATTTTAATGAAATTTTCAGGATAAATTTGTCTAGTACCCAAGATGGCAGGGTGACCACATTCTGGAAAACTCAGGGAAACAGGGAAAATACAGGGAATTTGAATCATAGAAAATATTCAGGAAAAACGCAGGGAAAAAAAATTTTACGTTAAATTTTTTGAATAGTTTTCACGGAATATTGGCAACATTACATAATAATTAAATTGTTTAATTTGGATAATTTGGATAATTTTAATATTATATTAATCAAAAAATGACATCCAATTTTTAATAACACATTGATGATAATATTTTATAAACACAGGAACTGATTCAAGTATTTATCAACAAAAAATAATATTCTATCATTTTATTCAGACATTTTGACAAAAACTGATGAAAAAATAACTCGAAACGTAAAAAAAGACTTTTTTAAAAATTTGCTCAAAAAAATCTGAAAAAAATCAGTAAAATTGAGAAAAAAATTAGCTACATAATAGCTAAGTAACTTTTTTCTCTAACTCATATTGATTTAGCAGGAAAAATTCTAAAAAACATTTAAAAAAAATTCTAGCGCGCAAACGGTACATGCTAGCAAATTAAAACTAAAACCAAATTATATAACTTTTTATTCCTTATCGAAAAGTATTCTAAGTATTTCTTCGAATTTTACTTCAGAAAGTAGTATTCTGCATATTATCGAAATCCCATGTTATTGCCCTATATCAACCAAGCGAACGAACACCTGTATATATATATATATATATATATATATATATATATATATATATATATATATATATATATATATATATATTATGTTTCGCAATAAAAAATATTAAAATATAACGAGCCATTTAGTTGAAATTATTATGAAAATACGAACAAATAGTGCCAATACAAGAGTATAATGTATAAGTTATAATAAAATTGTAAATTTAACACAGGGAAAAATGATAATAACACAGGGAAAACACAGGGAAAATAGATTTTGGTAACCTGTGGTCACCCTGCAGCAATAAATAATAATAATTTATAAATATTGTATTTTGTTACCTAGTAATTTGTTTCTGTATTTTGTTTGTTTATTATTTATATTATTTGTATATTTTTTCCTGATGATGATATAGACGTATGTCGATTTTTAAATAAAATATATACAGAACTTAATCCTAAAGTTTTTTAATTTTAATATAATGAGTTTTGAAATATTTTTTACTATGTTAATAAATATATTTTCATTGTATTAAAATCAGTTTTCAAAATAAGTCAAGACTCGACAAAAATGCTTTCTTGCATTCGAAATTTCATCAGAATTATTATATTACAACTCAAAATCTTATTTTTTCTATATGCATTAGTAAAAATTTGAACAACAAATATTAAAATGCAGTAAAATTAGTTGGCTTTCAAACAAATTTCGTTTTAAATTTTATAATAATAAATTAACAATTGATGGTCATGTGGCTTTATTTTTTTCCAGTGATGCCAATTTTCCGAGAAACAAATTACTAACCTTTTTAAAAATTCATTACGACCACTTTATTTAACCTATTTTACTCAAATTTTCACAAAAGATTTTCCTAGTTTCTAAATAAATTATGCAATTATAACAAAATACAGTGTTGCCAAATTATCGAGAAAAAAATCACAAATTTTTTTAAAAATTTATTGTGGCTACATTATTTATTCGATTTTGATCAAATTTTCAGAAAAGTTTCTCCTAATGCCCACATAAATTATAGTTTTAATAAAAAAGATTGTGTTACTAACTTTCCGAGAAATGTCAAAGTGGTCTGTATATGGGTTTACCCATATACTTCTAATCTTGTTTTTCTAAAAATAAATAATATTTCCAAAATTATATTCGATAAAATTTATTTCTCTATTATAAATTATTAAGATTGTTTTTTAAAATTTTATCTTATAATTAGAAGCACTCCGAATACATAAAATATATTAATAAAACATTTTTGTTTTATCCAGACACATTATCACGTAGTATTTTTCCACTGTCATGAAATATCACGAGCATGGATTCTAAATCGATTTTTGAAATCGTTTAAACATTACGATGCAAAACAGAAAATTTCCAAAGCATATGTAAAAGAAATGGCAGAGGCAATGAAACAAGCTCAAGATGCAATAACGTTAAATGTAAAAGGTAGACTGAAGAAATACAGTTTCCTGACGCGTTGGACTGGTCCAATTAATACACCGTCTTCAAGTGATTGTGAAGAACTTCTCGAAAATCCAATTCGGAGAAAGAAGAAATACGCAAAGCGAGTTAAGAAAACACAGATTCAAATGGAAGATTTAAATGAAGAAGAGAAAGGTAAGCGCTAGATTTAGAAAGACAATAAAACAAAAAGCGATCAATGTAATCTAATTATGACTTTGCGATTCCAGATTCCGATAGTGGATAATTGATTATGATGATTATATTTTGCAAATGGACAATTGAATTTAAGTTCTATTTACTTATTAAGCTGAAGAAATATATAGTCACTAGATTATAATAACGAATTAAAAAAAACTTCATAATTAATGTGCCGAAATATTTATATAACCCCCAATTTTTGTAAAAGCTACGAATTTCGTATTTATGGAAAAATGATGAACATTTGATATAAATATGAATTTTTCGTAACTTTCCAGCGCACATAACCATATATTTAGCATATTTTTATGTACCGATGTAATATTTAAATATGTTTGTTATTTACATAATAAATCGTATTTAATAAATATAAATAAAAAACAAATCGTTTTGCGTTCTTTTTATTTATTACCAAGTACCTATTTATTACCACTTTGACTGCAAGGAAAAGTGGTATAGCGTTTGGTACGGTGTCTGTAACATTTTCAAAAAAAAAATTGTATAGAAATCTTTCATATAGCCTCTAGATGACGAATCCGAACTTAGTTTATTTGGGTGTATGGATGTGCGTCGTCAGCTCGCTCGGTCGTAAGTCAAAATTTTGTGGCCGCAACTCCTCCTAGACGGTTCAACCGATTTTAATGAAATTTTCAGGATAAATTTGTCTTAGCACCCAAGATGGTAATGTGGTTTTATTTTTTTCCAATGATGCCAACTTTTTGAGAAAAAAATTACTAAAGTTTTTAAAAATTCGTATTGGCTACGTTATTTATCCGATTTTGATCAAATTTTTAGAAAAAATTTCCCTAATGCTCCCATTAATTATATAATTTTATTAATATCCAATGTTGCCAACTTTTTGAAAAAAAAAATACTAGTTTTTAAAAATTTATTATGGCCATGTTATTCAACCGATTTTACTCAAATTTTCACAAAAGATTCTCCTAGTATTCATATAATTTATGTAATTTTAACAAAATACAGTGTTGCCAACTTTCCGAAAAAAAAATACTAATATATAAAAAATTAAAACAAATTTGTGTATAAAAATTCAAAAACTAAAATTGCGAGTATTTTGCAAACGGCTGCAAATTTCGCAAAAATAACGAAATCTACTTGGCAGCACTTGTGTTGCTATAACATTTTCAACCCCCAACCCCGTACGAGTCCTCGGCTATTAATTATTAATGTTTGCAAAAAAAAAATCTGTAATCGCGAATATGTCGAAAACGGCTGAGAATTTCGCAAAAATAACAAAATTTTCCGCGTTTTACAAATACAGGTCAATTATGGCCGTACTACAACATATCCAAAAATCAACCCCCTACGACACCCTCTTATTAATTAAGTCAACCCTCAAAACTGTGATCAAAAGTTGACAAATTTGTGTGTGTAAAAATTTGTTCTGAAAAAATACTTATTTTCCTGAAAAATAAATTCTTGGACCAATCATTCCAGCTTGCGATCGATTGCGCGTTACCTTCAACTTTCACGGGTTCGTTTCCAACAATAATATCTTCATACACATGCTTCGCTTTTATCAATGCGGCCAGTCGCATGCTCCACAAAGCATAGTTGTTGTTGGTTAAAGGCTCTATTCTTGAAACCGAGAAAGATGACGCCTCAGCCATGATTTATTTTTTCGTCCTAACCTCACTTGGTGAACCTCGTGGCGTGTTGATTTTAGTTCGTCCGATCTAACTACGCTCTGCTACCAGTTGATAGAGGGATATTGGTACAAAAATAACGACACAAAAATAACGACACACTTTTATTTAAACCTTCGAAAGCAAAATATATTGTAATAAATAATAGAAAGAAATACAATGCGTTGTTTATACGTTCATTTGACAAGACCATGACAAGACTACTATAGTCGGACAGGCCCGCTACCAACCTCATACCCGTTGTCCCGCCAAAATTTCCTATTTGAATATATTTGAATAAATGAAATATTGTTTGACAGGCAATTCCATCAATAACATAGTGAAACATATATGTAAATATAATTGCGTATTTGAATCAATCAATATGGGTTATGAAATTATTAATGCCAAAGTTAGTTTTAAGCAGTTTAATCTTCACCGTCTTCATAACCATTGGGTAATGCATTTACATGCTTATTGTGAAAGAAAGATCTTTGCCCATCACCCCATGCAAATCTCTTATTTCTTATCCGAAGATGTTCGTAAGGCACAAACGGTTGTCTCGGTTCTTTTTTCTGCTTCTCATGTTCCATCACACAGTTTACCAATGCAAGAGCAATTAACGGAAAACACACAAAAAATGCGATTTTTTTATAAATTTTATAACTTCCCTGACATACCGGTACCGGTGGAGGTTCGATACATATTTTGTAATCGGGACAACTTCCACGACTACAACTTTTCGAACACATATATCGTTTCATAAAATCGATCATTTTTGTCATTTTACAAATGTAATGTTCAAAACACAATTAAAATTTGAAATGAAACTGTTATAATTTGGAATTAATATGTCATTGAAATTGAAACTACTGAAACAGATGAAATAATTCACTTGCTATAGTTATAATAATAATAAAAAAACAAAATTGTTGGACAGATCTTGGCGTTCTTAATTGTGCATATACAGTCAAATTCAATATCATAGTAATTAAAAAATAAACGTGCACGTTTTTAACATTTATTTACGCTTTAAGAAGCTACATAATTTGAATATTCTATAAAATGCTATAATACAATAAATTTAAAATTAATCTTCATAACCAGTGGGTAAAGCATTTACGTGTGGGTTATGGAATAAGCTTTTCTGGCCTTCACCCCATGGGAATCGTTTGTTTCTGACGCGCATATGTTCGTAAGGTACAAATTCATCTCTTTCTTCATGATGTTTTGTGTGTTCCAAATAGCAATTCAACATGCACAAACCCACAGCTGGGTTTGCAACGAAAAATGATAAATTTCTCCAGATTTTGTATCCACCTTCATGGCCTCCGGATACAGCAGAAGGTCCTTTAAGACCTTTTGGGGCAGTCGCATAGAAGCGCTGAGCACAATGTCTCAAAATACCAGCCATTTTCTGAAATATCAACATAAAATTAAATAATATTATTAATTGAAATATACATTACGTATATTCTCCTATATAAGAAAAATAATTTCAGATACTTTGGAGAAAATAACTTTAATTAAAAGCAAAAATATCACTATCAGTACTCGAAATACGATAAATTAATTGTATAACATTTTATTTAAAAAGAAAACAATATTTTCAAAATAAATGTTAGAAATAAGAGAACAAATATTACCTACTACAAAAACACTAGTATTTTCAGAATAATTTAACTTCACTTTACGTAACCTACCTTTCCTCTTTCCTGGCGTATTAGTAACCACATGCTGATGCAACTTTATGTGTGAAATACATCAAGTTGCTGACCGTAGATTTGTTCCGCATGAAGCCATGCTGATATGGCGAGATAGAGGACGAAACTTTGTTATATATAATTTTATAAATAATTTTTTCAAATACTTTGCTGAAATTAGATAGTATGGAAATTGCACGATAGTTTTCGATGTGGGAGACATCCCCAGTTTTATGTATAGGTGTTATTCGTGCTGTCTTCCACCGTTCAGGAAATGAACTTGTTTTTATACTGAGATTAAAGATATGGTATAACGCTTTAGAGAATGGATATGAACAGTCCTTAATTAAAAAACTAGGTATAGAATCAGAGCCACTTGATTGAGAATTTTTTAATTCTTTAATAGATTGTTCAATATCTTCAATAGATATATGATTTAAAGTAATGAAATCGCTAGATGTAAGTTCAGATATGTTACATGAATTATCTGATGGTTTCGTGTAGACTGATTCAAAGAAAGAGGCAAAGGAATTGGCGATATCGGTAGGAGTGGATGCGGTGGACATATTGTAACTCATAATTTTTGGATAGGATGATGTTTTTCGTTTAGAATGGATGTGATTCCAGAAATTTTTTGGATCTTTTTTAAATGTTGATTCACATTTATAAATATAATTATTGTAAGCTGTGGTAGTAAATTTTTTTAATTTATTTCGTAATGCAGTATAGGTAATGTAATGTTCTTTATTTTGGGTTTTTCTAAATAATTTTCTGTAATGCTCCTTATCCTTTACAATTTCAATAATATTCTTTGTAAACTATGGCGGATACTTTCGAATAGATGTGACCGTGTGTGGAACAAATTGGTTCAAAAGTGAATATAAAATATTGTAAAAATGATCACATGCTAAGTCTACGTCATCGTATATTTTCAAAACGTCCCAATCACAGTCATCTATATGCTTATATAATTCAATAAAATTTGCTTTTTTAAAGTTATATTTAAAATTACTAGACTTTTTAATAAAGTTTTTAGCATTTGTATATTCATTATCTGCATTAGTGTTACCAACAATATCGAATTCAGCTAGTAATGCTGGATGGTGGTCATACTCGACGTTCAGAAGTGTGCTAGTGCAGTGATAGAGATATTTGTTATCATTAAGTCTAATATTTTATTAAATTTATTTTCAACTTTATTACATTGCTTAGCATCAAAGTATGATAAAAAGTTATTTAATATGTCGACCTTTTTAGTGTTTGTTTCAGAAATTAATTCCGGAATATTAAAATCACCAACAATCATAAATTTATGATTATATAGAAAAGTAAGGCTTTCAAAAAATTCAAACAACTTATTATAATCTAAAGCAGTTTGAGAAGGTGGAATGTATATAGCGAATATAAAAATTACATTGATGCTAATAGTCAGTTTAACACATATGATATCAATGTTATTTGGAAGTATGTCTGAATACTCACTAAGATCAACTATGAATGAGGATATGTTATTATTAACGAGTAAAAGTACTCCACCACCACGTTTTAAATTAATTAATTCGAACTTTCTGTCACAACGATAGATAGAATATTGGTCACATGTAACTTCCGAATTCAAAACATTGTCGGAAAGCCAAGTTTCTGAAAAAACAATTACATCATAGTCCGTAATGGCACTGGCAGTATAAAGTGTATTAAGTTTGGAATTTAGTCCTTGAATATTTTGATAATAACAAGTTAGAATATCCATGCGTTGACGAATTTTAGGCTGTGGTTGCTATTAGCTAGTCGAAAAGACTAGCTTATAAAATCGTCAATACGGCTGGCCGGCTGGCTTGCCGGCCGTGTCCAAAAAATACGATAAATACCAGTGTTAATTATAAGTATGAAGGAAAGCTCGTAGAAAGCTGAAACTTGGCAATTAGATAGCTCATACCAAATAAAAAATTAAGTTCAATTTTCAGACCGCAGTGTTGCCAACTTTCCGAGAAAAAAATTACTAAAATTTTTAATACGAGTGTTAATTATAAGTATAAAGGAGAGCTCGTAGAAAGCTGAAACTTGGCAATTAGATAGTTCATACCAAATAAAAAATTACGTTCAATTTTCAGACCGCAGTGTTGCCAACTTTCCGAGAAAAAAATTACTAAATTTTTTAATACGAGTGTTAATTATAAGTATAAAGGAGAGCTCGTAGAAAGCTGAAACTTGGCAATTAGATAGTTCATACTAAATAAAAAATTAAGTTCAATTTTCAGACCGCAGTGTTGCCAACTTTCCGAGAAAAAAATTACTAAAATTTTTAATACGAGTGTTAATTATAAGTATAAAGGAAAGCTCGTAGAAAGCTGAAACTTGGCAATTAGATATTTCATACCAAATAAAAAATTAAGTTCAATTTTCAGACCGCAGTGTTGCCAACTTTCCGAGAAAAAAATTACTAAAATTTTTAAAAATTTATTACGACCATGTCGTTTAACCGATTTTGTTCAAATTTTCACAAAAGATTCTTCTGGTATCCATATAAATTAGATAATTTCAACAAAGTACAGTGCTGCCAACTTTCTGAGAAAAAAATTACTAAAATTTTTAAAAATTTATTACGGCCATGTTGTTTAACCGATTTTGTTCAAATTTTCACAAAAGATTTTTCTGGTATCCATATAAATTAGATAATTTCAACAAAGTACAGTGCTGCCAACTTTCTGAGAAAAAAATTACTAAAATTTTTAAAAATTTATTACGGCCATGTTGTTTAACCGATTTTGTTCAAATTTTCACAAAAGATTCTTCTAGTATCCATATAAATTATATAATTTAAACAAAGTACAGTGCTGCCAACTTTCTGAGAAAAAAATTACTAAAATTTTTAAAAATTTATTATGACCACGTTATTTAACCAATTTTAATCAAATTTTCACTAAAGATTCTTCTGGTATCCATATAAATTAGATAATTTCAACAAAGTACAGTGCTGCCAACTTTCTGAGAAAAAAATTACTAAAATTTTTAAAAATTTATTATGACCACGTTATTTAACCAATTTTAATCAAATTTTCACTAAAGATTCTTCTGGTATCTATATAAATTAGATAATTTCAACAAAGTACAGTGCTGCCAACTTTCTGAGAAAAAAATTACTAAAATTTTTAAAAATTTATTATGACCACGTTATTTAACCAATTTTAATCAAATTTTCACTAAAGATTCTTCTGGTGCCCGCATAAATTATGCAATTTTAACAAAATACAGTGTTGCCAACATATTAAGAAAAAAATTACTAAAATATTAAAAATTTATTGTGGCTACATTATTTAACCGATTTTAATCAAATTTTCAGAAAAGTTTCTTCTAGTGCCCACATAAATTATAATTTTATTAAACTACGATGTTGCCAACTTTCCGGAAAAAAAAAATAATAATTTTCTAAAAATTTGTTATGCCCGCATTATTTATCCGATTTTAATGAAATTTTTACAGAAGATACCCTTAGCGCCTATAATATTATATATTAGCAAAATACAATGTTGCCAACTTTCGATAAAAAATTTTTTATCCCTCTATCTTATCATTTATGTGATAATGTCAAAGTGTATTTTGTATTTTGGCTAATCGAAAAACTAGCTTATAAAATCAAACCACATTCGACTAGCTCCATTCTCGCTTTGCGAGAATATTATTTTGTTCCTAATATTGTAGATCTAAGTTTTTGAACAGCTTCTTTAAAAATATAGCAATTGGGGTCCCAAGATGAATGTGCTGTGTCTAAGTTTGATTTGTGAACATTATTATGTTTGCTACAATTAATGCACCTAAGTGTAGAGTTGTTACAATCCTTGTGTAGGTGATGGCCAGAGCAATTTGAGCATATTTGTTCATGTAGGTTGCAGGACTTTGCAAGATGGTGAAAGCCACAGCACTTGAAGCATCGTCTTACATCAATCCCATCATATATAGAGCAACAGTCATAACCAACTATAATTTCGTCTTTTTTTATTAATGTATTGTAAGTATTTACATCAACTTGGATTAGCGCCTGAAAAATATTTTTGTTCTTCTTTGTTGGAAATATATCAATAATTTCACACTTATAAACATCATGAAAGATAGAATTATTCTGTTGAACTAACAAATTAAGTAGTTCTTCTTTAGAATATTTGTCGGACATTCCAACAATTTTTAGTCTGGGATTGAGACTGGAAAGTTGTTTGATATCATATTTACCATTTAAATTTGTATCAGCTAGCTTTACAAAATTATCAGTGTGATCAGAATTAAGACAACTTATCAACACAGCACCATTATTTAAACTTTTAACTGTATTAACCGATATATTGGATGAGACCGGATTAATTGACTTCAGAATGTCAGATTTTGTTGTACTAGTAGTTTGTTTGATATTTTTAGGTTTAAGCAAGATTGGTGGAGCAACACTAGAACGTTGAGCTACAGATGAATAAGTATTGTCTGTTGCTTGAGGTAATTGTGAGTTTGTGCTTTTCTTAAAGTTAGAGAGTGTTTCATTGAAATTAAGTTTTAGTTCAGTTAAAGCCTCAGTTAAAAAAGTACGAGTTAAGTCGGTTATTTCAGATTTTAAATTGGTAAAAAGTTTATTAAAAGTACCTAATGTAAATAGTGTTGAAATTTTGGAAATATTATCGTTTATACTATTTATAGCGGTTTCTGTATTAATTATTTTTTGATTATCAGTAACGGTACAGTTAATTTTGCAAGTCGAACATAAATAAAATAAGTTATTACATCCTTCGAGCACTTTATATTCTTCATTATTTACTTATGATAAAAATTCTGTAGAAATACATAAACAACATATAAAATTTATTTATGTCATCATTTATTTGACTAAATAGGCGTTTATAAAAAAAATCAATCAATCAAGATGCGACAGATTATTCGTTTATAATTTCAGATTCGGAATTTATAACATAGGTACCTACTTCTGAAATTAGTAATAATTTACATACTAACTATAAGAAATTAAATTTTAATTAATTTATAAAAAATTAAAACAAAAAACTGAAGAGGACTTCGAACCGTTTTTTTTTTCAATTAGATTTTCGTTCTGGTTCCAGTTTTCGTTCTGCCAAAAATAACAGTTTCTTTTTTCTGTTTTTCGGTTGGGTTTCAATTGACTAAGCTACGCATTGAAAATTAATTTATTTATGTGTTATTTTGTATATTATTTCTTTTAAAATACTTCGTATATTATACAGGGTGATTCATTGGTAAACGGAAATACTTAAACGGTGAATAGAGGTCACCGAGGCGGTTCTGGAAATACCCCATTTATTGGACCTGACGGTCTTTGTAATCGAGATACAGGGTGTTTTATCGATTTTGCTTATTTCTTCCTGAGGTCATAACTCTCGAACCACCCCGTATATTTTTTTGATATTTGGTACACATGTTTCTCATTCAGAGCCCAAATGAGCCACTTACTATTCACAAGAAAAATCCAGGTCCGGATTAACAAAAAAATAGATAGCAATTTTGACTTTGAAACAACACCCTGTATATTGAAATTTTCAAAATCCGTTTGCATATTTGGAAAGAGCACAAAAAACGAAATTAAAATGTGCACTTTAAATTTTTCCGCAGAAAATTTAACTATTCACATTTTGAAATTAAAGTAAAATTTTTAAGAACTTAGATCCAAAAAAATAGTTATTATTAACTTTTAATAATAAATTATAAAACTTTTGAATCCATACTCATTTTAAAATTATTGAATAACTATTAAATACATTGGTTTTTATTTTATTTATTTTTTTTTTTATTTATTTTTTTATTTTTTTTTTAAATTTTTTTTTCTATTTTTTTTTTACAATTTTTTATTTTTTTATTTTTTTTTTTTTTAACTATAAAAATAGAAACCAATGTATTTAATATTTATTCAATAATTTTAAAATGAGTATGGATTCAAAAGTTTTATAATTTATTATTAAAAGTTAATAATAACTATTTTTTTGGCTCTAAGTTCTTAAAAATTTTACTTTAAGTTCAAAATGTGAATAGTTAAATTTTCTGCGGAAAAATTTAAAGTGCACATTTTAATTTAATTTTTCGTGCTCTTTCCAAATATGCAAACGGATTTTGAAAATTTCAATATACAGGGTGTTGTTTCAAGGTCACAATTGCTATCTATTTTTTTGTTAATCCGGACCTGGATATTTCTTGTGAATAGTAAGTGGCTCATTTGGGCTCTGAATGAGAAACATGTGTACCAAATATCAAAAAAATATACGGGGTGGTTCGAGAGTTATGACCTCAGGAAGAAATAAGCAAAATCGATAAAACACCCTGTATCTCGATTACAAAGACCGTCAGGTCCAATAAATGGGGTATTTCTAGAACCGCCTCGGTGACCTCTATTCACCGTTTAAGTATTTCCGTTTACCAATGAATCACCCTGTATTAGTCAAATCACCTACATATGATATTAATTATAAAAATCATAAATCTTATGTTACAAAATTAAATAGTCCTACCAGGACCTACAGGGGAAAATAACAACTACTGGAGTCACTTGAACAGGAAAGTTAGTATATGCATTAGAAATTATACCCCATAGACAAGGAAAGTAGTCCCAAATTTTTGTAATGCCTGATCAATACTTATCGGGCGCCTAATTAAATCAAAACATAGTACAGTCGCAAGATCGGTAGTACTTGGACCCTGTTAGTGGTACTTCTAGCATGGCCTGCTTTCAATAGATTTTTAGAAATTTTATATTATAGATTCTCAGTTTCAAGTGTAAATTTATCAAAATTCTTGTTTCAATTTTTTATAATTAATTTGTACAAATTTTTACAGACATATTTATCAGATTTTTTTTAAAACTTTCTTGAAGTGGTCAATGTGTGATTTTATTTGTATATGTTATAAATTTGAGGTATAAGCTGTGAAAGATCATTTTCTCCTTTAAAAAGAATGGAAAATTATTAAGAAAAATATCAAATAGTAGATTCAGTAATATCTATTAGTATTTTATATATAGAAAATAACAGCTAAATTATTTGTCACTTTAAATGAAAATAGAAGAATTAGATTAATATTTGGTATGGAAATTGTTTATATAAAATTATTCAGTAATGAAAGATAAGTAGGAATTAGCGAAATGAATATTTTTTACTTTTTCGTACAAAAATTATTACCTACTTTCATAAAATATGTGTACCCCCTAAAAAAGTCTAGTCTCAGCTTTCAATTATAAATAATAATTAAAATGTCAGTACCCAATAATTTAAGGAATATATACATAAATTTTTCATTTCACTTTTATAATTTTTGTGTATCATTTTGAAATAATCAATATTTTTTTCAATTGTATGTTAGATTTAATAATAATCTGTCAAAACTGTCAACGTGTTGAATAGAAACATAATTTCAGATTAGAATTTATTTATCAAATTATTTAATTTCATAGATTTTCTTGTTAAAAAAGACGATATTAAATTATAAATAAAAATTTGTCTCTATATATATATATATATCACCAGAATGTTTTCAGAAATTAGTTTTATTAGTAAAGTTTAGCAAAATGTTACTACCATTTATAACAATACAATATTTTCTGTTATTTCAACAAAGTTTAGGTAGTAAATTAATGCAGATTACTGTAATTGAAAATTATATTAAATGGCAAAATACTACGAATACTGTAAATGCTTTTATTTGTTGGGAAAAAAGTAAGATGTATTTTAAAATTGTGTGTGCCGATTGCATGAACCATTGATAAACGCTTTGTGAATTAACTTTTGTGTTTCGCTCAGATTGTTTGGCCTCGGCTTTGCTTCGGTCACAAATATCTCAGTTAACACAATAATCATTGCTTTCTACTCCTTATAACATAATATAATATTTCCTAAATAACTCATATTTTTGAAATGATTTTGTAATGTTTCACATTTCAGATGATATGCAAAAATTAACAGAAACATTGAATGACAAAAGTGTTATGTTTAATGCTCAAAATAATATTTTTTCAATAGCGCATTTAACAAAAGTATTTTCTAATATATTTATTGTTGATTTAGATTGTAACAATTCAAATGATTTACTTATTATGGTATTATATAATATAATAACATTTACAAAATTACTTCTTGTCCATAAATCAAATTTTCATTTTTTAGGCGAATCAATCACTTTTGTTTCGACCTCCTAATCACTGGTTATTACTTTCAAAAGCAGACAAATTTGGTAATATATCTGAAGAAAGACAATATTTTCAAAACTTTGACATGTTTATTGATAGTAAAGTAATATTAGCGAAAGAAATTAATGACGAAGAATATAATTTTCGTTACATTTATAAGATCGATAAAAAAACGAATATTATATTTGACAATTTCGCATTATGGAAAGATGGTAACAAATTTTTATATTATGAAAAACATTCTTTGTCCTGGAGAAGACGTAATATTCGTAAACACGCATTAAGAACTAGTATGGTTATTTTATTTAATGATACTCACAATCATATGGATGATTACAGGTTAGTATAACTTGTATTATCCAATAATGGTGTGTTTGGAATTAGTTTAGAATGTAATTGAGACAAATCGTAAGTTAATTGCAATTTCAATTAATATTCGAAAATGTATAATAATATTCATCAATTGTCAGATAATTTTTTTGTTAACAATAGAGAACTTGCAAAGAAATAGTTAGTACATATAATTTTTATTTACTCACGGACAAGTGTCCAGCGGGCCCATGCGTTAAGACGGCACTGAGTTCCAGTTCTCTATTTGCGATAATAAAACAATAAGATGCGATTGTTTTTAGGATGAATGAAATAGATGCCACAACAAAAATAAATTACCCTTTAACACATTCTTTAGCGGATTACATGAATGCAAGTTTAAAAATTATCTATGTACCGCAGTGGTATCGAAATACTCCTGATCAAAATAATACTTTGCTTGGTACTATATTAATGAAAGAAATTGATATTTCAGGTAAGTTTTTTAAGTATTCTGCACGGCAGCATTCTCAACAACCTTTTAAATTAGTGATGTTCTTCTGTACTTGATATTCTATCTTGTTTCATTTATGGAGTATTTATTTAGCTAAGGCACGTTTGAATTTGAATCTGTTGAATTTGATGTCAAAATTTTTTATTTTCTATTCTATGTGTAAAAAATGACACAAATTTCATGTATAAATTACGTTTTATAATAGTTGGTGTAATTTAATTTATCGATAATATTGATATATCGGTATATCAATATTATCGATATATCGATAATTGATATTTTAAAAAAATATGGATATACCGATAATAATAATATATCGATATTTTGATATATGGAGATACAATTTAAATATTTATATATTCAATGAAATATTCAAATTATATCAATCAATAAGTAAATTAAACAATATATCAGTGTATCTTTACATTAATAGTTTCATTAAAATGGGAAAATAAAATTTTAATATTGATTCAATTTTTTACATTAAGAATAAATATTTTAAAATAAAACGGCTTTAGGTTTAAGTAAGTTATGTATTAATATTTATTAATAATCGATGTTTCGACAAACTGAAAGTCCATCTTCATCAGACAAACTGTTACAAATGATATATACAGAACATAGAAACAAGTTACTAGGTAACAAATAAGTAACTAGATTATAAATTTTTTATAAATTTTTAATTAATGAAAACCAAATTTAAAAAATATCTGTAATATGTTTTATTTTTTAAGAAATGCAGTAACCAGAGTAACTAGTCCGTATTCTCTCCTCACTTATTCGTGAAAAAGTGCTTTTATCATTAATTTCAAAATAACTTTTTGCTTTCGTTTTTCATCAAATGTAAACAGTTTTTCTATTTTTGATCATTTTTATTATATTCGGTATTATAAAATTTAAATAAACCATTATAAAATGCTTAATAAGTAATTTTAATTAAACGTAAAAAGTACATTTGGCAAAAATCACTTTTATAAATAAGGTGAGAATACGGGGCAAAGATTTTTTTTTATTTGTCTCATCCATATGTGGGAAGAATCTCAAATACTTTTACCTTAAATTAAAATTTCATCAATCTTAAATTTGCTGAAATATCAATATATCAATATAACGATAATTTTTATTTTTAATATCAATTATCGATAAATTATCAATATATTGAGATTTTTCCCAGCACTAAATTTAGGTAACAACAGCAAGTAATTTTTTTTTACATTTTCTCCTGGTACAATTTTTACATAATTGTCGATGTGTTCCAAATGGGGTTTGGAATAGCGTCAAATATTTTTACTGTATGTTAATAATAGTAGATATTTTTTTTAGGATCACCATTTTTTTGCATGTTGGAAAGAATCAGCTGGTTAGATTGCATTGCAATGACAACGCCAATTAAAGGATTTTTTATGTTTCGCCAACCGCCTTTATCCTATGTTAAAAATATTTTTATCCTTCCTTTTGGCACGAATCTTTGGCTAACTGATATTTCGTTTCTAATTCTCTCCGCTATTTTACTCTACATAGTTATAGTTTGGGAATGGGAAAAAATAAAAGAAACTCAGGAAGAACCTGAATCCGATATGATAAATAAGAGTTTTTCCGAATCATTACTTTTTATAGTAGGAGCTGTAAGAATATTACATTATTTATATTTGAAATATACTTGGATTATTTAAAGAAATTCCTCAAATTAAGTAATAATTGTACTGTTTAGACAAATTTGCTTTATTCAAAGTCAAATGACTATATACCATCTAATCTTGTAAGATAGCTTAAAGTTTTTATTTAACATGACTTACACAGAAATATAAAAGTTAGAAATTGTCTTATAGGTACTACTTTTGCTAAGTCTCTTAAGACCACCTGCTTTGCGAATTAAATTCCGGAAATAAGCAAAAAAAATTTAATTTCAGATGTAATAAGATAATTTAGTAGAGTAAAAAATTTTTCAGAACTCATTATATAAAATAAAACAGCTTCAGGTTTAAGTTTTGTATTAATATTTATTAATACAGAAATTAAACCTAAAGCTGTTTTATTCGATAATTTAGTAATTTCTATGTTAATTTTCGGGTTAATTTAGTAATTATTATAGCGAAAATTTCTTCAAATTTACACACAAAATGTTTATATTTAAAACATGCATAGATAAGAAGAGGATAAAAAATATGTTTCTTTACTTTCTGTAACTTGACACCCATATAAATCTTAAATGGATTCGTAAGCAAGAAGAGATATTGAAGCAAATGTAAACACAAATGTGTTTTTAAATAGAACTTATTTCTCTAATTAATTGTGTTGTGTTCTTTATATATATATATATATATATATATATATATATATATATATATATATATATATATATATATATATAATGATTCATCTAATATAAAAACAAAATTTATTATTATATTATTATTACTTATCAGGAATTTTGTTTTCATAATCCAATTTTTTCTTTAATAGATCAAATTGTGTTTACGAAGAAGATATATTTTTATAGGTAACTCAACAAGGATATGTATCAGAACCAAAAGGTGGACCTGGAAAAATCTTAATATTAACAATATTCTTGACTTTAATATTCTTATTTACGGCCTATACTGCATACACGGTTGTTTTATTCCAAGCTACCGCTAATGACATTAAAACATTGGAAGATTTGTACCATTCGAAAATTGTACTTGGTTTAGAGGATAAACCTTATTACTTATATTATATTCCTGTAAATATTATGATTTCTGTAGTTATCTTCAATATATAATTAAATTCTATTCACATCTTGTATGACTCGTCGTTTTCTAGATAGAAAAAATAAAGACAGAATATCTCGTAACGCTACGAATCTTACGAAATGTGAACAGAATTGCGGCATTAATATGTTCTATTTGTTTCAGAAATACACGGAACCATTACGAAGGAAGATCTATTACGAAAAAATAGCTCCTAAAGGTAAAAAACCAAATATTTTTGAATTAGATGACGGTATGAAAAGAATGCGAAATGATTATTTCGCATTCCATACGGATAATATAGCAGGCTATAAACGTATTCACGATACATTTTTGGAAAATGAGAAATGCGGCATACAAGAAATCACATTAATGTACGAATCGTACCCTTGGATCGTATCACCGAAGAATTCATCATTTTTGGAAATATTTAAAATCGGGTACAGTAGAGCATATATTTTGTTAAAAATCAATAGTTATTACTGCATATGTGTCACAAGAAAGGACTAACGCTTTTATTAAAATTTACATTTGATTGCTGCAGAATGTGAGTTTTACTGTACACTGCAAAAAATTTATGTAATTTTTCATAAAAAATTTAATATTACGTAAATTATCACAGTCAAATTACAAAATGTTGTTATTTTTATTGTTAAAACCTATGTAAAATTACAGAAATTTAAGATATATTTTGTACAGTGTATGTTTAAAATCGTAGAGCTTAAAATCTAAATAATCATAAATTCTATCAATTTAAGATCTTACATTTTTTTAATATTGCAATTTTAAATCACAGGAATTCTGATTGGTTCGGAATTTAAATTATTTAGGCTATTCAAGTTTTTAACTTGTCGAGATTTTTAGTTTCCCAACTTTAGAGTTATTATTATTTTTATAAAACTCAAGAAAATAACGTAATTTTACAATTCTATATACATGAGAGATTTAAGTCAAATTACATGAAATAATGTTACCTAAAATCAATGGTTAACTAGGTAATTAGAATGTCAACTGTTTTCGATGCACCTCAGTCTACTGAAGCTTGTATTTCAAAATAGGATAAAGAGTTATTTGTTTCTATTAAGTAATGTGTTTATAAAATTGCATTGCTCTTATGTAAGCAGTACAGCAGTACTCTTTTTTCGTATTTTCTTTGGTTTTACCACAGCCACGGTTTTATTTTGGAATACAAGCTAAGTGGTCAATATTAATGAAGAGAAAGATACGGGCGTCAAAAAGCGAATTACGGAAATAAAAACAATAGGTAAATAATATTGTTTTGTTTTAGATATCGAAAACTACAAGATAGTGGACTAGTACAAAGAGAACTAAAAAAACGAATATCTCATAAACCTGAGTGTATGGTACGAGGAAACAGTTTTCGAAGTGCAGGAATTCTCGATTTGTACTCTGTTTACATGTTACTTGTCATTGGAATAGTTTCATCGTTTGTAATGATGTTCATCGAAATATTGGTGCACAAATATGTACACAAAAAGCATCTACATTGATTTTTGTATAAACATTTCTGTTGACAAATGTAAAAGGATATTGTAAAATTAGTTATAGTAGAATTTGTATAGAACCACGTTGTCAATCTCTGAAACTGCACCTACTACTTATACCGAATTGTGCGAAGAGAAAAAGACGAAACAGCGACAACTAAAATAGGGACGATCCGATATAATATACTCTCAGTTCAGCATCTCACCATGCCCTTATGTTATACTGTTAGTGAGCAATCACCTTTACATTACCTTTCTTCGAATGACGTTTATTTGTGTTTGTGTAATATCGGTATTTTATGTATGTGTTGATGGGGAGGGGGGGGGGGGCTTCAATTCAAGTTCTGATGTATTTCAATTTAAAAATGTAGTAAGATGTTGTAGAATTAGTTAAATAATTTTTTTTGTAAAAAATTGTTATATGTAAAAGTTTTAAAAAATTCAGTCACATTTTATATAATGAGTATACCAAACTTGAACAGTTTGCTAGGTAGGTTATTCCGAGTGAAAAATGTCATATGAACATAGCTTCTATTTTATGTAGTTGCTTAAACACAAGCTTCATGAATAGTTAGAAGATACTTCACTTCAAATTCGATAACGCATGTGGTTTCAACATGATGGTGTACCACTCCATATTTAAAGACGACAAGTGAGCGTATGACTAATTTTTAACTATTCAGATAGATGGATTGGACGTTATAGCAAGATCTCCAGATTTAAATCCTTTGGATTATTATCTTTGGCGACATTAAAAGCAGCTCGTGCACAGTGTGGAAATAAACACTCGCAAACAGTTGATGGAAAGAATAATGGTAGCATTAAATCAAATTCGTTATAATATTGACATGATTCGCGTGTATCATCCTTTGATTTGTCCGTGTCATGCCGGCATTCGCTCGCTTTGAACATTTATTGTAAAATATAAAATAATTTTACTTGCCTCTCGACTATTTCATTTTGTTTTCTACGTTAACTTGTAATTAAACTCTTAAATTTACTAAATAAAAGTTTAATTTCTTGTAATTGCGCAACTAGTCAGAATAGGACCTATGTTCATATGATCTTTTTCATTCAACATGACTTCTTTAACAAACAGTTAATGTTTGATAGACTCGATATAAATCACCCTGTATAATGTGTAGAAAAACTGTTTGTATGTTATTAAAAATTAGTAATGTAAATTAGAATCTACAAAAATAAAGCACTATACAGAATATTATTATTCTTTAATTAATAAAATTATCTTTCTTCTTTTTTTTATATTGCATGTAAATACAATAAATAATAATTAATTTTCAATTAACAGGGAGAAATAATTACGGCTGTACACATAATTTCGGTATAATTAAAAAAAATAGTTTAATAATAAATGAAACAGAAACATATATATTTGAAAATCTTTTCAATAAAAATTCGAGTAAATCAAGAAAAATGTTGTTACCAATTATAATTGTTCAATATTTTTTACTTGTTCAACCAAGTTTCGGCAATAAATTAATTGAAACTACTTTAATAAATGATTATATTAAATGGCAAAATTACAGAAATACTTTAAACATTTTTCTTTGTTGGAATGAAAGTAAGAAATATTTCAAAATTATAAACAAATTTGTACTAATTATATTTGAAATTTCAGATGAGATACAACTATTGACAGAATTATTCTACAAGAATAATATTATGTTTAATATGCAAAATTATAAATTTTCAATTACAAATTTGATAACAACATCGAATAATATATTTATTGTCGATTTAGCCTGTAACCAATCTCATGATTTACTTTTTATGGTATAAGTATATTATTTGTATTGAATACAAATCTGCAGATTTAAAAGTTATACATTACTGTCAGTTCGTTGATGTAGTTTTTATTTAATTTATTGACGAACATTTATAAAAATATTCGGAATTCCTACATTTATGTATTTTAAATTATAAACAACATAACAAATTCTCAAAATTGTAAATTTAATTAAAAATAATAGAACTAAATATGTATTTTTGGAATGTGAGCTTCCATCTTCAGTAGCAATTTTAAATATGGCTAAAATTCTGATAAGTTATCTAAGGGCATACATAAACTGGACGAACTCATTGATAAAAAAATACTAATATTTGTATTTTTTGAAATAACGAGATCATTATTAATGCCCTGGACTAAAAAAAATTGATATATCGATTATTTACCAATATATCGATATATCGATAATTGACATTAAAAATAAAATTTATCGATATATCGATATTATCGCTATTTTGATATATTGATATATGGATATTTTGATATCTGAGCAAATTTAAGATTGATGAAATTCTAATTGTAGGATAAAAATATTTGAGATTCTTCCCACATATGGATGAGGGAAATAAAAATAATTAGTTTTTAATTGAAATAATTTGCTATTTAAAACAATAATATTTAATATATAAGATAAATAATTTTTATTTGCTCTTGATAATAAAGTACATTTTTAAAACAGATAATAACAAATAGACAAATTTCTATTAAAATTAGTTCATATAAGTATAGATACAAAATAACAAAGCAATTATTAAACATTTTATTTGGGCAAATTTGATCAGTTATTTTCACGTCCTTATTAGCAGTAAAATATATTTATGTACCCTGAAAGCCACTGATCAAAATTTCAATCATATGAAAAATTTGCTACTGATGTTGCAAGCTTAGCTTTCGAAATACGTACTCACAATTAGATACGTTGGTTCGTATTCTCACCTCATTTTTAAAAAAGATTTTTGTTAAAATTATTTTTGACGTTTACTTAAAATATTTTATTAAATCATTTTAATTAGTTCATTTGAATTTTATAATATTAGATATATCAAATATAAATCTATCAAAAATAGAAATACTCGACACTCATATTTGATAAGAAGTAGAAGCAAAAATTTATTTTAAAGTGAAAAATAAAAGCACTTTTTCATAAAGAAAAGTGGTGAGAATACGAACC
The DNA here is from genome assembly GCA_963966155.1 of Clivina fossor. NCBI lineage: Eukaryota > Metazoa > Arthropoda > Insecta > Coleoptera > Carabidae > Clivina > Clivina fossor. The sequence continues at coordinate 9,042,347 of OZ014550.1, forward strand.
ATTGTTTTTAACTAAATGAAATGGCATTAGGAATTTATTCCAAATTAATACATTATTTAAAAATTTTCGACAAAGAAATATTATATTTTAGGAAATTCGAAATAAATTTATAAAATTTTTCAGGCAAATCAACTAGTACTATTTCGTCGTCCAAATCATTGGTTACTACTTTTAAAATCAAACGCATTTCCAAGTATCTCTGAAGAAAAACAATATTTTCAAAATTTTGATATGTTAATTGACAGTAAAATAATATTAACAAATGAAATTGAAAATAACGAATATAATTTTTGCTATGTTTATAAGATTACTAATACATCCAATATTATATTTGACAATTTTGCATTATGGAAATATAATAAAGCATTTTTATATTACAACGATGAGCCAGTATCTACTAAACGATATAATATTCAAAATCACGTTATTAAAGTTGCAACATTGGTTACAAATAATGATACTCTTAATCATATTTACGATTATAGGTTAGTTAATTATTAATAAATACATTTTTCTATATCAAAAATTAGAAGAGTTACTATAAGAGCTACCATAAACACACTGTAAAAAATATATCTTAAATTTATATAATTTTATATAGGTTTTAACAGCAAAAATAACAAAATTTTGTTATTTTACTGTGATAATTTGAGTAATATTACATTTTTTATGAAAATGTACATTTACAAAACATAAATTTTTTACAGTTCTCTCTCTATATACGTATGTATGTATAGAAAATAACAGAAAAAGACAAAATATTTGTTGGGTTTGAGTATAAAAGTCATTTTAGACTATCATAATTTGTAAACAAATATTTATTAATGCAATGTAATGCGTACAAAAAAATATTATCTGTTTCTGACGCACCTATTAATTTTTTTTCGTGCGTTATGACAAATCGTGTGAAAATGTTATTAATAAATATTTGTTAATAATTTATGATGATCTGAAGGCCACTTTAAACGGCCATAATTTATTAATAATTTTTGAATAACTATTTGAAATAAATAATGAATAAATATGTGAGACCGTTTAAAGTAACCTTAAAGTAGGCTTAAAACATGAGTGTATGCGTAAATTTTAAGAAATTAGTTTGCATAAAATTTAATATAAATAAATATAATTTAACTTATCAAACAACTTATTATTTCTAAACATAATAATTTCATAATTAATAACATTGTCATGTAAATTTCTATTTTCAGATATAATTATATTGATATTGTGTCAAAACTAAATTATATTTTAATCGATTGTTTAGGAGATTATATGAATGCTACGATTGATCGAATTTTTGTATCAAATTGGTATAACATAAATGGTACAAATCAGAATAATAGTTTAATGGGACTTTTAGTTGAACATAAAGTTCACATACTAGGTAATTATCAATACACAAAAAAAATCATAATTTATTCGTGAAAAAAAAACCATAAAAATTTAATCATATTTGAGTAAAAACATTCCATTTTTCATTCGTATAAAATTAATAAGCAACAAAATTTTAAGCTTACGAAAAATGAAATTTCAAATAAAATTAACATTTCTATTTTATTTTTTTACGTCCAGTTAAGTTAATTAACAATTGCATTGTTTATTTTCGATTGAATTTTAATTTGATCATTGAAAATGTGTGAAAAAGTGCAAGAAATGCAATCATATTTGTCAGAAACTGTATATTCGATCAAGAAACCCGGTCAATTGTATTTAATTTGACATCTCCGACGGCTATATTAAAAATTAAGTTAGGTTAATTGACAATTGTATTGTTTGTTTTCGCTTGAATTAAATTATTAAAATGTGTGAAAAAGTGCAAGAAATGCAATGTATACCGCCCGGGGTAGTCAGAAATTGTATATTCGACTAAAGAAATATTAATTTTCACGAATTACGTAACAAATATATGAGTCGTATAGATGCAAAACTCACTATTTGCAAATTTTAAGTTCTGAAATATTTGCAAAAAACTGTTATAGCTAAGTGTAATTGTATTTTGATGATAAAATCTTGTTACTAGATGGCAATACTTATTTAAAATCGTGAATCATTGGTTTTATACATCATTAATTCATACAAAGTAACTGTTTGCTTTCCACCAATAAAATTTTTATTGGTGGAAAGCAAACAGTTACTTTTGCATCTAAAAATGTTGTGGTAATTATTACAGGTTCGTCATTTTTCTGTAAAAGTGAACGAATACCTTTAATGGATTGTATTAGTATGACATTACCTAGTAAAAACTTTTTCATATTTCGCCAGCCACCTTTATCCTATGTGAAGAATATTTATATTCTTCCGTTCGATGCAAGTCTTTGGCTAGCAGATATCTCAATAGCGCTTTTTGCTGCAATCCTACTCTACGTAATCGTCGTTTGGGAATGGAAAATAATAAAAGAATCCCAAATGGATCCAGATGCCGACATGATACACAAGACATTTTCGGATTCTTTACTATTTCTAGTGGGAGCAGTAAGATTATTTCATTTTAACATAGTAAAAAATCGTTCAGAACTCATTCTATAAAATAAAATGGCTTTAGGTTGTAGTTTTGTATAAATGCCCAACGTACCTACTCAACGTACCTACTTCTTCATTATGAAAACTAATACAAATGATATTTACAGTAAATAAACAGAACATAGAAACAAGTTATTAGCTAACAAATAAGTAACTAGATTATAAAATTTTTATAGATTTTTAATTATTGGTATATACATATATATATATATATATATATATATATATATATATATATATATATATATATATAATATATAGTCGTTTCGAAGCGTTTCGGCTCTACACTGTAAAAAAAGTTGGCTTCTTATAAGTCATAATTTATAAATTATTTTATTTTATGATTTTTAAATTTCATTTTAATTTTAATAATGTAATTTAGTTACTTTGTCACCTACACTGTAAAAAAACGTTGTCTTTTCACATAAATACCATAGTAAAAAAATTACATATTATTTCAACAAAACGATAAATTTTCTGTAAAAATAATATAATTTGATAATTTTAAGTAAAATAATTAATTTACCATATTATATATAGATACTTTTTACCGAAAAAGTAAGTAAACTTACATAAAATATACGTATTTATACAAATTTTCCTGTGACGTCTGCAAATTAACATACCAAACTGGTGTAAATCAGTTGCCCCGGATTTTTATGTAAAATTACCAATTTTTTTTACAGTGTATGACAACTATTATTATTTAGCTGAGCTGTGCTAATTTTATGGAACAGAACAGATAATCGTACACTGTAAAAAAAGTTGTCATTTTACAGAAAAAAATCTCTAACCACTTTTAGTATATATAACCTTTTGCTTAATTTTTATTATGTAAATTTAGTAAGTTCATTTATAAAGAATAGATTTGTTTCTAGATTACTCAACAGGGATATGCTACAGAAGCAAAAAGTGGCCCAGGAAAAATGTTGATAATGATCATTTTCATAACAGTAACATTCATTTTCACTGCTTATAGTGCATATACAGTTGTCCTCTTCCAAGAAACTTCAAACGATATAAAAACTTTGGAACATTTATATCATTCGACTTTTGTTTTGGGAATGGAAAATCAACCTTATTATCTAGCACTATTTCCTGTAATTTTTTTATTTTTTTATAAAATAATTAAACAGAATCTAATCCGAAAATAGTTTTTAATTTAATAAAAAAATATCTCAACTTAAACTTTATGTAACTAAAAAAACACTTTTCAAATAGAATGTCACCGAACCAATAAAAAAAAAGATTTATCAAGAAAAAATTTTAACTAAAGAAAACGCACCTCACATCTATTCTTTAGATGCAGGAATGAAAAAAGTACAAAATGAATATTTTGCATTCTATATCGATAAAATTAACAGTTATAGATATATGCACGACAATTTCTTCGAAAATGAAAAATGTGGCATTCAAGAAATTTCCCTATTAAATGATCAAACTCCTTGGATTACAGCACCGAAAAATGAAACCTTTACGAAATTATTTAAAGTTGTGTACGTTTAACTGATATTAAAACATGAGGGCAAAGGGAAACTCTGGTAGATCAAGAATTTTTTAACTCAAAATTCTTTGGGTTTAATGCTATATAGGTAGTGTTTTTAACCTAAAATTTTGTTATAAATCATTTTCAGAACTACATTGACAAATACTTTCTTAATTTACTGGAACGCCCCATGTTTTAAGAATGCTTCCAAATCAGAATATCTTAAAAATGATTGAATTAATAAATATATTTTGTAGATTTCTTAAACTACAAGAATATGGATTAACTGCGAGAGAAGTAAAAAAACGAATACTTCCAAAACCGCAATGTATAACTCAAGGCAGTAATTTTAGAAGTGCAGGAATTTTAGATTTGTATCCTGTGTACATGTTACTTATTATTGGAATTATTTTATCAATTCTAATTTTATTTCTTGAAGTAGTAACTCAAAAATATATGCAACACAAACTAAAATATAAAATATGAATATAAATTAACAATTTATTGTATCAAATATTTAAAATCGGTTGAGCATGTATTAACTACATTAGATTTTTTTGTGTAAAAAAATTCGGTAATTTTTACATAAAAACCTTAGGCAACTGATTTACGTAAATTTACAAACGTCACAGCAAAATTTTTACATTATTTATTTATTTATTTATTATTTATATGTTTGTTAATTATTTTACTTAAAATTACAAAATTATATTATTTTTACAGAAAATTTATGTAAACCATCGGTTTTGCTGAAATAATATGTAATTTTTTCACTATGGTTTTTATGTAAATATATATTGTTAGAAGTATGTCAGTAGTTATAGATTCTTGATAAAATTTTAATCAAAAATTAGAGAATTATGTGTAATCGATAATTCTAGTAGTTACAGACAAAGAAATTATAGTTTGTAGTAATAATTTATTTATCTAGTAAATAGTAATTGTATACTACACTTATTTTCAATTACATATTATTAAAAATTAAATTGTATCACAAACATACAAAATAAAATACGCCAGTATTCAATATTATAACAAATAATTCATTATAAGTATAAAAAATATACTACCCAAAATAGTTTCTTTGGAAAATTTGAAAAATTATTCTAAATATGTCTCAGTCAATAATTTTAATAATATATGTATTTAGTAAACTTAACTTCAAATTCAAAATAAAAAACAGAAATTTTCTAAAAATGTATACTAATTTGAAAAATCAATTTCCTAATATCTGCTATCAATTTTTAGTCAATAAGTGTTATTTGAAAAATTGTACCAAATATTTTTTTGTAAATACGTTGTAAACTATATATAAATGGAAAAATAAATTATTTTTTTTATGAAAAATGTTGTCACTATTACAGGTTTTTCAATATTACTGGCTTATACAGTCAGTAGTAAGTAAAAGAAATGTTGAAAATAATCTTATTATAGATTTTGCTAAATTTCAAAATCAATCAATCGCTATTACTTCTTATTTGTGTTGGGATTATGGTAATAAACAGTATTATAATTTTTTTTAACGTAATAATTGTTTAAATAATTATACGAAAGATATTTACGCGAGTTAGCCGAACTAGTTCACTCAATTTACAAACACAATCACTAACAACAAATCGCTATTCGAACTATTTAAGTCTCTAACTTACAACTTTAAAACTAAAATTATTTAAATAAATAAAAAATTTAATATACCACGTTTTTAACACAGACTAAAAAATATAAAATAATTTCTCCTAACTCCATATAGAAAAACATGGGGCAACGACAGCTACTCCCTACACTCCTTACTATTATCTATTGCATGCGCTCCACGTTAATTAGTTAATTAATTAGTTAATATTGCATTGTAAAATATTGCATTACAAATTTTGCAATCGATTTTAAACTAACTTCCTGATGAGCTTGAAACTTTAAACATAGCTCAGAATTCAGATGACAATGCAATATTAATTAATTAATTAATAATATTATAAATCTTAAACTAAAATTAATTAATTAACATAATTAATTATAATTATAATTATATAATTATAATTAATAAAATTATAATTATTAAATTATAATTAATTAAATTTAAACAAGACTAAAAGCAAAAAATAATTATTTAAATTAAAAAGTATGAAATAATTTCTCCTAGACCCATACAGATTTATAATCCCATACAGAAAAACCTGGGGCGCATGCAATAGTAAGGAGTGTAGAGAGTAGCTGTCGTTGCCCCATGTTTTTCTGTATGGGGCTAGGAGAAATTATTTTATACTTTTTAGTCCGTGTTAAAAACGTAGTATGTTAATTTTTTTTTTTTTAATAATTATTTCTTTTTATCTACATATTTTCCCTAAAATAATGATGCTTCCACAAATGGCGCATAAATATAATTTTTTTTTTAATTTAAATATATAAAATCAAAAAATGTTTTTATTTTTTTAGATGAAATATTTCATTTGGGAACCGAATTAATTCAAAATGACATAAAGTTTTCTCAAAAAAATGTGTACAATTTTGAATTAAATCCTGTTAAAGACCCTACCAATATTAATGTAATAGATATCTCATGTTATGGATCTTCAGAACTATTATATTTGGTAAAATTCAACTTCTTCCACAAAATATAGCAGATATACTATTCTAAGCGAATGTAAAAATGTTTAGATTAGAAATATTATTTTTCTTCAATCATATCAAAATATTGTTATATTATTATTATATTGCTTATATAAAAGGAGGTCATTATATTACTAGTACTATAATATAAACATTATTATACAGTACTTATTATATGAACCACTGGTGGTAGCACCAAACATGACTACAACGTCAACTAATATACTCTACGTATATCATCAGCAGCAAAAAATATGCAAATGACATAGACTTGTTCCTGTGTTTTGTTTGTTTATTATTTATGTCTTTTGTACACAAATTTTTTTCCTGATTACGATATACGTAGAGTATATCGAAACGTATTATTATATTTTAAATAATTAATTTTAGATAAATCAAAACAATCTGTTTAAAAATCCGCATCGGTGGTTTATAATAATTCCGAGTGAAAAATATAATTTATCAAAATCGTTACGAAATGTTTTTAATAAATTAAATATCTTGATCGACAGTCAAGTAATTTTAGCAAGACGATTTCCGAACAATACGTTTGACATAAAGTACATTTACAAAGTTGGAGTTAAAGCGAATTTAACAATTACAAATTTAGCATATTGGACTTATACAAATAAGTTTATTTATTATGAAAATGCAGTTATCACTTGGACTAGAAGAAATATTCAGAGATATTTATTAAGAACTGCTTTAGTGGTAATGTATAATAGCACTTACGAACATATGGATGATTATAGGTAAATAATGATTTCGTATTTTAAAATGAAATTAGGCATTTCTGCGGTAGAAAGTAGCGAATATTATGTTAGCGCACAGTAAACTGTAACTAAGCGTACCCGTATTTTATAACTTTTACACTAATATAGTAAATAATCTTTCAGAACTCATTACATTAAAATAAAACGGCTTCAGGTTGTAGTTCTGTATTAATATTTATTAATAATCAACGTACATGTTCATCATTTATATAATTTTTCCTGATAAAGTTGTACATTGACTACAACGATTATATTATTAATAAATATTAATACAAAACTACAACCTAAAGCCGTTTTATTTTACATTAATATTTAATTAATAATATTTTAATTTTGCGTGTCTACTCATTTTTTTACCTGAGACAAGTGCCTCATTCGCCACACCCCCAACCCTGCGTACGGATTTGCTTAAAACTAATAATTAAAAAACGATATTTGTAAATATTTTTAGATTTAACGACGTGGATACAACAACAAAACTAAATTACATTTTAACATTATTTGTACTTGATTATATGAATGCAAGTGTTTCAAGAGTATACGTACCAACTTGGTATTCCAGAACAACTAATCAAAGTGATACTTTATTAGGAACCCTACTTAATAAACAAGTTGATATTACAAGTAAGCATGAAGCCCTTATTCACACCTCCTTATGTTTTAGTCGTAATATTATTGGCCCGTATTTCCATCTCTTTTATTTATGAAAAACTGCTTTTATTTTTTACTTTAAAATACATTTTTATTTCTATCTCTTATCAAATATCAATAGTATTTCTATTTTAGACAAATCACATTTTCTTGATAAATAGAATAGCTTCATGAGTTTCAAAAATGTTCAGTTCCAATTTTTTCAAATATTGACAGCACTAATATTAAATTAATATAATTTTGTTTCAGCAACGCCATTTTTCTGTTTACGGGAACGATTAAAATGGTTTGACTGTATCTCGGAAACAATGCCCGGTTATGGTATATTTGTATTTCGTCAACCACCACTATCGTATGTGAAAAATATTTTTGCTTTACCTTTCGAAATCAATTTATGGTTCACGGATCTAGCCTTCTTAATTTTATCAGCTGTACTGATATACATTGTTGTAATTTGGGAATGGAAAATCATAAAAGAGAATAATGCTACTCCCGAATATGATATGATACATGCAACATTTTCCGATGCTGTTTTGTTCACCATTGGAGCTGTACGTAAATCATCTTAATATGTATTCACTTTGAAATCGAATTATATACAATAAATCAGTGACATTTTAATCATTTTTTATAAAGAGTTTCAAATGCCATGAAATATTTCAAAGTCCACAAAGATTCTATGTTATTGATTATCCAGCGAAAGAACCAATTTCGTTATAATGTCACTAAAATAATAATATCATTTGTTGTTATGTTTACATGAGCGTATAAAAACAGATTAAAACATTTTTAAATTCGTTTTTATAGTCACATGTAAACGTAACATTATTTTAGTGATATTATACTGATGATGGAATTAGTTCTCTCGTTGATAACCTATAACACGGAATTTTTGTACAATTAAATTTCGTGTTTGCATATTCTTCAAAACTTTATTTTCCAAAGATGTCCCTTTCGAAATTTCTGATTCAATTATATGTTAATACCCGTTTGCTGAAACATTTTCGTTAAAAATAATGAAATTTCTTACAGAATCTAAGAATTTTCATTTTAGCGAATCATTATTTTTAAGGAAAATGTTTATGCATACGGGCATGAGTTTAACATACAGTTAAAATAATTATTCCAGGTGTGTCAACAAGGATATGCTACAGAACCAAAAGGTGGTCCAGGGAAAATATTAATATTAACAGTTTTTATAACATTAATATTTGTTTTTACTGCTTATACTGCATACACAGTTGTTCTGTTTCAATCTACTGCTGATAATATAAAAAATTTAGAAGATTTGTACAATTCAAAAATAGGGCTAGGATGTGACGATAAACCATATTTTAAAATGTTATTTCCGGTACATATTTCAACAAAATCTCGATGCATTATTTTGGAGAATGGGATAAATAAAAACGATAAATATGTTTATAAAAAAATGCACTGATACATTTCAAAACATTAAGCCTGATATTACAAGCTCGGTTTTTTTTTAGTTTATTTGTTTAGTTCTGGGCCTCAACTTTATAACTTAATTTCTACAAGATTTTGAATTCTACAAGAATTTAGTTTTCTCCCACTCTTCTCGAGGTATAGATTTCAAATTCTACTGCTATGAAGCAGTAGAATTCGTGGCTTGGAATTTTTATCGTTATCACTTGTTTATATGCGTCTAGCGCAAAAAGTATGGTTAGTGTAATATTTAATAATATTTTTAACACGTTTTTTAACCGAACTTATAGTAACAACTCAAATATCTTGCTGCAATTTTGTATTTCCACCCCCTTTATTTATCTAATTTCTAAACCATATAAAAGAGCAACTCATTCAGAACAATGCATCGAAGTTTATATTATCTATTAGTAATATTTTCATTTAATATAATAAAAAACTGAAATTATATTTAGCGAAATTTTATTTATTTTCAGACTTATACTGAGAAATGGCGAAAGAAAATTTACGATGAACGCTTAGCACCGAAAGGTGTCCATAAAAATTTCTTCAAACTACATGACGGCCTAGAGCGAGTTCGAAATGACTATTTTGCATTTCATGTCGATCAAGTATCTGGTTATAAAACAATTACAGATACATTTTTGGATCACGAGAAATGCGGTTTACGGGAAATTCCATTTCTGATGGAGAAAAATTTGATGGTTGTTGCTGAAAAAGGATCCAGTTATTTGGAAATATTCAGGATTATGTAAGATTTTCTTTTTGTAACTCGGAACCATACGCCATGTGTAATTAGGAATATAAAATATACTAATATTGCCAGATTTATAGACACATCATGTGATGTACTTTACTGAATTAAATTCATGAGTTTATCATGATCAATCAAAAATGGAGGAAAATGCATTACATTGTCGTTGGGATTTTGTGGCAAGGTCAATTCATTTTTCTTCATTTAAAAATTAATTAATGATTTAATTAGTTCATCAAAATAAAATAATGGTGATTTAAGCAAAAAACAAAAATACTATAATTCTCTTAAAATTGTTATCGTATCAGATTTCTTCTGCATCTATAGTATTTTTTATGTCCATCAATCCGTCATTAATATTTTCTATACACTAAAAAATAAATAAATGTTTTTTGCAGATATAATAAATTGCAAGAATATGGATTAAATATTAGAGAAAAACGAAGACGAATAACAAGAAAGCCAGAATGTAGCACTCAAGGAAATAATTACAGAAGTGCTGGAATTCTAGATTTATACTCTGTTTATATGTTACTTATAATTGGTATTATTTTATCTATATTTTTACTCTTTGTTGAAATTTTAATTTATAAAATTATCACACAAAATAAATTAAAGGTAAATGAATCAGAAAAAAAATATATAAAATATTAAAATCTATCGCAGTAGAACTTGTAAAAATCCACGTATTCGGATGTCGTAATGGAAGAAAATTGTGGAGACATATATTATTTCTCCACAATTTCCTATAGGACTCTTACGCCTATGTTCATAAATATTTTTTTTCAAGCATATCATTATATTAATATTATATTACCATATTGCCTATGTAGAAAAAAGTCATTAAGTTACTAGTATAATAATGACATTATAATTAGAACAGTTATTTACTATATATACCACTGGTGGCAGTACCAAACTTAACTACAACGTCAAATGGATTTAATCCGACATCTTCGGTTGCCATATTAAAATTATTATTACGTCAAGTTAAATTAATTTAATGGACAATTGCGTTGTTTATTTTTGTTTGAATATGAATTTTGAATTTGAATTGAAAATGTGTGAAGAAGTGCAAGAAATGCAATATGCACTGTCTAGAGTTGTCAGAAACTGCATATTCAACCAAAAAAACAAATAATTAAGTTAAGTTAATTGACAATTCTATTTTTTTATTTTTACTTGAATTTGAATTTGATTACTGAAACTGTGTAAAGAAGTGCTAGAAATGCAATGTATACCACCCATGGTTGTCAGAAGTTGTATATTTGAACAAACATAAATACAACGTCAAGTATATTTAATCTGACATCTTTGGTGGCCATTTTTGAAAAAAAAATACGTTAAGTTTATTGATAATTATATTGTTTATTTTCGTTTGAATTTGAATTTGATTATTGAAAATGTATGAAGAAGTGTAGGAAATGCAATGTATACCGCCAAATTTGTCAAAAATTGTATATTTGACTAAAAAAAGAGTAATTCTCACGTAACAAAAATAAATAATATATATATATATATATATATATATATATATATATATATATATATATATATACCGGGTGTTAGTTCGTCAAGTTCGTATGGTCGAGTAAAATTCGAAGAAATACTTAGAATACTTTTCGATAGGACATAAAAGGTTCTATTATTTGGTTTTAGTTTTAATTTGCTAGTATGTGCCGTTTGGGCGCTAGAATTTTTTTTTGATTTTTTGGTTTTTATTTTTTTTCTCAAAAACTATGAGGTGTAGGAAAATAAGCATGACATGAAAAAATGCGGAATAATAAGTACGATAATTGAGTAAAAAAACCATTATTCTACGATGCATCGTTTAGTAGAAAAAAAAATTAAAAACTGGGATTGGGATTTTTTCAAAATTTGCTCAAAAAAATCTGAAAAAATTTAATAAAATAAAAAAAAAATTAGCTACATAATAGCTAAGTAACTTTTTTCTCTACCTCATTCTGGTTTGGCAGGAAAAATTATTGAAAATTCTAAAATGTTTTTTAGAATTTTCAATAATTTTTCCTGCAAAATCAGTATGAATTAGAATAAAAAGTTACTTAGCTATTATATAACTAATTTTTTTTTATTTTATTGAATTTTTTCAGATTTTTCAAATTGTCAAATTTTCAAAAATTCAGTTTTTAATTTTTTTCTACTAAACGATGCATCGTAGAATAATGGTTTCTTTACTCAATTATCATACTCATTATTCCCTATTTTTCCATGTCATGCTTATTTTTCTACACCTCATAGTTTTTGAAAAAAAAAAAAAAAACCCAAAAATCAAAAAAAATTCTAGCGCCCAAACGGCACATGCTAGCAAATTAAAACTAAAACCAAATAATAGAATCTTTTATGCCCTATCGAAAAGTATTCAAAGTATTTCTTCGAATTTTACTCGAGAAAGCAGTATATCGCAATTTATCGAAATTACATGTTAAACGCCCATACGAACTTAACGAACGAACACCCGGTATATATATATATATATATATATATATATATATATATATATACTACGTACATGCAATGTATAGTAAAAATAACAATATTTTGTAATTTTACTGATATACTTGATATTACATTATTTACGAAAAATTGCATTCACAAAAATATTATAAAATATTTGAAAAATACTCACAGCATTTCGTAAAATATATTTTTTAATGAAACAATTTTATTATAAATTTAAATTGAATGGTACTAATGTTGTTGAAAATAACATAATTTGCAATTTCTAGAATTCTAATTTAATTCGATATTAGTCTATAATTACATTGCGCAATTTTCAATTATTTAGTCTAAAAACACAATTGTCAAATGCAATCAGATTGCTTTAGTAATTTCGAATATTGCATATAAATTTGTAATAGGTAGCTTATAATAAAAATTGTCAACTGTAGATTTACAACACAAAGCACGAAAGATAAATGCACGCAATAATTAATTATTTATAACGATTACAGTGGCGTACACTGTTAGAAAAATATAAAATTACGAAAAATTATTTGTGATTTATTGATGTTTTTAATTTTCAACAGATTTTCAAAAAAAACTAAACTAAAAACTAAAATTTATGTTATGTAATATTACATGTAAATTCATTGCAACAAACCGTACTTTTTCTAACAGTGTGACACATTTAATTAATGTACGTAATATATCAAAAAATATGTAGCAAAATATAATAAATATTATATTCACAAATATTTACTCTAGTACAAGTACATATACGCCATTTTAACCTAAATATAATTAACATAATAATTAACATGTTAAATTTTTAGAAAAATATGTTATTTCTTTTTAAAACCAGTAAATATTAAAATAAAAAAGCTTTGGTTGCCAACTCATTAAGAAAAAAAATTACAAAATATTTAAAAAATTTATTGTGGCTACATTATTTATCCGATTTTGGTCAAATTTTCAGAAAAGTTTCTACTAGTGCCCACATAAATCATAATTTTATTAAAATACAATGTTGCCAACTTTCCGAGAACAAAATTAATATAGTTTTTAAATATTCATTATGAGTACATTATTTATCCGATTTTAATTAAATTTTCAGAAAAGTTTCTCCCAATGCCTACATAAATTATGATTTTTATTAAAATACAGTGTTGCCAGCTTTCTAAGAAAATTTTTTTTATTCCTATTTCTTATCATTTATATAATAATGTCAAAGTGGTCTATATATGGGTTTACCCATATACTTCTAATTTTGTTATAATTATTTTCAAAACTTGTCTTGTCCCATTCCATACATATTTTATTAAAATGGAAATAAAAATATTATTTCGAAATTTTATCATTTTACAAGGAACTAACTTCGGTATCAAATAAGTCTAACACATAATACGGAAAAATTATAAATGCGAAAGCAATAAGTATATTGAAATTTCATGATATAAATTTAAGTTTTAAATGATATTTCTTCAAAAGTTATAAGTTTCATAAAGAAAAAATGAAAAAACTACGTCTATGATTTTCGCAACAAAATTAATGGAAATATTAAATATTCTTTTCTAATTATTTTTATATTTTATTTATTTGTCACGCAAATTTATCTATATAAACAGAAAATTTCTCGTTAATTCAAATATTGCAAAATTTCAAAATAAGTCTTATTAAAAATGTCTTATCTCACAATTTTCACTATTATATTCTTTCTTCAAACTATAACTAACTCCAAATATGTTGAAATCAAATTAATTGAAGATTTTTTAATGATTGATAACACAAAATCATTAGTAATAATTCCTTATTTATGTTGGAGTAAAGGTATTTCATATTTTTTAAAATACTTCTCAACTAGAATTTAATTTTTTTAAATTTTAGGTGATAAAATTCATCTAGCAACAAATCTGTTTCAAAAAAACTACATAATGTATTTTGGAGATATAAATTCAAATATTGATAATATTTATCCACTATATTACCAACAGTTTATTCTTGATTTGAACTGTAATAATTCTTTTACGATATTGGAAAAAGTATTACAATTTTTAAATATTTAATATTTAGAAATTTAAGATTTGGAATAAGTTTTTGATCCTCGATTTTATTAATAGGAAGATTTTATATTTTTTTTTTTATTTTGGACGTTTCGGTCGTTAATCACAAACCCTCTTCAGCTACATTTTACAATTCATTATACAATTAGAATTTAATAATAATTATTACATATCAACATACATTACATTACCACATTCAAATATTGTTTATAATACTTCTTCTTGATTAACGACCGAAACGTCCAAAATAAAAAGAAATTATAATTAATTTCATTAATTTAATTTAATTTAATTTAGTTATACATGTATTATGGGTCTATCTGGTTCACACCTGTAAGACCTGTAAAGTTACAGAATGTTTTGTTTTTTTTTCTTTCTAGTAAATGGAATTCTTCTATTGATAGAAAAAGACAAAATATTCTATAACGCTATATATCTTACAGATGTAAACGGAAGACACATTAAACAAAATATAAAATGAATAATGTAGAAGCAATGTTTTCCATATTTTTGTAAACGCTTCGCTGTTAGTACAGGGTGATTCAAAAATCCTCAAACTGATTCCCATCGATTTAATCGTTTGAGTGGCACGGGTCTTTGCTGTTTCCCCGTCCAACAGTGCCAAGGAGCGCTTTTGCGCTTGTCTTATTTCTTATTCTATATTATTTAGTTTATTATATTATTATAGTAATCGTTGTTTATAAGAGAATAAAAAGGTGTACACATACAAACGGAACGGTTGCCGTAAAGTCGCGCATTGACAGAAACCCAGCTTGTTGTAATTGTCGGATTCGCAGTCGCAGCCTAGAGCGCTGGCATGTTTTCAAGCGAAACAGAAGAAGCGCAATATCGCTACTTGGCACTCAAATAGTTAAGCAGGCAGTTCAGACCTCAGACTCTAAAGGTCCGTGATTTATGCCGCGTTCAAATCAAAACTTAAATATAAATATAATTTCTGGTGTATAAAAAACCAATTTGTACCATTAAACTGATAATGGCTGTGTCTGAATGGTTCAGAACCTACTAGTTGCTGTAGGAGTCTTGCTTGGCTGTGGACTAACATCCCACATCACTGACAATTCAAGTAAAAATTGTTTAAAAAAAACTATATGATCAGTTTCTCAAGCATAAAGACGCTCAGAAATTACAGGAACTAATTATTTAATTTGAACATCTGCAAAAATAACTCATAAACCATCCTGTATATTTCTAGTTACATTAATAATTTTGTATAATAAAATTTATTTATAGGCGAATAATCAAAGATTATTTACACCTAACCAAAAATGGTTAATTTTAACAGAAAATTCAGAAATGTTTAAACAAAAATTTGTTAACTTCAATATTTATCCTGACAGTAATTTAAATATTGCCGAAAAAATTAATTTCAAAGAATATATGTTGACAGATATCTATAAAATAAATAAAACACAAAACTATACAATTAGTAAACATTTAACAAACTGGACTTTAGCGAATGGTTTTGTAAATTACACACCTAGCATTGTAGCAACAAGAAGAAGAAATTTAAATAGACAAATTATTGGTTCAACATTTGTTGCTACCAAAAGCGAAACCTTAGAACATTTGGACGACCATAGGTAATTCAAAATATTTTTGTTTTGTTAAAATATATAATACTAAGAGCCGGTTGCATAAACTATTGTTAAACAAACGTCTTGTAAGTTAATTCTTTCGTTAACTAGTCAGTTCAAACATTGATGCGCTTTGAAGACAATTAAGTACAAGGATTCGGGTACGAAATAGATTATGATGAATGTGAAATTGATGAAAATGTTGTTGCAAAAGTTGGTGTTAGTCAGTTGGTTAAAAAAAATTATATGAATGATTTTGATGGTATACGTTTGCAAGTTGATGTTTAGAGAAAACTAATTTGGGTCCGCGACATTTTGCCGCCGGACATTTTGCCACGGGACATTTTTCCACGGACGTTTTACCGCCGCGACATTTTGCCGCCGGGACATTTTGCCGCCAGGCAAGTATTAGGCGTGGAAGACAAACACCTTCAAACAACCTATTAACCTAACCTACCCTAACCTAACCTAACCAATATTTTATCGAATTATCTCTTCTTTTGTTTTCTACCGAAAGTTACGCCTAATACTTGCCTAGCGGCAAAATGTCCCGGCGGCTAAATCTACCGGCGGCAAAACGTCCGTGGCAAAATGTCCGGCGGCAAAACGGCGGCGGCAAAACGGCGGCGGCAAAACGTCCCGGTCCCAACTAATTTCTGAATAGTGAAAAAAGTTTGTGCCACACTTTTTTGGATAAGATGGTTCGGACATCATGAGCGAATGCCGAATGTCTAATAAACGTTTGGTTAAACAAATTTATATGAATGATTTTGTAGCTATACATTTGCGTGGATGTCCGATGAGTAGTTGAAGTGGTGTGATTAAGAGAATGGCTTGCGTGAGCAAAAGTTTCCAAGTAGTAGGAATAGGAATAGAAGAGCATGGTATGAAATAGGTTAAATAAATATGGATGAAGCTAAAGTTGCTTGTTTGAATAGGAATGTTTGTAGGAGGCTGATTTCGGAATAATGGAAAAAGTTTGTGCCACACTCTTTTGGGTACATAGCGTGATTGTGCATGTATGTACCAAACGATGTTATAATAATGCGATGTGGTAATGAAACGGTTTTGCCAATATCAAGGATTTAGTTAAAATTAGATAAGATTTATTATTATTTTATTATTAATTGTGTGTGAGCATTTTTCTATTTACACAAAAGACGTATTAGAGTAAGAATAATTATTCTATATTATTTTTAAATGCAGAAAATTAAATAATAAAAATTATATTAAACTGTTCATGGCATTCAACGTTATATATTTGTCAGCCAGTGCTACAACATGGCACAACTTAACTCTAACTTGTAAATATATATTATTGTCTTTTGCGATTTGTTATTTATTGATATTTTTCGTAAACAAATTAATTACAATAATAAAATAGAATGTACAGTAAACTTAACTATTAAAAAAAGCGATTAATAATCATTAAATTAAGTAACAGTTTTATGTTATAATAAATTACATTTATTGAGAAAACTTAACATATAATTTTTATAATTTGAGACCGTAAATAAAATTGTCAATAAACTGTGTGCTAATGCTGTAAAACCAATCTTTACACACTTTTCAAATAAATATGCTTAAATACTGTTATATTTTCATTAAAGAACTTAATTTTGTAGGGGAATAGAAATCGATTCAGTAACAAAAGTAAATTACATTTTGTCGAAACATTTAATAGATTTTGTAAATGGTATTGGAAAATTTTATATTGTTGATTCGTGGGGATATGATAATTCAACAGGAATGGTTGGACATCTCGTTAGAAAAGAAGCTGAAATTGCAAGTATGATAAAATATTCCTCAATCCTGTTACCAAATATTGCAATATTCTACGCTGTAAATAATATATCTTAAATTTATGTAATTTTACATAGATTTTAACAGTAAATATAAAAACATTTTGTAGTTTTACTGTGATATGATAATTTATGTAATATTACATTTTTTATGAAAAATTACATTCATTTAACAAGTAAAATTACATAAATTGTTTACAATGTAATTTTGCATGTAACGGTCAATAACAATCAATTCGTCTTACATAAAGCCTATGTTAAAAACCAGTTTTCCAAATCAGTTTTAATATTGTAAATATTATTAATAAAATGTGCTAAAGTAACAGTCTGTAAAGTTTGAAGTAAATACAGTTGGTGACTGTAAAGCAAAGTTTTACCAAAAGAAAATATCTCGTAGTGCTACAAGATTTAAAAGTTTTTTTTTTTCTTTATTTAGAAAATTTGAACAGAGTTAAGTAACGTTGTTAACTACGGAATTAGATTATCAAGTGTTTTGTCTATACTTAACTGATTGATCAGCTGACAAATCAATCATGTCAACTTTAATATCTCAACACATAATTTACAAAATAAACAGAAAATCTTATATACATATATTTGAGAATATTAAACCTGTATTTATTAACGCTTTCAATTTTTTTTATTACTATTTCTGATTAGTTTTAAAATGAGTAATAAATCCTGACCTTGACAATATCGTGACTTTAATATAACTTCTTTTTTTATTTTGATTTATAACCACGAATGTCACCTACAAAAAAAAACTAAAGGTGCGGTTACACTACATTGCACAGTAAACAAATTGATACTTTATAAGAAAAACATTACGTAAAACAAACAATATTACCATAAGTAAACTCTCAATATAATAATTTTATTTACTAATTTTAATTATAAATTCATGTTTTTTTCATATTCAAATATGATAACAATTTTTTATAGTAAAAAGATACATTTTAAAATTATTTATAGATAATATCATTCTGTATAATATAAAATTACAAAGAATATGTTTTCATTAACATAACAATAAGAATTATCTTCTTTTTAAATTTTATACATTTGAAATATCCATTTAAGACAGTTACACTCGAAATATTAAAACAACTATGTGTATGCAAATAGTTTATCTAGATATTAATAATAAAGTTATTGTAAAATAATAAAAATTTTCCAAGATGGAATATATTCAAGACATGAACTAATTTTTTCTACAAGAACCGCAATCAAACTAAAAAGATTTGTTCATAAATTCATGACAGAATATAAAGTGTATATAATTGAAACATTTAATGAATAATTCAGCATGTTACTTATTTATGTAAATTATCGTATTGTTTTGCAAAAACATTGTTATTTATTTGCTAAACATTGTTGCTACTTATTAACGATCTTGATTTCATAGTGAAAAAAAATTTAATAATATGCAATCATATGCAAATTTCACTCTATACTAACATTATGTATTTTGTTATATATAACAAAGACATATTTTACCGTAATTTATTACAGTAAGTATATTATAATGTATTCGAATAAAATTGTAAAATTGAATGCGACTATAGACACAAGATAAAATGACAAAATTAAAATTATTATTACATTTTTCTTTAATCGTATTAAAATATTGATATATTACCTATGTAGAAGGGGGTCATTTAAATCATTTAAAACAAATTTTTATATTTTATTCGCGCAAATGAGAAACTTCTGTCCATTATATTTACTAAATTAATCCGAAAAAATCTGTTGCAGTCACCACAGAACCGACCGCCATCGTATTAAATAAATGTATGGAATTGAAAAATTTCTATAACAATAACTACTGTAGTCATGCTAACTAAAAACAAAACTGTCATGACAATAAATATATGCCATCTATTTAAAATTATCATAAAAATATAAAAAATTATAAAAAAAATTATTTAACCGTATCGGAAAATGTTACAAATAAAAGTTGTTAATTATAACGTGTTCAGTTAATTTTGTTAAATAAATTTTTTCGAAGTATATCATCTCTATTGCGAAATATTTGTAAAACACATAAAAGAGACATTAGTAAATTATCACTTTCGGTTGGCAGATTTTTATCGATCAAATTGATTTATTTAGCACCTCTGAAGCTTAAATATGAAATTGTATAAGAATCCATTCAGCCAAATTTGCTCTACACGTGTCCACAGACAGTCGGACATCATGCTAAAAACAGTTGATTTGTGTTACTATATAAGTCTAATTCGTGCTTATCTGTAAACATCTAGATATATCAAAACTGATTTGGAAAATTCGTTTTTAACATGTTGAAAAACTGCTACTATTTTGTCCAAGTTTATATAACTACTAGCAGATACTGTTAATTTTTAATTTTTTACGTTGAAAACAACTAAAAATTCTTCACGTGGCTTAAATTTAGTGTGAATACGACACTTCCCTTATCATACGTGATATGACGATCGGTAAAAATAATATAGTTTTTCATTCTGTATACTCTACATATATTTTAATTAATTTAATGTTTTAGGCACTGGAATGCTAATGACAAAATTTCGTATACCATACATAGATTTCATTGCCCATACAACGCCAACATCACTGCGTTTTGTTTTTCGTCAGCCGCCATTAAGTTTTGAGCATAATATCTTTACTTTACCTTTCTCGAAAGAGTTGTGGATTTATTCATTTCTCTTGATCATACTATGTATTATTTTATTATACCTGTCAGGTAATATATATACTTAAACACAATTAATAATATATTCCGAAATTGAACCAAATAAACCAATTGGTCTTTATCAGCATAATCAGTTAGCATTTCGGTATAGTATATTTATATTTCATTTTCTTGGCTTTATAATCTCGTCGTTAAACAATACAATACCCTAACCCACAGATGCTGAACTTGTATAATTGCTTTATTGGTTCTTCACAATTTCGAGGACCGTACTAAAATATTTGTTGGTTTTTTCATTTATCAAGTTAACTTCACTTTCATAGATTTAAAAAATAATGTTACATTTATGTAGAATACTATTATTATATTGCAAATTTCAGTAATAATGTAGTAGTAATTTCTGTGTTCCCTTTTATATGAACTCGTATGAACTCTGCTTCAGATGATTAATTTTCTTATTTGTTAAAAATAACGGTTTGTTATTCTTAGATTCCGTAAGAAATCTTTCTATGTATATTGCAACGAAATTTCTAATAAAATCCAAGAATTTTCAGTTTAACGAATAATTATATTTAACGAAAATGTTTATGCAAAGTGAAGTTAACTTGATAAATAAAAAAACCAACATATATTTTAGTGCGGTCCTATTTATTCCGGCAACTGTGGTTTAGGGTATTGTTGTGTTTAACGACGGGATTATAAAGCCAAGAAAATGAAACATAAATATACTATAACACGGTTCCTCAAAGTTTTATTTACCACTTCAACCAGCGGATTGGCGGTTTTGTCTGCACTGTAAAAATTTAATATATATTTATGTAATTTTACATAATTATTAACAGTAAAATAGTAGCATTTTATAATTTTCACTGGAATAATTAACGTAATATTACATTTTTTCTGTAAAAATACATTTATAGAATATGTAAATTTATATCAGTTTTTCACAGTGAGGTTCTTTAACGATCGATTTTAAATTTAACACTGGAACATACATATAAGTTTTGTGAAATTACAACTGGTTATATATAATATTTCATTAAGACTTAAATTGCTTGGTAAAAAAAAATAATAATGAATATATAAAAATAAAAAATTTTAGGATTAAGTTCTGCATAATTTTTTATTTAAAAATCGACGTTTCGATATACTCTACGTATATCATCATCAGGAAAAAATATATACAAATCACATAAATAATAAACAAACAAAATAGAGAAAAAAGTTACTAGGTGACAAAGCAATTAGATTAAAAAAAATATATAAATTATTAATTAAAGAAAGGCAAATTCAGTTACTAGTCACACTAATTGATGTTATCTTTGTATATTTCTATTGTTTCTCTTACCAATTTACTGTTAATATTGTTGGGTCTTGCAATTAGTTTCGTATCTTCAAATTTTACATTATGAAGATTTTCTAGTGCATGTTGTGCAATAATCAATTTATTGACATCTTATGTTCTAATAATCTAGTAGAAACAGTTCTATTAGACAAATTCGCTTTTGCTCAAAATGCGTTAGAAAATCTTCATGATGTAAAATTCGAAGATATTAAGAGAAGAGAAGCAATAGAAATTTATACAAAAAAAAGATAACATCAATCAGTGTAAAGACGCTGATTTAAGAAAGGCTTCCTTAATTATTAATGTATAATTTTGTTTTAATCTAGTTACTTTGTTAGCTAGTAACTTGTTTATTTATTATTTATATAATTTGTATATTTTTTCCTGATGATGATATACGTAGTGTATATCAAAGCGTTAATTTTTAAATAAAAAAATTATACAGAACTTTATCCTGAAGCTTTTTTATTTTAATATAATAAGTTCAGAAAGATTTTTTTTTAATTTATTTAAAATTTTAATAGATTAGATTAGATAGTTTAATATGTTATTATGTAAATTACAGATTGATAAATAAATAAATTTATATATATAATTTACCCATCAAGGTCAACGTGTTTCAAAATCAAAGCACACTTCAGTTTTACCAGTAAAAACCAAACATAACTAACCGGCAAACATGGTTTAATTTTGGGATATATGTACTTTAAATAGTCGATAAGAATATTTAATTACAATTTATTCTTTAGTTTATTGGGAAAGCAATTACACATTATTACAATCTGAAAACGAGTCAGAAACGAACAGTGTCCTTAAAGATTCCTTTTGGGAAATAGTAATAATAGTAATGGGCGCCGTTGCCCAGCAAGGATCTACTAAGGAACCAAATAATACTTCAGGAAAAATGATTATGTTATTTATCTTCGTTGCATTAATGTTTCTCTATGTAGCCTATTCAGCTTGTATCGTTGTATTGCTTCAATCCTCAGCTACAGATATACAAACAGTAGAAGATCTTTACAAATCGCAAATAAAATTGGGAGCTGAAGATATTATTTATATGCAGTTCTATTTCAGCGTTAGTTACATTATTTTTTTTCTAAAATTTTACTGTTTTCTCGTGAAACTAATCAAGTTACGAGGTATTCTGTTTTGATCTTTTAAAAAAAGAATTCCATTAATTGGAAAAAGATAAAATATCCCGTAACGCTACGAATCTTAAGTGATATATACAGAATTGCAGAATAATTTGGTTAAGTATCTTCTAAAATTTCAGAGTGAAACAGGGCCAATACATAAAGCAATTTACAATACAAAAATAGCACCAAAAGGACAAAAGTCAAATTTTTTGCCCATCGAAGAAGGTATTAAAAGAATTCGAGAAGGTCTTTTCGGATTCCATATGGAAACGGGACGTGGTTATAAATTAATAGCCGATACATTTCTCGAAAGCGAAAAATGTGGATTAAAGGAAATTAATTTCTTTACAATTTCTCCTTGGACTTATTTCGGAATTACGAAAAACAGCACTTACAAGGAGATGTATAGAATTGGGTACTGTCAATTATTTTCGTCCTGATTCAGATTTAACTGCTAGCTAATGATGATATTCTGTTAAGACCTGTAGCCGAACAGTATATTTTCTTTGTTTCTATCCAATAAAAAAAAAACAGTGTTTACTAGAATAAGACGAAGCATAATATTTAATGCTCTAATAATGCATATATAATTCTTAAAAAATAAATTGTGTACAATAGTTTTTAAAAACACATTGTACATAATTTTCTCAGACATATCGTATATAATTGCCTCGTACACTGCATCTCCGTGAAATAATACAACTAATGTAGAGAAATAGAGAGAAAAAGAGAAAGCGAGAGAAAGAGGAGAAAACTACGTTACTTGTATACTATAATGGCGTAAAAATATCGCATTAAAAAAATATAAATTAGTAGGTAGCTTTGAAAAAAATGATTCCTTTCTCTGTCTCTCTACATAAGCTGTATTATTTCACGGAGATGCAGTGTACTAGGCAATTATATACGATGTATCTATGAAAATTATTTACAATATGTTATATACAATGCATTTAAATAAATCATATATAATAAATAATAATATATATTTCAGGTTCAGAAAAATTTTTGAAAGTGGATTACAAAACAGAGAAATACGAATATATTACGCTGATAAACCGGAATGTTACAGTACAGGAGCTAATTTTGTAACAGTGGGCCTGGTCGATTCCTACTCCGCGTTCCTCTTTTTAGGAGCAGGCATTTTGATTGCAATTCTGTGTTTATTTCTCGAAATACTTATTAAATCAAAACAGAAACATATTTTCCAATTACGGAAACATATAGTAAATAAGTAATTTAAAAATAAAAATAAACAACAAAACATAGTAGCACAACAAAAGATATAAGATCTTTCTAAACTAGCTGACCCATTTACACCAAATACCCATATACCGTGTGTTGACTTGGACAGTCGTACATAGGGATTTAGCATGTAAAATCAGACATGTGCGATTTCCTGCTTCCCAATTTATTTTACCAAAAAAACGTTATGATAAATGTTTTAGGGCATACTTTTCTGCATGTAAATCAATTACTAAAATTTTTTTTTGGAACCTTCCTAATGTCAAAAACTAGGTCTAAAGTTGTTAAGAAATTGACTGGAAAATGGCAGTAGCCGTGAAATAGCATATAGCATTTAGCATTTGTTTTATTTTTGTTCCAATTTCAGGGCTAATGCCATTTTCAGTCAATTTCTTGACAACTTTAGGGCTAATTCCTGACGTTGGGATGGTTCCAAAAAAAATTTTGTTGATTGATTTACATGTAGAAAGTGTTTCCTAAAAAAAAACCTAATAAGTATAAACCTGATGTATGTAAAATTGTTTACTTTCTGCAAATTGCACGTAATGTAGAATTACATATTGTTGGTATAACTACTTAAATTACTTTAATTTGCAACTTACATATTAATATCTTTAATAATTCAGCAAAATAATGAGATTTAGTCCATATTTTATGTAATAATACTAATAAAATATTTTAAGTGTAATTCATTCCATTTCAAAATACATTCTTTATGCAAAAATAGTACTACTAAATCTTATTTAATGGACTCGTTTTATTCAGTATGATTTACTATTTTTAAAGCGAAATATTGAAAGATTTTATTAAAACAATGTCATAACATATTTTATTTATTTAATATATATTACAGTATTCTTTAAAAAAATCGGAAAATATGGCAAAATAAAGTAAAAAAAATATAAGTTGATGTCAAAGGGGTCTATATATGGGTTTACCCATATGCTTATCATAATTTTTATTAAATAGAAATTTATAAAGAAATGGATAACATCAATCACATTAATTAAAAAAATCTATTGTATGATGTAGTTTTGTTACCTAGTAATTTATTTCTATGTTCTGTTATTTGCTGTAATATCATTTATCACGATGAAGACGGACGCTGAGTTTCGTCGAAACATCGATTTAAAAAATAAATTCGTACAGAACTTTAACCTAAAGCAGTTTTATTTCAATTTTTATTATAATATATAATGAGTTCTGAAAGTGTTTTTTTTTTACTATGTTACAATATATCATTGCACTTTATATATTTGCTTTAGCAATGGATGTCAATGAAAGCATATAATTTTCATGAGAATCATCTAGTCTGCCTTGAACAGAATCTCAAATCTCTGATGACCCCAAACAAAATGATATATAAAACTATACACCATTATGTTTTAAAGTCGAGAAAGTAAGTAATACACTATGAATGCTGTTCATTCAATACAAAACTTATCGAGTCCCTTTTATGGTGAGCTGTAATCACATGCATGATCGCAATTTCGTATTTTCGTGTAATTTATTAGATTAGATTATTATAGTCGTGAAGGTGTGAGATTTTGCAAGATTGTCTACCACAAGAGAAATTATACATAAATTATAATTTATTAGTTATTATGTAACATCCTTACTGAGATTATTAAATATTGGTTTTATTGATTTCTTTTCTCAACCTATATTTTATTATATTATTTTCATTTTATAATAAAGCGATATACTTTAATTTTATTCATTTTACAACAGATTGAAACGAACAATCATTTCAGTTATTAAAATAATTATTATTATTTATTAATAATTGAGATACTCAACGTACGTCTTCATCAGGAAAAAAGATATTTATAGTAAATAAACAAAACATTGAAACAAGTTACTAAGTAACAAAATACAAGTAATTAGATCATGAAATTTATAAAATTTTAAGTTTTAGTATTTTGTTTTTGCTTAAATCGCCATTAATTAGCTTATCAAATGGCGATTTAAGCAAAAAACAAAATATAATACGCCACTGTGTAATTAGAAATATAAAATTTTTTTATTCAAATCAGTGCAACTTCACACTGATCAATCTGTTGTTAATATGGATTGATTTTGCAATTATTACAGTATCTTCGAAGATACTGTAATAATTGCAAAACCCATCAATATTAACAGTAGATTGATAAGAGAAGCAACAGAAATTCATAGAGAAAAAGATAACTGATTTAAATAAAATTTGGCTTCTTTTAATTAACAATTTATAATAATTTTACGTATTTTGTTACCTAGTTACTTGTTTCAATGTTATGTTTATTTACTGTAAATTGTCATTTGTATCAATTTTCCTGATGAGTATGTCGATTATTAATAAACATTAATACAGAACTACAAAATAAAGTAGTTTATTTTAATATAATTAGTCTTAAAAGATTTTTTTACTGTGCGTTAACTGTATTAAATATTAATGAGACGTTTTTATCTAAATTCGCACTTGTAAATTCATAATAATTTATTCAAATTGTCAACCTTGAAATTATAAATAATATAAAATTATATGTAATTATAACTAACAAAATATTAATATTCATAGCACAAGACTGGTTTTTCTGTTTGAAAGTGTAGAAAAAATTTGGTAAAAAATTTGAAGTATGATCATCATCTGATGTTTACTATAACTTTCTTATATGCATCTATAAATATTTTAATAAAAAACTAGATAAATATTAACAACAAATTATTTTTAGGTATTCCCCTTAAAATTCTTGAGAAAACAAAATATATTTACTTGAAAATATTTGATTACACAAATGAATAAATAATTATATTTAAAAAAATATTTTTTCCGTTCACCTATACATCTATTTAAAAAATTATAGTATATTATTTAACAAGCATGTAATGGATATTACTCATGAGGATGCTGTTTACAAAAATGAATTTCAGCGTTGTAGTTCATTCGAATTAGAATAAGAAATTCCATACGAGTAAAATTAGTCACAACTTATTGAGAAACGAACTTAATAATTTTGTATATAATGATAAATACGATTTAGTGAATCAATTGAATATTATATTAATAGTACAAGTTTATATTTAATATTTTTTTTAAGTGGAAATATTAAGTGAAAAAAATTACGTCATCTGGCGGGAATTGAACCCACAATCTATCGATTGTGGCGTAGTCTAACTGGTAAGGTGCTTGTCTGGAGATCGAGATATTGTGAGTTCGATTCCCGCCAGATGACGTATTATTTTCATTTAATATTTCAACTGTGAAAAATATTAAATATAAACTTCATATATCAATAATTTTGATAAATCAACAGACGTTGAATAATAATTGAAAAACTAACTGGTATGAGTAATAAGTAGCACTACACAAAAAACACACATGTAATAAATATATTATTTAACAAGAAATTATTCATTCAAATAGTCTTTACATGCTTTTTTATAAAAATATACTCCGCGTATATCATCAAGGATTTTAATTTAAAATTATACAGAACTTAATTCTAAAGCTTTTTTATTTTTATACTCGTATAATAAAAGATTCTTTACTATATGTTATGTTATCAAAAAAATTATTGAATATTCTATAATAACAAAAGTAGATAAAATTGAGTTTTTCATCAATCGGATCATAATGTAAATATACAAAAAATGTAATGTACACCGGCCAGGCTAGTTACAAATTGTATATTCGTACAAAGAAAGATTAATTCTCACGAATCACGTAACAAATATAAATGATATATATATATATATATATATATATATATATATATATATATACTATTCTATAACTGTTAGTATCTGGTTAAGGTTACTTGGCATGCATTTCTATTTATTTTTAATTTAGTATCGTTTAAAGAAAAAATCGCATATGTCACTTTTGGAATAGAAAGCGCTATTTTGTATGTTTCTTCCAGATTGCTTGGCCTCGGCTTTGCCTCAGCCAAAAATATCTAAACTTAATATAATAATTATCGTTTCTACTCCCCGTAATATAATATACTGTTTTCAATTTAAATTGAGTAGATATTTGTCTTAATTCACAGTGACTCTTGAGAGATACTTAAATTTATTGAATTGGGCAAAGAATTCAAACTTTCCGTTGAAAATAGAACTAAAGTAAATTACAAAATTAAATGAAGAATTTTCCCAATTCAACATTACCTAACCATTTATCACTAAAATAAAGATATTAATTACTGATATTAAACGTTTAATTAGAAATTATTCTTCAAACGTGATTCAGCTAAATTACACAATAAAAATAGAAAAAAGTTTAAATATTAAATATAGCCAATATCTTTGTTCATTTGTTTTTACTTGGCAACATTGAATTTTTTTTCGCAAAAACTATTTCTAATTATGTAATCAATAGAGTATGTTAATATATGGTTGATACTTCGTGTATACATGTATTTGTAATTTACTGTAATACAATAATGTTTTCATTTCACAATTAAGTAACAATAAATATTTTATAATATGTTCAATATTTGTCATTGAATTTATAAACTATATACAGAACGATTAAAATTACTGGTCCACGACAATTAATAACATTTTCTATTAATAAAATCTGAATTTAAAACAAGTACGTATTTACAAAAAAGAATCAAGATAATAATAGTATATTATGGTACGAGAAGTAGAAAGTGATAATCATTGTGTTGAGCTCAAATATTTGTGATATTTTTGATAAACCTAAAGAAAACCAGCTTCATTTTACGATTAATAAGGGATAAGTGGTGCCGCAAGTGCGATAAAGATCGCAAAATAGCATTTTTCACGTATTTTTCCGGGTTTTACAGTTTTTAACTTAAAATTATTTTATATATACCTCACAACAACTTATCACGAGTACGGCTTGCTTTGATGACGTTAAGATCAACTTTTTAACAATAAAGTTGCAAAAAACCCATCAAAAACGTAAAAAAAGTGATTTAAATTTTTTTAACTCACCTAGACCTAATGCAAACCCATTATCCGCATGTTTAAGTTGTATTATATTCATCTGGGCACAAAACATCACAAGCACGACTTGGTCCGATGCTTGTAAGCCAAGTTTTTGGGAGATTATCTGGAAAAAGGGCTAAAAATGGCATTTTTGAGAGCTCGATGGACTCCCTAAATATTTTTTAAATGGCGAATGGGTTCGTATCCGTCTATTTTAGACCAAAATTTTTGATTTTAGCGCTGAGCCAGCTGTTTCGATTTTTTTCGAAATACTCTAATATATATATATATATATATATATATATATATATATATATATATATATATATGTATATATTATTCATATTTATGTTGTGTGATTCGTAAGAATTAAATCTTTCTTTGGTCGAATATACAATTTCTGACCAGCCTGGGCGATGTACATTGATTGTATTTCCAGCACTTCTTCACACAATTTCAATAATCAAATTCAAATTTAAGCGAAAACAAACAGCTATATTAAAAATTATTGACAATTCCATTGTTAATTTGTTTATTTAATAATATTTATGTTAAGACAGTTTTGTTTTTAGTTCCCGTGATGACTACAGTAGTTGACGGTCGATTCTGTGATAGCCACAGAAAATTTTATTTTTCAAAATTTTAAACAAAAAAATTTACAAATAAAAGGTGTTACACAAAAAAACTAATAATATTTCCTGATTAATGCTAGTATTCTGTATTGCGCTATAACCACTATTACGATAATCTTTGTCTCTTTTTGGTTAAATAAAAAATATCACGTGTAAAAAGAAGACAAAAGTTTCTATATTACTACAGACCGTATAGATTAATACAGAATAGCAGCATAAGAATCGTTATAACATTACCATTGTATATATGTATATAAATTTATAATAGTGAATGGTATGTCCTATGTATGTTCAATACATGTATTTATAAGATGTATCGATTAATTTTACAACCTTGTGCTTTCACATTAATAATCTTTGTTCTTGAATCAGATACATAGCATAATATAATTACAGTTTTCAACAAAATTCTTTGGCTCGTATTCCCACCTCACTTTTAAAAGTGATTTTTGTTAAAATGACTTTTGTCGTTTAAAATTATTTATTAAGCAATTTGAATTCGTTTATTTGAATTTATTTATTTAGTTACACCAAACAGGCAAATGCCCAATTAAATGACGCAAACGATACTAACATAGACTTATAAAATATAATACATAAATTATCTAAAAATATTAAGTGTGTACAATTTGTAAATGATTAATAAAAATACGAAGAGAACATGAAAAAATATCTATAGTATAATTCTAACTTATTAAATGAGTGACATATATGATAAATGGTAGACTTTGTAAGAAGATTAGAATGAGCAATAGGTAGATAAAAAGTATTTGTGCTTCTTGTAGAGGAAGGTAGAAGAAATTTTAGTTGAGAGAGTAGTGCGCAGTCATCGATGAAGTTATTAATTTGATAATATTAGGTAATAGTTTAAAAATTCACTGGCATTAGTAATAAATAACACAAAAAATATAATGAATATATTATTTAAGACAGAAATAGAAAAATAATATTAAACATAAAATTATTTGAAATAAAACATGTTATACATATTACAAAAACTATTATAAAATGTGGGAATATTTCAAATTTATTACACATATATATGTTAATATATAAATTAACAAAGAAAAATAATAATATTACAATGATGACGTGTGAAAAATTCTGATTTAAAAACAAACTATTTCATATTAATTAGTTTAAAATTATAATTTATAATATATGTATATGAAATATTTAGATGATTAACACTTAAATATTTTTATATACAAAGATAAAACTAATGTATACGTATTAATTGTATTTCATTATGTTTATATTTTTTTTTTATAACAGACAAAAAATTTTTTGTGGTCAATTTCTTGTTATTGTTTACAAATTCTTTGGGAAACAGTAAATAAAACAAAATATATTCTGGTTTTTATTCCCATTTTATATTAAAAAATTATTTTTGTCAAAATTACTTTTGACGTTCAATTTTAAAATATCTTATTAAGCACTTAAAATAGTTTGTTTAAACATAATAAAAAATTTCCAGAACTCATTATATTAAAATAAAACGGCTTTAGGTTGTAGTTTTATATTAATATTTATTAATATAATGTATGTACTCAACGTACATATCCATCAGGAAAAATTATAAAAATAACAATACAGTAAATAAACAAAACATAGAAACAAAACTAGGTAACAAAATAAGTAACTTAATAAAAGAAGCAAAAAAAATTTGTAAACATTAATCAGTGTGACTAGTAACTGATTTAAATAAAATTTGGCTTTCTTTAATTAATAATTTATGTTTTATAATCTAGTTACTCGAAACGTCGATTATTAATAAATATTAATACACACCTAAGGTCGTCTTATTTTAGTTTATTTATACATATAATAAAAATATCTGTAACAGAAAAATAATGTATAGCTGATGAAATAGAGAATTAAAAATTTATTATATTTTATATAAAAAAAAAAAATAAGTAAAATACTGGCGTTTATATTTGTATTAATATCATTTCTTTTAAAATACATTTCACATCAAATCTTTAAAAAGTATATAATTTCTTAAAATGCCAAGGTCGTATTACAAAATACTTCCTCTTCATGGAAAGGAAGTTAAAAATTTTATTTTTATTTTTGTTTCTGTAAAAAAAAAAACTAAATTCATCTAAACTAATTAAAAAAAATTTATTTGTTACTTTATCTGTCCATTACTTTATCTTCATAAAGTAACAATTGAAGAAGTATTAATGGTCAGTTTCATAATGAACACTTTAATTAAAGTTGACAAAAAAACATTGTTTTTATTGACAATAACAAATAATTTTGCTATAGAAACAATCACTGGGTACAGTTGACTATTTGTGTAATCTTAGGACTTTAGCTTTAACTTTTTGCTACTCATGATGCAAGCTTAGCTTTAGAAATACGTATACCTAATATAGCTTCTTTTTTTTTAAGTTATTGTTTGTGTTTAAAGGGAAATTATTTTATTTTATTAACGTAATACAATTTTTAATAGTTAACAGTATCAAAACAATGACGCAATATTTTAATATTAAAAAAAAAACTAATTAGATTTTTTTTTGGAATATTGAAGCTAAATTTGGAATTTTTAATTTGTTAAGAAGTTATTAAAAATTTATACGATTCTCATTGGGAAAATACAAAAATTAAATATGCTACAAGAAACACTAATAAAATAAATTAAAAACAAATTATTGTTTACAGTTTATTAGATGTTTCCCGTCATTATAGACCAATATCAAAAACTAAAAAAAAATATATGTATTTAACCAGGTCAAATTTTTTACACATTAACTCAAATATCTGCAGGGCATGAAGGCCGAAATGATTTTTCGAAATTTTTAATTCGAATCATCTAATCTACCGTACAAATTAGGACAATTCGAAATCGAAACCGTTCGCGTATCCGAAATTAATTGACGATCGAAAAAGACATGGATGACGTAAACTTCGCAAGAATATATTTCACGATCAGGATCGTCGATTGTTTATTGTTTCATGGTCGATGTTGATGCTGTCATCTATTAGACAAACAATAAAATATTGCGCCATTGTTGTTAAATATATTATACGAAGCACAATAATTTAACCTGATTTTTATTATTCGAATTGATAGTTGTACAACACAGGAAGAAGCTTGTCGCAATTTATTTAAAATATTGTTTGTTTTGTTGAAAAAAATATGGATAAATTGTCGAAAGATGTCTCTTGCATGCATGATAGGAAAAAACAGATTAATTCGAGTTAGGTTACTAAATTTTAAATGAGTTGTCTATTTAATTAGACGATTAAAAAATTTCTAAATTAAAATAAAGAAATATTATTGAAATATACGAGTGTCTGTTTGTCTGTTTTTCCTTTATGCATTACTACACCATTCATCCGATCGCCATGAAACTTTGGGAAGTTGTTGAGTACAATCCCGCGAAGGTTTATATGTAAAATAAGTACAAATTTTAGGTTACCAATCTAATAGATTATAATTGTAGATTTTTTGGGGAGAGGGTTCATAACTGTATATATATATTTAATATTGTTCATTATATAGCCTTTTTTGAGCTAAATAAAGTTATTATTATTATTATGTATTGTTTTCCAATAACATTAATTATTTCATCTACATCTACAAATTACATCTAATTGTTATTTCAAATAAAGTTTAGTTAAATAATTTAATACTGCAGAGTAAATCAACCAAAAAGAATAGATAAATATACATCAACAAACTGAAAAAAACATCGAATTATGTTAGATGAATATACCAAACGTAATTATCTATAAATCATCTAAAGATCTTTTAAAATAACTTTTAACGTATTATTTTCATATACAAAATATCGTAGTAACGCAAATAAATATAGCTACATATTCTGATATCTCTGATATTCTAATAGGGTCATTTCACAAAATTTATTTTTTAAAAAAACACATCACAATCGAAAGTCCAATATGAAACATAATTTTTCATAACAAAAAAAGCAACAAAAGTTTTATAGTTCATTTTTAATTAATAATTGAAAATCAGTATACATTTTCAAATCATTTTAAAAACGATGACGTACTTTTAGAACAAAAGAGCTATAGTATGACGCCTTACAACCTGATTGGCTGACAATATTTAGCAAATACAAGCTAAAAAATTCAGAACGTTTTTTATATATTTTAACTAATAATATACATTAAAAAATATACAAGTTCTAATATAATACTTTTTTATATATTTATAAAGTTAATTCTAAGTATAATTAAATTAACAGAATAAATCTTGAAGCAATTTTGAAAAAGTTTATTTTCGTAGAAAATTATGAATCTTGCAAAACAAACGCACCTAGTTAAGTGGCTACTGTTACTTGAATTTAAAATTATTTGTCATTTGTCAAACAACCTGTTGATCGTTCTTATAAAGTTTCTATTTATATATTTTACAAATGAGTTTAAAAAAGCACTGCATAGTTTTGTCATGCGATAGGTACCAGTCAAATGATAGTAGCAAATTATTTATTACTGTACCACTTAATTATGATAGAAGAAAACTTTGGTTAGAAGCAGTAGGACGCAATATTTCAGATTATAGTCTTTCAAGTACTATATTTGTTTGCGAAGATCATTTTAATGTAAATATATCTGTACTAAAAGCAATATTTTCTTTTAATTGATATTTTGTAAATAAATGAAGAAGAAACGCTGGTGTATATATATATATATATATAGAAAGAAGTACCCCCTCTGCTCCCCAGCACCATGGACCTAGCACCGTTATGACAATACTATGCATAGCACGTGTGTCAACGGTGACGTTGCAATGACGACAAACATCTCTATTGTTCTTAGAAAACGTCATAACATGGCCGACGTCGATTTTTCAGAACCCGTTTGGCGGGCAAATCTTTTTGTTAATTACGGCTATAATAATGCGAAAAAAAAAATTGTTGTTGCTGTTTATGTCTATAAATACATAAAATCTTTCGATTGAAATAATAAAAAAAAAATGTGAAATGACCCTATTCCAATACCGTATATCAAATTTTTGATGAGTTTAATAAAAATTGTGTTCTCTTGCAGTTTTTGAGATCTCCACACATTACAACTTCAGTAAGACAGTCAATACTTTATTCAAATATCGCTATATTACATCTGTAACCATGGAAGTTCGCAGATAAGGTGGTAAACGAGACATTTGCCCCTCGAGTAAAATTCTAAATATTCAATTAATATACAATATATGATTATTAAAATTATTATTTTTTCTTTATAATATAAATTAATATGTTACATATTATATGTATATGTTTTCCATTACGTTCTTACAAAAGAATAACAAAAAAGATTTATTAAAAGATTGCATAAAGATTTACAGTTGTAATTTTTTGTAACCAAATTTTGTTCCCTGTTGGAAAATATTCGACGGACGCCCCTGTTTGTAGCTACATATATTTAATAATTGTCAATTAAATGACTTCTATTAATAGTTAAACTGTTTATTTATACGTATTTATAAATTTGCATTTTATAAATATTAAAATAAAATTTAATAAATTATAAATTAGTCATATTTTTTCAATGTTAAATGTGTTTGATTTCTATACTTAAGGACGTTAAAGAACATTGACATTTATTTTTATTAATTTTACATATTTACCGGAACTTTATTAATTTTTTTTTTAATTTTTCTGATAAAATTTATTTCCGTAAATTTTAATTTAAATAATTCAAAAAGAAACATAAGTAACTACTTTATTTTGTACTACACTTTAAAAAATGTATTGCTTCGAATCATATAAAAATATCTAATAATTATTAATGTGGTATTTAGATTCTTAGAACCGAAATAATAAATTTTTTTAATTTATTAAAATAAAACTGCTTTACCTTCTACTTCTGTATTAATATTTATTGACAATCATATGGCATTTACAGTAAATAAACAAAACATGGAAACAAGTTACTAGGTAACAAAATAAGTAATTAGATCGTAAAATTTATAAATTATGAATTAAAGAAATCTAAATTTTAATTAAATCAGTGCCACTTTACACTGATTGATGTTATCTTAATTATCTATAGTGCCTCTCTAGATCACCACCATGTTGACACCATATTTATCCAGTTATGAGAGATTCAATATCAGTTCGTGAGAGAGAGATTAGCGGTTACTTTAAGATTGCTTGCAACTGGAAGGGGCATTCAGACTGTCAGTCTCCCCCCTTCACTACCCGTGATTGAAGCTCGGATTTCAAAATACTTGAAAATCCGTCAATCCATTCATGAGTCCATTAGTCTTAACCTTACACCTTCAATCAGAATGTTAATCTTCGGTCTGAATGTGATTCCAAGAACTATGTTTCAGACATACGGTAGGAATCTGCGTATAAATTTTTTTCTGCAAAAAATAATGTAAGAGGAAAATAATCTACAATAATAATAAATAAATAAATAAAATACACCACATAATTTCCATATTTCTCTTCTATCAATTATCTGTGGGTTTTTTGAAACAAAATAAAACTATTTTCCTGATACTCGTATAACCTTATAGCTCTCAAATCCTTCAATGTTGCATTTTATACAATTATAATTAATGACTTAACTAAAAACAAAACACTAACAATTTACCACAAAATAATCGATAACAAAATTATACAAATTTGAGTGACATTTCACTCAAAACAAACGCAATCAAATTATCAAATTGTAAACAGTATCAAAGTTAAAATTTTCCATTTTCAAATTATGTCATTTCAATTATCCAGTTTTTAAAATGTCAACGATGAATATTCATGGCGCAAGCTTCGAAAAAAAAATCCGTCAAAAACTTAAAAATCATATCATGTTTTGTCTAATTTAATTTGAATAAAACATCGTTTTTTTTCTCAATTCCCACACTCGCCGGACAATATAGTGGGGGGCTAAGCGCTAAGCCAACTTATTATAAGTGATCGTCGTAAAACCATTTGACTCAGTTGCCGGCATTCTCTGAAATTGTTGCGGTACAAGCCGCTCCTGATAATCTACGAAACTAAAAAAACAATGTTGAAACTAACAATCTTGCTCGGTTTGTGTGCGATTGCTTCGGCAATTCAATTAGACGAAGTGTTCTCCTGGAAGCAAGTTGAATTTGCGTGGCCGTCTGCGCAAGCTAGAGAAGAAGCGATCAATTCCAAAGAATATATTCCTGAAAATAATTTGCCTCTGGGTATTGCACGATGGAACGATAAACTATTTGTTACTGTACCAAGGTGAGTTACTATTTTTTTTTCTCTCTTATAATTAAAGGTTATTTTCAGTTTGTTTATGCTAAGTTTGAGGAAACAAGTGTATCAGCGAAGGTTGGGTTTTTACTATATTCAAATAATGCGAATTTAAGTGTTTGAAAGTCATTAAAGAAATGCAAAGAATTTAGGAATTACAAATATTTTTATACTGAAAATTTTTGTTTGTCTTTAAATGCATGTAAAAATATAAATTT
The DNA here is from genome assembly GCA_963966155.1 of Clivina fossor. Taxonomy (NCBI): domain Eukaryota; kingdom Metazoa; phylum Arthropoda; class Insecta; order Coleoptera; family Carabidae; genus Clivina; species Clivina fossor. The sequence goes on from OZ014550.1 coordinate 9,079,891, forward strand.
CTTAAAAGAGTTTCACATTCGTATAAAGTAATAACGCATACACGATGATGCAATTTTAAATTTTGGAATCTGCCGCAAAATTTAAAAATATTTCCTTCTCAACAAAATATAACAATCTTAACACTAGATTGACAAGAGAAGCAATAGAAATTTGTAAAGAAAAAGATAACATCAAATCAGTGTGAAGGCGCTGCTGATTTAAATAATATCTGACTTCTTTTAATTAATAAATTTCGCAATCTAATTACTTGTATTTTGTTACCTAGTAACTTGTTTCTATGTTTTGTATGTTTATTATTTATGCTATTTGTATATATTTTTTCCTGATGATGACATACGTTTAGTATATCGAAACGCAAAAAAGCATTTAAATTTTTACATTGTACAAGTATCACTTAAATATCTATTTTGGAAATTTTAATATAGTTTTGGAATGAAGAAATCGTGATAAAATTGTTCATAATATAATTTTTGGTTAGTTTTCTAATTAAAAATTGAAAATTTGACAAAACAATATCGTTTTAATAATAGCAATAATAATTTAACATTTATACAAATTAAAAAGATGTCAATTCCTAATTATTTATTAATTATTTTCAGGTTTCAAACTTGATTACTATTTTTCGGAGTTATTTTTTATTTAAGAAACATTTCGAAGTTGTAATTTTCACTGTATGCACCTACTCTTTCTAAATAGTTTTTCCTAGAAAAAACGCCAGACAATCTCATGCTTGTTTTCACTTTGACAGCTTTAATGAAATAAATATTATATTTATATACTTAGTTTTACTATAGACGATCTTTATATACGGTCTAAGTATTAGGAGAACATGTCATTTATAGAAATAAATCTCTCATATATAATTATAATAAGCTAAATCTATTAATCTAATCTCTAATGTTAGAGAAATTTTAACAAAACATCTATAAACAAATTATTAATTGTTTTATAGGTAATAAAATTATGTTATTTATAAAATTTAAATAAAAAAAGACATACATTTTCCCAGCAAATATTGCACGAAACATTTATATATTATTAGACACCGAAATTTTGAGAAATTAGAGTAACGCGATAATTTTCAAAAAGAAACCAACCTCACAAACTTCGCCTATTTTTAACTTCACATTTTTAATTATTTTAAATTATATTATACACAGTTCATTTTCTGTAGTTGAATGTAAAAAAATGATCGTATAACGTAGTTCATAAAATCATAAAATCAAATCATATATGTATAGAAGCCAAAACATTTATTTTTCCAAGATAAAATTTTGTACATTGTACATAGCCAGCTTGGAGCAGAACTGTCTATCTCAATTTTTTTTAGCTTCAAGTTTCAGTGGTTTGAAGTTTTCTTTAATTGTTAATGGAGAATATTTTCACATAAACAGACACAAATCGAAATTAAATATTGATAGAGGTTGCGGCTAATTCGGTAATGAAAATAAATGGGCCATATTTCCACCTCTTTTGTTTATAAAAAAAGTATTTGTATTTTTTTGCTTTAAAATAAGTTTTTACTTCTATCTTTTATCAAATATGAATAGTATTTTTATTTTTAATATATTTTCTTATATCTAATATTATAAAATTCAAATAAACTTATTAAATTTGCTTAACAAGTAATTTTAAGTAAACGTCAAAAAATAATTTTGATAAAAGTCATTTTTAAAAGTGAGATGAGAGTTCTAGATCTTAATGATATTTTTTCCATAAATATCTCAATATGACAAAAAAAAATGGAAATAGGCCAGTTCTAGAACAAAATATCAAAACAATAATTTGACTTTAAGTATACGGTCCTTTTGGAAAAACCAATATAAATGTAGTATACTTATATTAGTGTTTGGTAGTAGGTCAGATAATTTTTTTCTAAGTATCTACTACTATACTACTACATACATACTACATATACTACTACATACTAAAGCCATAACTTTATTTATTCGTAGGAACATAATCAGCAAATTTTTATTGAACATTTCCTGCAAATAAGTTTATAATATTAAAATAATTTTTAAATAATCCAACTATAAACAATTTTTGTCTTTATATTTTTATATTCTTAATTACACATGGCGTATTATATTATGTTATAGTATTTTGTTTTTGCTTAAATCACCATTATTTTTTTTTTAAATTTTAATTAGTTCATCAAAATAAATTAATGGCGATTTAAGCAAAAACAAAATACTGTAACTATTTTGTTTATTATTTCTAGATGGAAAGCAGGTGTAGCATCATCCCTCAACTACATCCCTCTAAATTCAACAAACAAATCACCTCAATTAATCCCCTATCCAGATTGGAAATCGAACACAATTCCTCCAGCAAATGATAACACTGCAGCGAAACCTGGAGACGAAACCATAGCTTCTGTTTTTCGTGTACGAGTCGATGAATGCGACCGTCTTTGGGTTATGGATACGGGACTAGTAGATCTTAAGGGCTCTATAAGAGTTATTTCCGGATCCAGCTTGCTCGTCTACGATCTTAAAACCGACAAATTATTGCGGCGATATGATTTCAAACCTGAAGATTCGAAAGATGACAGTTTCTTTGCTAACGTGGTAAGTTAAACGATTTTAAGTTTGTAAAATGGAAAAAATTCTGCCCAGCTTACGATTAGATTAGGTTAAAACGACATGTATCCAAATGAGTGTTGCACAAACTCTTTCCTATTCAGACAAGCAACTCTAGCTTTATCCACATTTATGACACCTCTCATATATTCTCTTCCATTTGTTATTGTTTAGAAATGATTAAGACCCATGAAAAATTTATTGTTTTTTAATGATAAAACAAAAAGGATCATTGAATAAAAAAACAGTTTACAAACGGAGAAAGAAACATTCAAAAACGGGACAATTACACGATTGAAATGTAACATACATAAAAAAAATATATTTTATATTTTTTTAAAAATTCCTACTTTAGCCAAACAATAATAATTTAAACATTGGTGTGCTCTCTTTTAAGATATATTAGTTCCCGTAATTTCTAAGTGGAACGTGGGACTATAATTATGTTTAAGATACAGAATCATATTGGGTTATTATTATTAATAATTTTTATATGCCTAAGTCAATGATGCGAGTCTCAAAACCTCAAAATATGTAAATACAAAAGTTTGATATATATTATGTTTGAAACAAGACAATAAAACAGAAATTTTTAACAATAAAATCCTAAAACTCATGTATTATTTTATCTGGAGTGTCACACAAAATACTGAAATGAAAAAAATAATATATAATTAGGTACTAGATAAAGTTAAAGAATGGCATTTATTTTTATATTTTACCATAATTTTTTATAAATTTGAGGATTCGGAAATTTAATATTCAAGATTTTCTATTATTAATATAGTTTTGAAGAAAAATTCTATTTTATTTCTAAATTTTTTTATCAAAAACAAAGTCATCCGAATTTCAATTAATTAATTTTTAATTTCCACAGATTGTCGATGTAACGAAAGATAATTGTGACGATGCCTACGCTTATATTCCCGATCTGGGCGCTTATGGAATTGTCGTATACAGTTGGAAAGATAATAAATCCTGGAGAGTACATCACAATTACTTCCACTTCGATCCATTAGCTGGAGAATACAATGTCGGAGGAGTTAACTTCCAATGGACTGATGGAGTATTTGGCCTTGCATTATCAAAAGTACAACCTGACGGGTAGGTTTTACAGACTTTTTTGTTTTCAAAAAAAACCAGAAACACTGTTTCTATAACAGCAATAACACACTCATAATTAAATTAAAAATTAATTTAAGTAACTAATTTTCTTAACTGTTTTATTAATTTTTTGAAAGGTATATACTTATTAATTTATTTTTCGTATATTTCGCATAAATATTGAAAAATCCGTTTTACTTTTCAGAATTACTAATATTTTTCTTCTTCTCTTTTCATTTTCTTCTGTAAACATGAAAAATACAAACTAAAATTTTCATCTAACCCATTGAGTCCCACCGAAATCTCCAAAAAATACTATAAAAATAGTTAATAATTTTGCAAAAAAATTTGGTTATTCAAAAATCTTGTGACATATATATTTTTTCTGATATAATTTTTAATATTTATATGAGAAAAACAAAACTATTTTAATAATTTTTAATTACAAGAACAATAAATAAGTAATAATGAATTTGGATACATAGTTGACCATCACAAATTCAAACGTTTGTCATAGATACATGTACCAGGAGCACATGAGCTTCGCCAAAACTATACATAGAAAACATAGTTGGCAGTGGAATAGTGCAACTAAACTAACACTAACATAACTATTTCTATTACTATTTCAGATATCGTACAATGTTCTTCCATGCTTTGTCAAGCACCAAAGAGTTCTTCGTTTCCACAAGACTTTTGAAAAATGAATCTTTGCCTTCTGGTAGAGAAACATATTATGAATACAGAGTAAGTTTGAAATATTATTTATTTTAACATTAAATATTGACAACAAAATTCTTATTTTTATCATTTAAAAATATCCTACCATTTTTAAGTTATAGAATCATTGTAACAAAAAAAAACATGTAGACAATATAACATAGTAAAAAAATCTTTCAGAACTCATTATATTAAACTAAGTAAACTTTAGGATAAAGTACTGTATATATTTTAGTTAAAAATTGACGATTCGATATACTCAATGTATATCATTAGGAAAAATATATTTTTTCCTAATGAAGATATACGTAGAGTATATCGAAACGTCAATATTTAAATAAAACATATACAGTACTTAATCGTAAAGCTTTTTTATTGTAATATAAACAATATGTTTATTATCACTTTGTATTGATACAGTTCCGACTGATTAATTTTTAAATTTTTTCACTGTTTTTATTTGTATTAAAAACTTATTTTCTACCATAATTTAGAATATTTTATTGCTACTTTTGTAATTATCATATTAAATAAATTGATACAATATGAATAATAATAAATATTAATTAATTAACAGAATAATAATTAGAAGTATATATGATAATAATATAATTTATTATTCGAAACTTATATAATTTGTATGTATGTTAACGTAACAAATTCTTATATACAGAATTTTTATTGTATAGTTCAAGTATGTAATTTCTTGAAATAACCTAACTCAAATATTTAGACGCAACATTTTTATTAGAATATTTAGTGAAAATAATATAAACTATTGTTATAATTTGAATTTTAGTTGGCTGGTGAGAAAGGCTTAAATACTCAATCATCGGCAAGTTTCTTAGATGAAAAATCTGGTGTTCTATTCATGACACAAGTAAACAAGAATGGCGTAGCATGCTGGAATCCAATGAAAGAATTAAATCCAAAAACGTTTACTTTGATTGCCGAAGATGATAATGCATTGGTTTTCCCTAATGATCTAACTGTAAGCGATTAGTTGTTTATAAATTATGTAACCGAACTAATTATCTATTTCAAATTTAAACGTTACAATTATTTCAGATTGACAGGGAAGAGCAGTTATGGGTTTTATCGGACAAAATGCCAATTTTCCTCTACAAAGAATTAAATCCGCAAGAAGTGAATTATCGTATTTTAAAAACTAAAATACCCGAAGCTATTAAAAATACACCATGTGCCTAATTCATTCGTTATAACTTCATCAGTATTGTTAGCATTTACGTGATAGTATATATGATATTTGTATTTTAAGTATGTATATTATATACTACAATAAAAAAATAAATATATAGGTTAATTAATTTTCTTACCTTAATTATTAACTCCAATCATTTGGCACTACATTTCACTTGTATTTAATTATAATGTTTATCACCAAACTAAGTAATTAATTACTTCATTCATAATGTTTTTGCACTTCTTTTTTATTATTGTTATTATTTAAGCGGGCATATTCTGAATAATATTAATAATAATATATTTATTTAAAGTATCATACATAGCTAGTAATTCACATAAATTTTATGAAAATATTTAAAATTAATTTAGTTTACAACATGCTGCATAATTTACAGATCGCTTTTTACGATTTTGGTTTTATAACTCTTCGAATTTAAATCGCTACGTATATTTATAAAAATTGAACAGATAAATAAATTCTATTTGTTTGTCTGGGTTCGAATCACGGCTGGTGCATGGATATTAATTCTATTAAATAAAAATTCTATTTGTCAATATCTCTGCACTAATTAAAATTTATAAAAAAAAATCTTGTATTACTAATGTTCCGTCATTTAAATATCAATTATTAAAAAACATGTGCAATAAAATTAATATTAAATTTTTGTTTGTTATCTTTGTTACAATTTCAATTATTTCTTCACCTAAAAATTAATTAAGTACAAGAAATTCTTTATTTATAAAAATTAAATTTTCACTAGTAAATTTACTAGGCAATCCAATTTTAAATGAATATTAAATTGAATTTAAAACTAGATCTTTAAAATTAAAAAAAAAAAAATGTCAAAATTTTTAATTATGACATTCGATTGTTGCTGTTTAGTTTAATCATTTGAATTTTCAAATTATATCTTCAATGAATCTTGTTAAAATTTTAACACGAATACGCTGGTTAAATTTTAACAGACGGACGCTAAAACGTTAAAATTCATCCGTTAAAACGAATTTATGTATTAGGAGTGCATCCATTTTATGAAGGTACTCTATCAATAATTTGTATTTATTTAAATAAAATATAGACGTTCTTGTGTCATTTAAAATATATAAATGCGTAGTTTACGTAATTTTGATATTTAACTATTTAAAAAATATATTAATACATATTGTTTATAGGTTTTAATTTCTAAAATAGTTGAAAAATTTTAATCGGGTTACTTCTTAACCATCTTAACTTCAGAACAAGCGATACAGAAACGCTTCGGGAATAGTAATCGTTACAGATTCGCACGTTAGTTAACGATTTTAATATTAGGATAACATGTGTTTTCTGAAATGTAAACCAATTTATTTGGTAATATTTAAAGTGACATAAAATAAATCTTTATTATTAATATGTAATAAAATATCGTTTATTATTGATTTTAAATCTGTAATCTATACCAAATACAATAATTTTGTATTATTGGATTATTATCGTTTAGTTAAAAATAGAAATAAAACGATAACATATTATTTAGCTTTTTTTATTACTTTTCAATGACAACTGGTAATTTTAACTAAATAATATTGTAACGGGTACAATACAGAATTGTAACTAGAACAATTTCAGACGTTTGTTAAAGATTTTATTATCCGGAAAACATGCGCTCGTAGAAATATGTTAACATTGTAATGCTGTTTTAATGTATTACCGCTAGATAGCAATAGTCTTGGTGATTCAATAAAATAATAACAGATGTCGCCACATGTGTCATTTTTGAAAAAAATCGCCTAAGTAGTCATCTGACTACGACCGACTTTGTTCTAGAATCGCGAATTTGACGATTGACAGTCGCTATCTAACGATTTCTGTATCAGGCAAACATGTTTAAAATGAAATATTACAATCATTATAAAACTAAGGTTTTTGTAACTGCAAGCTATAAGTATAAAAATTATTCAAAATTACTTTCTTTACAAATATTGTTCGTTATATTGGCAGTATGGACGATTTTGGAATAAATAATAATTTAAAAATAAATTAATATAATTTTTATTCGACTAATAAAATAATATATTATAAATCAATAGATATGCTTTATTTTTGTTATTGTTTCCTGATAAGTTTATTAATAATCGTTGCTATATACAATAAATTTAAATTACAATATAGTTTATAAAATTAATTTATATTGCAACAGTTTTGAAAGCTGTTCGATATTTAATTATTAGAAAACTATGTCAATTTGTTTATATTATAAAATAAAATTAAGAAATCTATTGATAATAAATTTTATTATATTCTAACTTTCATTTATTATTTTAGAACTTCAACATTAAAACAATTTAGATATTTATGTTTCGATTAAATATAATTTATTTTAATTGTATTATTATACTTACTCTTTTCAATCGGAAATATTCACAATTTCAATCTGGTCTGGTACTCGTATAAAACGTATATATAAAAATATTTATGCATACATAACTTTTTCTTCACTTTTAAATATAATTTGTATTTATATACCTATATTATAAAATAATTATTAGTTTATGATAAAGTATACTTATGGATTAATAGAAATAGTTGTTAACAGAATAGCAATTTTAACGATTTAGTAACGTTAGTTAACGGTGTGGGTATTGGGAGAACATGGGAATTTTTAAATTTTAGAACTTACTAACATGTTTTTAATATACAGTATTGTAATCATTACCAATATAAATTAGTAATTGCTACAATTCATGAAAAGATTACAGTCCTCAGTATCAGGAAAACATACTTAATGTAAAAAAAAACATTACATACGTTAATTTTGCGCTGAACATGAATGACATTTAAAGCTCAGGTGTTCAGGATGTTTATTCGTTTCATAACGTGAACAATAATTTTATCTGTCAAGTACAAAATGCAGAAATAAATATTTATTACATGTCTATATGTATTTATTAAGGTATGTGATCTATAAATATATATAGGTACATTCATTTTTATTATATTTATAATAAAATAATAAATCTTAATTCATTCTAAATCTGTTGACAAGTTTGATATTACTCAAAGTAAAGTTAACAACATTTATTAGTGTAAAATATAATAAAAGGTCATTTAGAAAATCAAGGTTAGTAAAAATTAAATACAATTTCGAACTTTTCTCTTAACCGAAGAATGTTTTTCCATTAAACACATTTGTTTGGTCGTCAAAATGGTTTAAATGTTCAAAATTTGTCAGAACTTTGAACTCGCAAAATGCAGGGTAAATTTCAAAAAAATCATAACTATGCGCCAAAGCATCGCAAGTCCTTGAAATTAAGCGGAATTTACGTAGAAATGTTTGAGTTTTTACGCCTGCTTGGTAAATTGTGTCGAAAATTTTTTTTTATACTATATATGTTGTCAAAGTTTAACAATTTTTCAAAGTTTAACAATTTTTTAAGTCAAAACATGTTCTTTCTGCGGGGTATGGTGGGGAGCGGAATGGTTCAAATGTTACATATATTGCATGACCTTAAAGATGAGATTTTATTTTTCGGACACAAAATTTCTTTCAATTTCGTTCAAAATTGGCCGAGTTAGGTATACCTATTTGAAAATCGGTAATTTTTCTGATTTTTTTAATGCTGTTTTTTTTTTTGACGAGTGTATATAAAAACAATAATTATGATAGTTATAAATTAATAAATTCAATTATTACTTACTATTTTTCTCTAATATAAAATGTTTATCGTAGCTCTGGCTGATCAGCTGAATAATGACACCAAAACCAATATAAATAGTTTAATCATTTAATCAGTTATAAATTATTGTAATTGTCAATGATTTTATATAAAAACAATCTTTTCTTAGCAATTTAATATGATTTGTTGAATAAAATTTTAATGATTTAAATCGGTATAGGATTGCAAAATACTGTAAAATAATTTTGGGTAAGTTACAGATGTGTATGAAAAATTATGAAAACAAAGTAATTGTAGATTTATATTTATTTTTATGTACAACATAATAAATAGTTGCAAAAAAATACAATTTAAAAATAAACTAAATACAACATACTTAAAAGTACTTAAATATACAATAATAACTTTAAAAAATCACAAACTATTTTGTTTCGCTAAAATATTTAACAAATATTAACTAACATAGAAGAAAAAAATATTCAGTCAAAAAGAGTTAAGTTTCTGTAATATTTCAGACAAAAATAATATTTGTCCTCCATTTTGAATTAGTTTAAACAATTGAAAAAAAAAACATAGTATTACTATAGTCTACACTTCTCTGAGCAAATATGCATATATTTATTTTTACATATTTAGAACTTCGTAAATTCCATGATATGCTAATATTTATATCTCTATAATTGATAATAATAATTAATAAATTATTGTAAATATAAATCGATATACACAAATGTCATGACGGTTTTCACAACCAAGAAAAAAAATGGAATGTATTTTTTTTAATTTTAGAATATTACATAAATAAACAAATTATAAATTATCGAAAAATACCACATAACTTTTGTTTCAAGATCTAATATATTTAGATAATCACGCTAACAGTTTGGTTTTAATGCATAATTTATTCTTTTTTTTTTTATCACATTATTCTAATGATAAACCTATAAATTTCATCGTTAAATTTTCAATGATATGATCTATTCCCTGCAATTTTTCAAATGCATTGTTATACTAAGATAACTAATATGTATAAATAATTAAACTTCTAGAAATAATATTAATTATTTTGAACAGCAGTGTTATTTCCAAATATGTATAAATTCAAGAAAAACAATCAAAACAAAGTTTATTTATATTTGTCACACATAGTAACGTCTCAAATTTTTCATTAACAAAAATAATTTGTTATCGAGACTTTTGATTAAACATTATTTAAATATATTTCTTGCATTATTAAAGACTAACGATAAACTGTTCCTGCAATTTAATCGCTACTGCCATAAATTTTCACGCTTCATGCACATATTTAGAAATTTAACTTGTCCAGTAAACTTAAATATAATCCTTTGCCAATTTGTTCTGAATTTTGGAAGCCTCTTAAATTATAATTCATTACATAATAAACTACAGTGACCAGATTTGTAAATATATCCAATTCTAGATACGTCATTTTCGATTGGAAAATGATTTTTATTGTACTATTTTTTAGAAAAAAAATATGCAACATATTTATTGCATACCTACTTATTTAAAAGAAAAATAGATTTTCAGTATAATATTGTTAACAGGACGGCTGGTCACATTAAAATAACTTAATTCAAGAATACTTTTATCAATACAAATTGAATATACAGATACCTCAAAAATAATACATTTTATTTACAGAATAACAAATCAGATAACTTGTTACATAATACAATACTGATGAAAATTAATTTCTAGTTATTTATAAGTCGTATAACAACAATTTGTTGTTGCATTAAAACCAAACAATATAACACCTAACTTCTAAAAATCTCATTTCACTGGAGGTTGGTAAATATGTAAATAATACCCACCCTCCACAACACTTTTAACGGAGAATTTCTCACAAATATCACTTATTTCGATCACAATCAGAAGAACAAATGTCTGAAAAAATCATTTTTCTAAATACACTTTTTCTGTCTCTAACGAATACAGCACAACTTCTTCCATAGCGGTTTTTTTCTTCGTCGCGTATTGTATTTATGTTTTAACGCCGCCATAATGGCTTCGTCGAACGCTAATTTCAATTGGCTGCAGGTTAACGCCGATGTTTCGATATAGGGCGCGTTTAGACGTTTGGCGAGTTCGCGAGCTTGACTCGACGAAATCGGTGTCTGTCCACGTCGGCGTAATTGTTGTAAAGTGTTCGGATCATTGTATAGATCGGATTGAGTGCCTACTAAGATTATGGAAGCGCCTAGCGATTTCAATTCGTCGGCCCATCGCGTGCACGCTGATTCGAATGATGACGGCTTCACAACGGAGAAACATAACATGAACACATCGGTGTCCGGATAGCATAAACTTCGTAACGGATCCAGCTCATCCTAAAATCAAAAACAAAATTACTGCATTCATTATTCAGTCACAATAGAATTTGTGTATTTGGGTAGTTTATTATCTAAGGATGGCCGTTTATGGTAGATCGTCAAATTGAAAGAAGAGTAAATGCTAGTTGTAAGGTTTTGGGTGCTTTGGGAACTTTTGCTAGGAATGTAAATGTTTCCAAAGAATATACAATGCTGTTTTGATGGTGTCTAAGTTGATGTATGGTAGTGAATGTTGGGTTTGGCTGCAAAAGCATAAAAAGAAAATGACTGCTGTGGAAATGAAAATTAGTGTATGATGAGTGTAAAATTGAAAAAAATGTTGTCGCAAAAGTTGGTGTTAGTCAGTTAAAATGCTTCGGACATGCTGAGCGAATGTCTAATGAACGTTTGGTTAAACAGATTTATATGATTGATTTTGAAGGTATACATTTGCGTAGGTGTCCGATGAGTAGTTGCAGTGGTATGATTGAGAGTGTTTTGCGTGAGCGGAAGTTTCCAAGTAATAGGAGTAGAAGAGAATGTATGAGAGAGGAATTATTATGAATATGGATGAAGCGAAAGTTATTTGTTTAGATAGGAATGTTTGGAGGATGATTTTGGGATAATGGAAAGAGTGTGTGCCACACTCTTTCGGGTATATGGCGTGATTGTGTATGTATGTATGCATGTATGTAATAAAATAATTGCTGTTTTTGGTGATATGTATCTGTGTTTAGCGAAAGTAAATTGTTTATTTATAATATTTATTATAATTACATTATTAGTTAGATCAGTGTGAAGTTAGTAAATTAACAACTGTCAAACCAAATTTGAAATACGATTTGTAAAAATGACAAACATATTAATAACCTGTCAAATTCATTACTGAATATCTTTATCATTCAGGTGAAATTTTATAATAGCTAAATTTAAATTTCTTTTTCCGAACATTTTAATTAATCATATGTTACTTTCACTGAGTAAAAGTAGATGCTATCTATCTGTTTTGATAGATTTTTAAATAGATTACTAATTAGTTTTTAAATTTCTAGATTTGGTTAAATTAATAAAACCCGTTATTTGATTCAAAAAAGGCAAGTGTTTTCTAGGTGAATAAATATTGTTAATGAAAGAGAAATTCAATACAGTAGTTTGGTTTCTGAAATATTATAATATGCGCAAATCATACAGATATATCAGATTGGTTGCATAATATCCAGGGGCATTTATAATTTTACTTATTTTAATAATATCATTATCTTAAATTGTATTTTTTTTTATAAATTATTATAAAACAGTGTAACATGCATAAAAATTTTTTAAAATTAGAAAGTAAGTGAAATAATATTTACTGTAAGATATTATAAATTCTTTATGGTCTATAGTTTTTAACAAAGCATACATTAAATGCATGCAAACTTTTATTATCTAATTCTGTAAATAAGAATTACAAAATGACGTCACAAAAATACAGGCAATGTTTAAAAGTGTCAAACATCGTTTATGTTATATTTCTGATATTGTACTATTTTTTTTACATGAATTTATAATTTATGTCGTACAAATACAAGCTTTTTTTCCTATAAAAAAATTTAATTGCAGAATAAAATTTCCAATAAAATCTTTCCAATTTTTAGATATTTTTTTATAAAACGCAATCCTAGACTAGAGAAAACCATCATTAAAAATAAAACTAATATATTTCGGATTCAATTTAAAATAAATAAAATTATATAAATTAACTAGCTGGCCCGGCAAACGTTGTCTTGCCTTTATTTTAATTTGTATAATAAATTTTTTATGAATTTTTTTTGTATTACAAAAAAAAATCAATTACATTTCTCATATTATAATTATTTTCAATTTATTTGGAATCAATTTCTTTCACACTTTTCTATATTTTTCCTGCACCCCAGGGCCCTAGAATCCTTTGCGGGAGTGTACTCAACAACTTCCCAAAGTTACAAATTTACTTATTTATTTATTTATTTTTATTTTATTGAGTTTGGCTAAACGGAACCCCATTGATCAGCTATCGACCGGGGTTCAAAAATATAAAATGCTATTAAAAAGTAGGGGTTGGTGGTAGGAGAATAAAAATAACCAAAAAAAAAAATTGTCCAAAAAATGAAAAAATTTTTTTTAGGATGAGCCACCCTTAACACTTAGGGGTATAAAAAGTAGTTATAAACCTATTCTCATACCTACTGAATATACATATAAAATTTCATCAAAATCGGTCAAGCCGTTTCGGAGGAGTATAAACACTAAAACTGTGACACAAGAATTTTATATATTAGATGTTTATTTGAACAAATTATATGCAAAATGAACTTTATACTAAAATAATAAATTCTTTCAGTGCTACTTTTAATAATCTTAATTACAAACAAACAATTACAAAATGTTAAATTTAGTGTCACCCTTTGAATTAATTCTCAAAACTATTGAATCTCTATTGAATTTCAATATAACATATTCCCCAAAACAAATGTTATTTAATTTTTTTAACATTTATTTTTAAATTGACAAAATAACTCTTTGAAATATGTATCTTATTAAAATAGAATCTAAGTACGCCTATGTCTTGCAAAAAAAAAATACGTCTTGCCAAAATTCTTTTATCTCTTCAGAAATCCACTCTAAATTTCTAAAAAAAAACAAAAATCTAATCCCAACTTTTTTTGGTACAAAACCATTAATCTCAGTAATGCCATTACCAACAAAATATCGTAGAAAAAAACAACCTAATAAAAAGTACAGGAAGTCCCACCCTGCTAATTCGACAAAATTCGTAACCGTTGAAAATATCAGTTCTTAGACGAATGAGTCAAGTTTTAAAGTTTCTGTTCGTAAGGTTCACAAAATAAAGTAAAAATCATGACAAATATAACATTACAAGTATATAATACTTTCTCTTTGATGTTAAAACTACACCGTCTCTACGAATCATAGTCGCACAAGTGGGGAGGTACAAGCGGGCAATCATAGACAAGTATTATATCTAGACAGGGAAATATTAAATAACTATAAATCTATATCTATATATATATATATAAAATATAATATAATGTCTAATGAACGTTTGGTGAAAAAGATTTATATGAATGATTTTGAAGGTATACGTTTGCGTGGGGGTTGAGAGTGTTTTGCATGAGCAGAAGTTTCCAAGTAGGAGGAATTATGAATGTGGATGAAGCTAAAGTTGCTTGTTTAGATAGGAATGTTTGGAGGAGATTGATTGCGGGATAAATGGAAAGGAGTTTGTGCCACACCCTTTCGGGTATATGGCGTAACTATATATGTATTATATTCATATGTTATATGTATTAACACATTGTACATAATTTTCTTAGACAGATCGTATATATATATTTAGACATATCGTATATATATATATATATATATATATATATATATATATATATATATATATATATATATATATATATAATTGCCT
The DNA here is from genome assembly GCA_963966155.1 of Clivina fossor. NCBI lineage: Eukaryota > Metazoa > Arthropoda > Insecta > Coleoptera > Carabidae > Clivina > Clivina fossor. The sequence continues at coordinate 9,094,960 of OZ014550.1, forward strand.
CGTACACTGCAACTCCGTGAAATAATACAGATTATGTAGAGAAAGAAAAGAAAAATACGTTACTTATATACTATAATGGTGTAAACATATTGCATTTGAAAAAAAAAATAAATAGTAGATAGTTTTGAAACAAATAAACTTTGTTTTTGTTGAAATATTGAATTTCGTCGTTTGAAAAATGTCCAATTTATATGAAAATGATGAAAATACCACCCGTACAGCGTGCCCGAGGATAAAATTAATTTATTCAGCGGTTAGAGGGTACGCTTAGCTATAATTTAATATGAGCCAACATAATATTTGCTATTTTCTACCATACGAAATGCCTAATTTCATTTTAAAAGGCGATGGTCCCGTTTAGACGCTCTAAGTTTTCAAATTAAATAATTACAAATATTTTATTGATATGATAGAATTGTGAACAAAACTGCAACAATTGAATTTATAGATCGATCTATTCTCGTCGCTGACGTTTCGCCATACATCATAAATGACATCCTCAGTTACCAAGTACTGAAGGATGACATCTACGATGGTACGATCTATTTTACGTTGTAAAGTAAATTTAACCAGCGTTTATGCAACCGGGCCTTGGAGATACAAATAAAGAATTTAATTTCAAGTAAAGCTATGGCGGTCTACTTGTTCAAAATTGTCTATGGTCATCGATGGAGGCCTTTCGGGCCGCCACTAATAACAAGAAGAAGGTTACCGGCATCTTGTTGCCGCGAGCGATGAAGAGACTTGAGAAGTTCACTTCTCTTTCCCAGCTCCAGCCTCATAGGAAAACTATATTTACCCAATGGCCGAACCATGATGATACAAATAAAGGTACTCCGTACGGGCTATATAGTTAGTATAGGTATGGGTATGGTATAGGATAGGAGTTCTTATTATAGGTAAGAATTTTTTACTCGACTGAGTTGAATTTTGAAGGGCATTTATTCAAGGTTTGCGCGCGGTTGCGGTAAAGGCAGTGACCAGTGTCGGCACGTCACTTCATTTCTCTTCAAATAAAAAAGCTTTAGGTTTTAGTTCTGTTTCATTTTACATTATCATTTTCTATTTTAGTTTTATAATAATAATAATAATAATAATAAGATTAATTTAAAACTGACACAGTACAGTATACACCAATTACAAAACACCAGTAAGAAAATAGTATAAAATTAAATTTGATTGTACAATATTGTTGTTAACAGTTTTGCAGACATATCAAATATATCCATATCGGGGTTCTTACAACATATTTCATTTGTTAATCTAAATGCGACATCGATAGGAGTTGTAGAATAGCGAGTTCTTAAAGTAACATTTAGTACATGGAATTTAATTTTACATGACACATCTGGTATATATCATGTAAATTTTGCACAATTTTAACTATTATTACAATACAAGAAATATCTCTTCTTATATTTAATTGAACTACATTAAATTCATTTGTTAGATTGTAATAAGAAACATGATGCTTATAATTTGGATATACATATACCGGTACAATTTTATTTACTGTTTTTTCACATAATAAATATCATATTCTATAAAATAAAACTTAAATAATCTGAATTTCTCTAAAAATCACTTGATATATTCGATAGAATAATAACAAAATTTAATAACCCAATTATATATATATATATATATATATATATATATATATATATATATATATATATAAAACACAATGTTATAATAACGTGTAATATCTTTTATAATTTCACATTATGATAACAAATTTTCCATCAAAGTATTCATAATATATAATTGACCTTGCTTATCTTATCAGCATAATAATTTAGAAAAAAAAACTGATATAATTAAATGTAGTTAGTATTAATCATTATAATCGTAATTAAAGGTCAAGGGTCATTCAGGTATAAATAAATATTATCGTCATTTCAGACGTAAATTAGCGACTTAAAATTTAATAACATAATTGCAGAACTTTTAGAGATTTTCAGATTATTTTCACGTCATATATGTTTTTCAAATACACGTAGCTTTGGCGTTAAAATATAAGCTAAAACAGGGTTAGAGAATTACGCAATAATTTTTTTACTATATGAGATACTTGTACATTTCAAAAACTAGTTTATAGTGAAATGCTTACTGTAGGCATAAAAAATGTTTACTTTTGAGTTAAAAGTTAAAACCTTGCATCTAAACTCTAAAGCAAATTTTTTATAAGTGTAGAAAAAATATGAACAGTATATATTTATTATAATTTCGCACTTTATTATTCAAAAGATATCATTCGGTAATCTAACTGTACATTATTTTTCATCTTTCGTACTTTGTCAGACAAACGTTTGTGCCAAAAAAAAAAAATCCATTCAAAGAAATCCAGGTCAAGTAAAATTATGAGAAATTTTATAAAAGTTAAACAATTTAAAAGTTGATTGAAGTATACATAATATCGTGATTAATATATTTGATCAAATCAAATTAAACATTTCATATTTTTTTTTAATTTACATCAGAATTGACATGACTTAAAATCATTTGATTTTTAAAAAAAATTTGAATCAATTTTAATTAATTACTTTTTTAACAAAATATTTGATTCCTAATAAATGTTTAATTAAAGTATCTAGCACAAAATAAATATTAATACGAAAATTTATGTAGCGTTTTTTGGCGTGTGTGGTCCTGTTTTGTTTTGTCGCAAATGATAAAAGTAACCGCGGTCTTATTGCGGTATATATTTAGGATATAAAATATTCGAAAATTTATTTATGTTATTAGAGCTAACGTCGCCTATTCTAACAAACAAAAGCACATTGGAATATTTTTTTTTTAATTTAAATTTGAATCTAACAATGTGTGTGTGATAATAAATAAAGCAAAATAAAACTGCTTTGAATTAAAGTTCTGTATTAATATTTATTTAAAATCGACGTTTCGTCCAAACTCAACCGCCCATCTTCATCGGGATAAATGGTATAACTTATTATTTATCAATAATGATTTATTTATATCATTTATCCTGATTAAGACGGACGTAGAGTTTCGTCGAAACGTCGATTTTAAATAAATATTAATACAGAACTTTAACTATGTTATTAAGAAGCAGTTTGGTCTAAATAAATTACTATTATTTTTAGCAATTATTGTTTTAGCAATAACAATAGCGAATAAACATAGGTAATTCGGGACACACGCATTATAGGAAAAAATAATTTTGTTTACACATACATATAGTTTGCTGAAAAATTTACCAAAATAATTACGTGTACTTGAATTTTTAGCAAATTTTGTGTGTTAACAAAACAACAAGCATTTAAAAATAGATTAGATTTCGTGGAATTGTGTGTATAGTTATTTAAAAAATATACCGGATATTCGTCATTTTGTCAACGTCTGACTGTGACTGACTGTGTTCTCATATAGTATACAACTTTTCTCCTAATTACACTATTCTATTCAACTTATACATTTCAAGAACGAGTTAATTCTTAAAGCGTTTTCATTAATTTTATCAGCGTGTTGAAAACTATGTTTGGATCAAGATAGAAATATAAATCACTTCATAAATTTGGGTAAAAATTAGCTAAATTTTATTAAAGTCGATAAACCATCCCTTAATTACGCTGTTAGCTAACACGTATTTAACAACATTTTAATACAACTGGCTCCCTAAAACAAACGGACTCACAATATTTATTTTTTCTAGTAGGTATACTATTTTCAAAGAAACTATCCCCTTAAGTATCGCAATAAATCAAAATAATTTCTAAACATACTCCGAAAGTGATTACATTGTTATTCAGAACGCCAGGTTTAAATAACATATCATTGTATGTAAATAATAAGCGTAAGAATTAAAATATTTAAATTTTTCCGTTCCAAAGATAACTGATAACACCAAGTTTTTATCTGAAATCTATGTCAATATTTTACACTGAACAACCAATAGGCCACTTCAACTTTATTGTTAGTCATTTGACGTCTGTCAAATTATTATTGAATTTTTTTTTCTCATTTAACCCATTCAGCCCGGACAATTGCCGTGTTTTCGTATTCGTAATTAAAGCAAATTTTCTAAGCGGCAAAATACGTCTTTCGTTCTCTCAACATTCCTGAACTGCGACTATTGAAAATAAGCATTCTATTAAAACCAGGTCTTATTCAAAAAGGGTTTTTTCTGCAATTGCACACATAATGAACTTGACAGCAACTAAATTATTAATATACCAGTACAAAAATGATCTAACTAACTTGAAATGCATAATATGGAACAAAGTCAACAAATTTTAGGTTATATATATATATATATATATATATATATATATATATACAGTCGATTCCGCTTAATTGGGACACATCGGGACTAGGGCATTTTGTCCCAATTAAGCGGCTGTCCCAATTAACCGAATTTTACATAAAATTAAGCAATCCATATTTTTCTTTCAATAATTTTATTTTATAAATTCTTGGAAAAAACTATAAACTACATATAACCAAAAAAATATAAACTTTTAAGAAAAAATAATAAATTTCAAAATAAAATAATAATTAAATACATACATTTTTAATTCAATTCAAAAATGTGTCAAGTGTAGTCTGTCTTTTGTTTTTGAAACATTTCACTTCTACACTTATCCAGCAAAGCAATTTTACTAGAAACTGTCATATCACTTCTTGGCATCTTGGCAAAAGGTAATTTTTTTTAAATAAAATCGACAAAATGTAAGTTTAACGAACCTTCCACGCGCGAGGTGTAGTGGTAACTGAATCATAACTGAATACGTAACGATTGAGACAGCAGGGTAGACTCTCACAGCTTTAATGACCGGTGCCGCGCCACGCCGACGCGAGGGTAAACATTAACCTTTGAGCGCGCGTGGGTCCGTACTTCATACGTGAATGAATGTGTTGGGAAAAAAGTTCACAGCGCGCGATACTAATGTAATTAATTGATACATATTTGCTAGTTTTTTAAATATAATTTTCCATGTTGTGAATCAAAACGATATGAAGCGTATCATATTAAATTTTTTGTAAATATTTTTTCTTGTGAATATGTATTTGTAACATAATATATACTGTGATCTTAAATTTACTGTCCCAATTAAGCGGAATGTTGTCCCAATTAAACATGTAAATTTACTGTTGATTCCTTGGTTTGGTTTATGTTCTTTGAGATTTGGCCCAAATAAGCGGCTGTCCCAATTAAGCGGTGTCCCAATTAAGCGGAATCGACTGTATATATATATATATATATATATATATATATATATATATATATATATATATATATTTATCTAATATAAAATTCAAATAAACGAATTCAAAATGCTTAATAAGTAATTTTAAGTAAACGTCAAAAGCACTTTTGTCAAAAATTACTTTTAAAAGTGAGATGAGAATACGGGTCATTATTTTTATAGAAAATTTATCGTTTTGCTGAAATAATATGTAATTTTTTTACTATGGTTTTTATGTAAAATAGCAACTTTTTTTTCACTGTGTAATTATTTTTAATAATTCTATATGTTGTGTATTGCGTCAACTAGTGATATAAATATTTCAATTTCAAGAAATTAACTTTTATTTTGAAATAAACATTGCGGTTTTTCTGTTACTAGTTTAGATAAATCAGCAAATAGAATATGTTTACAGTACCGTACACTGGAAAAATTGAGTAAAAGAAAAAACTAATAGATTAGATTTTAAAATATACATAATATTATCTTTGAAAAAAAATAACTTAACAATAAATTGTTGATATAATTAAAATTTTATTACAATAAATTCTAACGTTAACTGTAGAAATTTTAGAAATTATAGACACTATTTAAGAAAAACAATCATAAATATTACTCATAAAGAAAAATTAAAACTTCAGAAATGAGTTCCAGGAATTTTAAAATGTGGTTTCATAATAATGACTCTATGAGTAAGAAAAATACTGATGACACAAGTTCGTATAATAATTTATAAACTAAAACATAAATAAAAACCGCTGCTGATAATGTAAACAAAAAGAAAACATTATCTACACCACTGGTTTTTGTGTACACAAAGAAATTTCAATTTTCAATATTTATCTATTGCCAAACTGCATATTTTTTTTTAAAAAAAATACATATGTGTTTTAAAACATCTGGTATACATTGTTCAATTCTATGTATCGTATAAAAAAAAATCAGGTATAATCTTGTTTGTATATTTGTTTAGTTTTTGTGTGTGCGTGAAAGAAATTATTGTATTTTAAAATTCGGTCAAAATTCTGTCATTATACTATGTTCAAAAATAATTATGATTATTTTACGTAGTTTAAATTTCATAAAATAACTATTTCGGGAATATATTGTTCAACAAGTCATGTAATGATAATTATTACTCATACAGATTATTACAGATGCAGTATTTCTACGAAATTCACCTTTCGATCTGACAGAAATGACGTTTCACAATGCGCTAACAACAGTAATAACTCGTCGAATATTTCAAATACAATTTTGTGATAGGTCACAAACTGTTCAGTAATGAATTTACAAGATTTAGATTAGTCAAAAGTTATTGATTAATATAATAAAAATCTTTCAGAACTCATATTAAAATAAAAAAAACTTTAGGTTAAAGTTCTGTTTAATTGTAAATTAGAATTCAGCGTTTCGATACACTAAACATATATCATCATATACATAGTGAAGGCACTGATTTAAATAAAAACTGGTTTCCTTTAATTAATAAATTATAAAATTTTGTAATTTAGTTACTTGTATTTTGTTACGTAGTAACTTGTTTCTACATTTTGTTTGTTTATTATTTATGTTATTTTTACATATATTTATAACAGTACTTATTAAGAAACGCGTATGTAATAAATATAAATGCCGAAGATTAAATTTTCGTAAATTATTACATAATAAACAATACGCGAATTTAATTCATTCATTCATTCATTCAAAGAATTATAATCAACACTCTGACTGTTGACTTATTTTTCAATCTTCTACAAGAAAAATAAGTTTTTAATATAAAATAGTTTGGATTAAATTCAGTTTTTTGCATCTTTTTGTCAACTTCATGGGTCTATTCGGTTCACATCTGTAAGACCTATAGTTTTGCAGAATGTTTTGTCTTTATCTAGTAAATATAATCCTTCTTTAATAAAAAAAAAAAAACGTTACGATTCAAATGTCAAAGTAAATAACCTATTAATATTATTAAATAAATAATTAATATTTTCTTGAATTGAATAAAACAATTGAAAAATTTAAATCAGTAGAAACAACAAGCAAAATTTCGTACTATGAATACATATCTACAAAATCCAACTTGTTGCTATACTCTTGCAGTATTCAATTCATTGTTAAATTGAAATATATCATAAACAGGAAGAGACAAGGACAACACAATAACGCGTCCGTTGCTAACTTCACACAATAACTGTCTCTATTCTACAACGAAACTAACGCAAAACTCCCAATCGAATTGAAGATAGTCGCTTATCATGAAAACAGGGCAAAATGTATTCTATTATTTCTGTTTACATTATATGAAATACTTAGTACATAGTACGGAGCTTTATATATAATATATTGAATATTCTGCAAGCGAGTTTTATATCAAATATTTTGTTTACCGTGACTGAGGCACACAAGTGTTCAAATGGGTAAATGTACCTATATAAAGGTATGAGAAACAGAGAGAGACGGATGCATTTTGTGTATTACCTGTCCAGCTGTATCGCAAAGCTGCACTGTGATTGGCTCGCCATCCACCTGTACGACCACTGTAACAAAAATATAACAGGCTTATTACTTTTTACAGGACTGTACTCACACTCATTATAAATATGCAGGCTATATGTATGTATGTATGTATACAGTACAATTTTTTTTAACCTGTGTAGAATTATTTCGGTGTCAGTTTTACACGAAGCATTTTGACCAGCAAAACTAACTTAACGGTCAGTTTCATAATCAGGCTGCCCAAAACTTTGCAAAAACCAGTTTCCCTGACTTTTCCAGAAAATTTTTTCATTTTTCCCTCACTTTTATTATTAAACAAATGTAATGTGAATCACAAACTATTCATTAAAATAAAGATTTCTAAGTATAGGTGTGTGAAAAAAAAATTAGAATAAGAATATAATTTTAATATACACTAAAAGTGAAATTCATTAATTTTTGCCGATATTATAATAAAACAAATTTGCACAAAACTTGTGATTGTAATTTTGTTAATTCGCCAAACAAATTTTTTCCCTACAAATGAAATTCGATGACTTTTCTAGGATCAAACAAATTCCCTGATTTTTTCCAGTATTGGCCAACCTGTAAATTTAAATAACTTTAAATAAGTTTCTATTCAGGTCACTATTTAAATACTTGAAGTGTAAAATCTGTAGGTTTAATTCCTTTAAATTTAAATGACCATCGAAGATGGTGAGGTTCAACTCATTAAGTTGACAAAAATTAGTATGAAAAATATAGAATGGATAATTATTATAAATAATATAAAAATGTGTGCATTTTTTTAATATTTAGATGATCTTGAATGCATTGCCTATGTAGAAATAGAATCATTTAAAAAATGATGCTTAAAGTAGTTATGTAGTAGTTAAATAGTTATGCTTAAAGATGTATATTTTAAATTTCTTTAAGTCGGTAAGACCCACTTTTTCCAAATGTTGGAATAAATTTATCCTTGGGATAATTTTCAAATTAGCCAGTGAAATTTTATCATTTATTCTGAGAATACATTTTTAGCTAATCACAAATGATGTTTTTCTTAAATTAAATGGCGCTATTCTAGTCATTAAATTTAGCTTAGATCTTGAATAGCTGATTTGATAATAATCACATTAACTAAAGTCTGTATAAATGTATAAAAGTAGGTAGTAATAAAAAATATTATAACCACAATTTGTATCTATATTAATGTTTTAATTCTAATTTTCATTAAAAATATGTTTAATAAAACAAACAAATACTAGGAAAATAACAGAAGTTAATAATATACATTTAACAATCGAAAATTAAGGGCCAGTTTCATAAAACGCTGTGAACTTAATCAATAAGTTAACTAGACAACTAGATTGCAAACTGTTTTTGAAGCACCTCATTCATTGGTCAGTTGGTAAATTAACAAATTGGTAAACTTACGAAGCATTTAAGAATGTTTTATGCAGCCGGCCCATTTAACAATTTAAATATATTATTATTTTAATATATGCTAAGTAATTTATCTACTAGTTGCTAGAAGTTTAAAGTATCAAATTTCAAAATTTTCTGATCTTTCATTTTTTATTTTTAATACTGTAATTTGATATTAACACTATCATTTAATACTAAAATGTATCACAGATTTCAAATTTCATTTTTATTTTATAAGACTTCACAGATATTTTATCTGATTCTAAACCTTTCAAACAAAAAAAAATGTTCTTTTTTGTTTCACAAATACAACAAAAAAAAAATAAAGATTACAAGAACAATAACTGTCATGATTTCTGATAACAAAATAAATATATTATAGTAATTTTACACAAAAATTAATAACAATGTTAGAAAATTTGTATTTTTTATCGATAAATGGGTATTTGTCATTATTTATGGACATATTATTTGTAATTTTATCAAACTACTAAATATTTACTAATAAATAATTACGAATATGTTTTATTTGTGAAATATTGTAGAATTAAATTTTAATAATATGTATTGCTAGAATCAATTGGTTTAAAAATGATAATATATCCTATAATTTTTCGTTATTAATAAATTCTACCATATTTGTTTAACATTAAGTTCAAGTTGATACATATTTTCATATCTAAATTAAACAAAATTATTTGATAATTAAAAACTATGCGTTGTGTTAGTATTAGTCATTACTTGGTGTTATTATCAAAAACAAATATTTAAGTTTATTATTTTCGGACAAATTTATTCAATATTTACATATATGTTTCTAATGCTTTATTTACAGCATATATATTCGAAGAAATAATTATTTCAAATTGGATAGTATCTTATTTAATATAGAATTTAATAATTCTAATAAATCTTTTCTTTCAAAAATTTGAAAGTTTCCACTCTGATTTTTACTGATATTTATCGTTTTGAAGAACTTTGAACAAATAGAACCATATCCTCAATAATATCAATATACATATCTTTAAATTGATTAATTGATGAATGTAAAAACAACGCATTTAAATTTATAAATAGAGAGTTTTTGCACACTTTACGTTAAACGATCGTGATTCTATTACAATTTATTCAGTTTAGCGTTACCGTAACTTTAGCGAAGGCTTGCAAAAAACCCCTAATAACATGTACAATTGAATTTGTGCATGTGTATATTTTAAATCATAAAAATGTAACCATTTTAGCATAGTAAAAAATCTTTCCGAACTTCTTATATAAAATAAAAATGCTTTAGGTTTAAATTCTGTATTAAATTTTTTATTTATAATCGACGTTTCGACGAAACTCAACGCTCGTTTTTATCAATTGATGAAGACGAGCGTTGAGTTTCGTCGAAACGTCTATTATAAATAAAAAAATTAATACAGAACTTGAACCTAAAACAGTTTTATTTTTTAATGTACATTGTATTTTTTTGTTTTCGGTGATTACTAACATAGTGTAGGTAAACACATCAGGAAAACTGATGCAAATGCTATTTACAGTAAATTAACAGAACATAGAAACAAGTTACTAGGTAACAAAATACAAGTACCTAGACCATAAAATTTTTATAAATTTTTAATAAATTAAATAAAATTTGGCTTCCTTTAATCACATCATGTATCCAGAACGGTGTAGCATAAACTCTTTTCACTATGCCAAAATTATTTTCCGCCAAACATTTCTATTCAGACAAGTAACTCTAGCTTCTTCCGCATTCATAATACTTCTCATACATGCTCCTCTATTTCTACACTGTTAGAAAAAATACGGTTTGTTGCCATAAATTTACATGTAATAATAATAAGGGCGTGTTGAGGAAGGAAGCACATATAGCATTTTTTGTGTACATTGCATAAGCACATCAAAATATGTTAAATGAGCGCATCCTAATTATATATTAGATACTAACCTAACCTCTAACCAAATATTTTGATGCGCTTATTCAACGTTAATTTTCTGCGCTTATGCAACGTTTCTGGTACCCAGAATGCACTTCCTCAACTCTCCGAATGATAAACAATAATTAATTATTATTAATATTTATTATTACTTTTATTATCTTTAATTTTGTGGCGTCGCCGTCGCGTCGCAGTTGTTCTTTTGATACTCTGTACTCGAATTTATGCCAAACTTGAAAATATCATACATACATACACAATCACGCCTTGTACCTAAATGGGTGTAGCAAAATCTCTTTCCATTATCCCGAAATCAGTTTCCTCCAAACATCCCTATCCAAACAAGCAACTTTAGCTTTGTTTGAAAATATCAACTAGACTGTAAAAAGTTTAAAATATAATATTACAAAATGCTGCTATTTTACTACTAATAGTTATGTAAAATTACATAAATATACCTATATATTACTTTTTTCCAGTGTAATAAAGCTAGTCAATGGATAATTTTGAAAACAAATTCGAGTCCGTGCCTGTGTTTGAATGCAGCCGGCAGGTCTAGTCGGTTAATTCCCAAACGTTCACGTGGAAAAGCGAGAAGAAGAAGAAGAAGGTCGGAAGTTAGACAAAGACAAAACAATTCAACCATCACATCACCTGAGAGAGCTGCACAGGCAGGCACACTATAACAGAACTATCTTACTTCTTACGTGGACACAGGCAGGCAGGCAGGCAGGCAAGCAAGCGTAGCGCCCAAGTTCGAAGCAGCAACACAGGCACAGAGGAGCCGAGCCGAGTCGTCCGTCCCAGTAGAACTTAAACTCTACCACACACTTCCCCAACAGCAGGTCACATCATCTACTAGAGAACTCCGAACAACTTGGAAGTGGTACCTTCAGTGAAGCAATGAAGATTCTTGCAGCCAGAGACCAGCTGTCTGCTCTGTCTGTTGTCTCTTTCGAGTTACCTTGCAAGAGCTTACTTACCTTTACGTGTCTACCGTTTCATATAAAATACTATTCTTTCTTTCTTTCTTTCTTATTATTACTTCTTGGATCTAATGTCTGCTTCTTGGGTTAGTTTTCCGTTGTTTGGGTGTCCGGGTTTCAGGTAGGTTTTGTTGTTAGAGAGTCTCCAATTTTTTATATTTTTTTTCAGTAAATTGCTATAACTTGCGATATATTTTGATTGGTAATACGAATTACAGATTATTTGAGAAGTATTTGTTTTTTGAATTACGGAATCGAATATTTATAATTCCGCAAGAGAAAATATGCAATTATTTTAGTTAAATCTAACTAAATAATATTTTACATCATTTTTGTAGCGGGGACATTATAATTTTTTTCTTCAAACGTATCATAATATTAATATTAAGTTAGTATAGTGCCTATGTAGAAAGAGCTCATTATATTACTAGTACAGTAATGGCATTATTATAATAGTAGTTAGTTATTATATACACCACTAGTAACTGCCCCAAACTTAACTACTACATCAAGTGTATTTAATCTGACATCTTCGGCGGTTATATTGAGAAAACTATTACGTCAAGTTAACTGACAGTTGCATTGTTTATTTTCGCTTGAATTTGAATTTGGTTATTGCTAATGTGTGAAGAAGTGCAAGAAATGCAATGTGCAGCGGTCCAGGATGGTCAGAAACTGCATATTCGACCAAAGAGATACGGTCAAGTGTATTTAATTTAACATCTCCAACTGCTATATTAAAAATTATTACGTCAAGTTAAGTTAATTGACAATTGCACAATTGCGTTGTTTATTTTAGCTTGAATTTGAATTTGATTATTGAAAATGTGTGAAGAAGTTCAAGAAATGCAATGCATACCGCACAGGGTGTTCAGAAATTGTATATTCGATCAATGAAAAATTAATTCGCACAAATCATGTAACAAATATAAATTATATATACATATTCTATAACTGTTAGTAACTGGTTAAGGGTACTTGTCATGTGTTATTACTTATTTTTAGTTTAGTTTCTTGTTTAGAACGCTTAAAGAAAAAATCGTATGTCACTCCTCGAAATAAAAGCCCTTTTTGCTTGGCTTTGCTTCGGCCACAAATATCTGGTCTCAATACAATAACCATCGATATCTACTCCTCGTAACATAATATACTATTATTACCAGAGTATGTGTATTATTATGCAGCAATTCAATAACATATTATATGTTACATTTTTTAGATGATAAACAGCGACATTTTTCACTTATTTTTTAAATAAACTTGGGCTATGTAGCGAGTTATTTCAAGAAAAAGTTATAAACATAATTTACAACTACCTATGTATATACTATTCAGTGGCACTTTCAAAATTTAATTAAATATTAAGTATTTTATAAAGTTCGCAACTTATATTTTAGGGACTTTTAATTTACCATAAAATAAAATTGTCCCATATTTTTAATTAAAAACCTAATTTACTAAAATGTCGACACAATTTTTCTTATAAAATATATCTCACTTATCTTCGCGTTTTAATTAATTCAAAACATTTTTCCTGTTTTTAACAACATCGCATTATTTTCAAATAATCGTGCTAATTTATTATTATATTTACTGTATAATTTTTTTTTTCCAAATTTGAATTATTAAAGGAAGTCGCTTGAATGTCAACTATAAACATTATACTTATAGCAATTGTTTTTGAGAATTTGACAATAGCATATTATGTTATTATATCAGGTTTTTATATAGGTTTTAGAGCTATATTTGGTCTACAATTTAGAAAAGTTTCAACCAAATTGGTTGCAGTGGTGACGCTGTAATTCGCTTATTTGTGGACTCGTGTTTAAAAAACATTGGTCCGTTGTCCAAACTCCCGGGCAGCACTCAAACATAGAAAAACATTTTTGGTTACTCGACCCAAAAGTAAACTAACAAATCTAGGATGCAGAGTAGGATTTTGAAATTCGTAAAATTACCAAAATGGCAGCATTTTGGAGATACCCTATCTACCTGCCCTGACACACGACTATGTAAAAATCGCTGTAACTCCGCAACAAGTTCTAATTTCGGAACACCAATTTAGCTAAATATTCTACACACTATAAGTTTTCAAAAAATGTAAAAAAAATCGAATTTTTTGAAAATTTCAGGATGGTGTCCCCCCTTAAATAAAATAGCGATAAATAGTACATTTCATTAATGCTCTGTTAAGAGATTTCTTTGGATATTCCAACGCGGTAGAAAAAATTGTTTATCTTCTGTACAAATATAGGTGGATTTGAAACAGCATAAAAGTTGAAAATAAAACATGTTAATTTATTAATAAACAAATATAAAAAAAACCGATGTTCATTAAAAAAATGCATTCTTCAGAAATAATTACCAAAAAAATTTATGTAAAAATGTAAACACATGCTGACAGTAAACTCGTATGCTTAAATTAAAGAAATATACTTTTTCCCGGATTCAAAAACAAGTTATTAAATTTAAAAAAACAGGTATTTTTGGTTTCCAGTGACGTACGTGGATTATATCGGATTGGGCAAATATCTCATTTATCTCACATTTAAAACAATGTTTTTCTTTTCATTTCAAAGAAGAAGAAACAAAACTATTGTAAAATTTTACTTATTTCGTTTAACTATTGTTAAAAAAAAATATTAAATTAGGGAATTCAAATTGAGTATTCAAACTAAAACAATAAAAAGTTATAGTTAGTATTGCAAATATATTATAAATACAATATTTATTGTGATATTGAAGGTGTGTGTTAGTATGGACATTCGATAAATAAAAAAAGGATGAGGCTATTTATACATACGGTATGTATACGCAATTGGCTACTTATACATACTAAAAAAAAAAAATCTAAACCACCCTACTAACCTAACCTACCCAAAATAGTCAATTGCAAATACTGTATGTATAAATTGCCAATTGCGTATACATACCGTATGTATAAATAGCCACTTTCATAAAAGAATTATGTTTAATTATGTTTAATCTGTTTAAAAAAAAAATAAATAAAAAGCAAAGAGAGAAATGCTTTTCGTAGAATATAATACATTTATTGACTGATTCAAGATTTGCGTTTGCGAGAACTTCTGATAAATAAATAGATTGTTTGAGATTATTATGTCATTTCAAGTAAATGAAATAGAAAAATCTAAATTAAATGTATATCAAGATATGTTACAGTAATCTTCAGGCTTTCACGGGAAACTTACTACTCTAGGTCCTGCAACCCTATATTTTTTAGATTTTAGTCAAATTTTCTACGTAAATATATTTTACAGTTTATCTACCACCCAGTGCACTAATCTCTTTGAAGGTAATGTCTATTATATTCATGAAGATAGTGTCCATGATATACCTATAATTGGTGTCAACGGGTAGTAGATAAAATGTAAAATATTAAAAATAAAAATTTGTAATATCTTTTGCATACCTATCATTATAGATTACATTATCATTAAATATTATTTAATATATTTTGAATATCATAATTTTAATATTATATTCTATAATTTTTTTATTTTAATATTTATTTTGCGCTAGATATATCTAGATATTTTAATTAATCAATTGTTAAAATTAAATTTAATAAAAAACTAATTAATGAAAATTGATTTAAATCATAATTTAAATCAAATGATTAAAACCTTGGTTTTAGTGGAATTTTCAAAGAATACTGACAAAAAAATAGTTAGCATAATAGCATTTATTTATTTAATTTAAACAATTAAATCAAATTGAATGAAGGAAATGTGTGTGTATCTTCTGCTCAATTCGAAATATCCATAAAAAATCAAATGCATTTAACTACACCGCAACGAGACAAATAAAAATCTGAAAATTTTGTGAAAGTTTTTATATAAAAATAACTTTTATTATTCGGATATAAAAATCTATTTCTTTTGTTTGATATAAAATACTTTTACTTCAGTTTTGATTATCTAAAGAACAAGTGTTTCGTTTATTATATTATTAAATGTTTCTTATATAAACCAAGGTTAACTAGATAAATATTTGCAATAATTTTTATATTATTGCCATATATAGAATGAAAATTATACAATTACTAATCTCGCTATGTTATTATTAGTGTATAATTTTTCTTAACTAAACCTATATTTAAATTCATTAATGATTAAATTAAATACATAATTAACTGTAATATTTTATGTCGTTAAATATAAACAGTTGTTTTCGATTGAAATGTCAGAAGTTCAGAACGTTTTTTCTTTTAATAATAATTTTGTAATATTTACATTAAAGTATGTATACATATGTAATTTGTAGACAAGAAAACAATAAATATTTTCTTTAAGAGGATATGCATATTCCAAAATTTTGAGGGACGTGTTGAGTGTGCGAGAGGTATCATAAAAGGTGGGGCTGTATTTGTGACGTATTTGTACAAATAGTACACTGTTAAAAATATAAGGTATATTTATAACTATTAATGGTAAAATAACAGCATTTTATAATTTTACTGTAATAATTGACGTAATATTACATTTTCCCTATAAAAATACATTTATAGCATACGTAAATTTACATTTTTTTTTTAATTGCAATTTTTTAATGAAACAGTGTTTCAGGGCTTAGCATAAAATTATCTCTATTATTCTCCATTATAAGATATCATTTTCAAAAAAAATCTAAATGAAAGATAAAGAATGAAATCTAGGGCTGCAAATTATTGGAATTTTAAATTTATATTTATAAATATTAGAAAAATGTACTCAAATATTGATAATATTTAACCTAATAAAATCAATATAAAAATTTAGAATTTTGAAAATTTTTTAATTTGCAGCTTTAGAGTAAGCTTTTCACTATAAATTCGTTTTTGCAATTTACAAATATCTCATATAGTAAAAAAGTTATTGCGTAATTCTCTAACCCTGTTTTAGCTTATATTTTATAGTTTTATACCCATTGCAAATCCTCCTAACTAATAGATACATGTACCTATAGTGCTAACAGGAAAATTAAAGAATTAATATTTTCAATTAAATATTATTATTATTACATTAAATTAAATTATTAAAACATTAAAAGTTCTTACAAGCAATAATAATTATATCAGTAGAAATAAAAATCGATGTTATTTTGTCGTGTTTATTATGAAGATTAAAACATTTGCTAACTAATTTCTGCATCTCGGTGAAATAATACAGCTTATAAGTAATGTATTTTCAATGTTTTTTTAAAATGTATTATTTCTTTAAAATAGAAAATTAATATAGTACACATATTTCGCATCTCGGTAAAAAAACATACATTACTTGTATATTATAATGTGTTAAAAAATTGCATTAAAAATATAGTAACACATAGATAGCTTTGAAAAAAAATGAATGTTTTTCACAAAATGTTAGCTACTTTAAAAAGGTCAAAAATTATATGAAAATATTTAAAATACCTCTCATAACTTTTCCGCAGTAAAATTCTATTTGTCTATCGGTTAAGGGTTAAAAAACGATCTCATTTGCAAGTAAAAAAATTAAAATGTTTTATTAATTCTTTACGATCGTCATATTTTTCAGGGCACTAGTAACTTGTCGAAACAAGTTTACATTTGAAATTATTTGATGATACATAAATGAATGTATGATAAAAATATTTCAAAGCAAATAGGTATATTTCGATTTGCATATTACTAACATCGTACAGAAATACTAAAACAAAATTGTTTGTAAAAAAAAACATAACTATAAAAGACAAATTTATGCCGCAACTATTAAATTATTGATACTGATGTAATTTCTACTAAAAATCTACTGTTTAAATAAAGTATACGTTGAGCTACCCTTTTAAATTTAATTGTATTATAATTTCATTGTTTGGTTCACAGAAAAAAATATAACAAAGAAAATATTTAATCATTCTTTATTAAATGCAAATCAAAATATTTTATTACAATAATATTTCTATCCATTAAACAACGATTCGATATTGTTTTGACGGATATGAAATTTGAATCAATTAGTTTAATAAAAGAATTTTTTAATCACACATTTAGATATACATTCGATAAAATTATTATTTTAATAACGACAATTATGTTTTTTTAATTACTGTACACGATTATTTATATTTTATAAATTTACGCCTTGTATTTAATGAATAAATATTAGTATATATAATTTTCTTGTATTAATTTTTTAATATCTTATCTGATTAAAACAATAAGAAAATACCTAGATGGCCATGACATACAAATATATATATATATAAAATTTTAGAGGTTACACTTTACTTTGCTACGAGATTAATTTAGTTTCGCACTATTTATTTTGCAATTTAAAATTGCATATTATAATCATTAAAGATGAATTTCAGATAAATATAAAAAAAAGTTTACATTAGATAAAAGTTAAAGAAAGTTATAAAACAACTGTCAGACAGATTAAAATATATAGATAAAAAGAAATCTAATGAAAATAAAGTTAACAAATAAAATGAAAATAAAAGAATTTTCTAATATATGAAGGAGATGTAAGAAGCGAAGAAGAATTTGAAGTAAATACAACTCTGTCGAGGGCACTTACCGTTGTAATTATCGAAGGCAGTTGGAACATATTCTGTAGGAAATGTATCATTGGAATAAGAAACAGCTAACGAAGTTTTACCAACAGCCCCATCACCAACAATAACACATTTAATCGTGGGCCATTTGTCCTCTTTCGTTTTCGTTTTTCGCGACCGATACGTAATGGCCATGCTCGTTTTCGGATTTAATAGTGGTTGTTTTGTGTACGAGTTATTGATATCTGCCTGTGGAGGCATTTGACGGGAAGCGAAAAACGCACTTGGCACAAATAGAAAAACAATTGTTACGCAAAATAAGATCGTTGCGAGTTTTTTCAGGCGCTAAGCGAGTAAATCTGACATATTTTGCGCCGTTGACACATTCAAAACACTCACGCAACACGATACTGAGTCATAATGAAATCGTACGTACGAGGTACGAAGTTAAGCTTGGCCTGGGCAAGTTGTACGTCAGGTCTTTGTCGAGATAAATACTTAGATCATATAGTAGAGACTAGATGTAAGAAGGGGTATATTGTATAGTGCAAGTTTTGGGAACGCTTATGCCTGAGTAAGACAAATATATAGTATAATGTGAAAAAGAAAAGGAAAGAATGATTTTGCCTGAATCAACGTAACTGCGCAAACGCGAAGGAGAGCATGGCCGCGCGGTACAGAATTTTCAGAATGGGGCAGGTTTGAAATGAGAAGAAATAAAATAAAACAATAAATTACTTTAAATATTAAAGAGGAAATAGAAAGATGAAAATATTGTATGTAAATATAATATTTTTAACCAATTAATATAATTAATTTCGATGTTAATAAATTCGTAGACAATTATTTAGAAAATTATAAATAGGTATTTTACGTTTATTTATTTTATTTACAAATACATTTTATCTCTTTTGTAAACTTATAAAAGTAATTTCTGTAATAATATTACATGTTACGATTAAATAATGAATATTGAAATATTATCTGCATTTTCTAATAAATGAAAGAAAGAAATAAATGAATAAAAGAATATTTTTTAGTATTTGCTTTATTTACATATATCATTTATACAATTGTTTATCGAAATATTGTGGCAATTTTACAGTTTACAATTTTTTTAGTGAATAGACCCGATTATTTTTTATTCATTACGGAATAAAATTAACTTATTAAATTTATTTCTGATGCCAGTTTTTTTATATGAATTTTTACAAATATGATGAATTCGTAAATTGATATAACATTCTAAAATTACACTAATAATTTGATGTCTGTGGGACATTAATATATTTAATATATTTTTATGTTCTCTAATCACTTTCTCGGCTGTTGTGCACACTTTAATAGACATTACTTTCAATGATATTTATCAACTATATATTTATTAAGTGCATGTTGTAATTTAAAAAGTTTCAGATACGCCACTGACTCAAGAATTCTTGAGTTTGCGCAGTATGCTTGTTTCAGGCGATCTTCTGTCTCTTTCAGTCTTAAGCGTTCCCAATACCTTACATCTAGTTTCTACTTTATGATCTAAGGATAAATATGTGACAGGTGTGTCGATTATGCTGACATCTAGCAAAAGTTTTAAGCCGGTAATGTAGGCTAGCGCTTTATCGATTGTACCACCAATGTCGGCACAGTAAAATTTTGCGCGTTATATAATCATTTGTTTTAAAAATTATATAATTATATTTATATAAAGTTGAATTTCAATAAAATAGAGAAATGCTAAATCGATTTTCTTTATATAAAATATCACTTAAATGTTACATAAACATAAAACTAAATCTTTTTATACATGTACGCCTATGGTTGTCATAGCAACGATTTAGATAATATTTCTTTATTCGTACATCTCGATATATTTAATCATTAATTAGATAAATTTAAATCCATTAACAATTTGTGTTAAAAATTCTCTATAATTTCAGTGAAATATATAATTTATTGTATTTTAATATATAATTTTGAACATATTTATGACAAAAGTTTTTATGATTTCAAATTGTTTGCAATTCACAACTGTCAAAGGATAAATTGAAGAATTAATTATGTGTAAAATATTGCTTTAATTACATTTAAATCACTGTGAATTACAGTAATTTTCTAATTGAAAATGTGTTAACAACGTTAGTGTCACTCTTAATCAATAAAATCTTTTAAAATGTAAATGGAATGTCGCAATAAACTATTTTTATAAACTTTTTTCTAAATAATATTCTAATGATTTGCTAATAAAATCTTTATAAAATGCATAAAACGTGCTAAATAGTAATCATGTAAATAAAAAAAAAATCTATATAACTGCATAATATAAAAGACATCGGGTTTTGTGCAAGAAAAATTAGGTTATATTAAACGTATATAACTAATTTTAATACTAAAACAGTAAATAATCGTAAATTTATACTGATTTTTAATAAATGCGCACTGTATTTAATCAATAACTATATAATTCTAAACTGTGTATAGTGTATCGTGTACTGAAATAGATAAAAAATATATTTATTAAAAGATACGTATAAACGACAATGCAAACATACTTTTGTTTATAACTAAAATAAGACAAATATTTAAAAAAACAATGGTGTTCCATTATGTATACCGCTTTAGTATAACTGCATGGAGACGAAAATCTACATTACTAATCGCACTAGCCTTATTAGTCATAATTACTGCCGGATTACAATACGGTCGATCTGATAATGAACCATTTAACGTAAAAGACGAAAAACTACCGGCGATAATTGCTGCTGAGATTTCCCAGCAAAATTCCGAAGGTGTCAAATTTGTTGAGAGCTCGGATGACAAAAAAAAATCTTCCAAGACGCCAAGTCAAACAACCGAATTAAATGTAGACGCTTTAGGTAAATTGGAGCAGCCTAGTCGAGATGAAATTGCAGCACGAAGAGTTTCAAATCAAGAATATGGCAGCGATGCGGCTGTTGATAGAGAAATTGAACAACAAATGGGAATTCCATTCGTCAATTTAGATCCGAAAAAACCCTATATTCCTCGACAGCGATTAGTACATTTTGATTTAAAAGGTGCTCCGTTGAAAATAAGTTATTTTAAGAGAATATTTCCGCTATTGAAAACAATGGGTGCAACCGGCATTTTGTTAGGTTAGTTGACAGCATTTTAATGCTCAATTCTAAGGTTGTATTTTATTATTTTTATTATTTACAGAATACGAAGATATGTTTCCGTATAAAGGTATTTTAAAGAACATTGCTGCTAAAAATGCCTATACAGAGCAGGAAGTTAAAGAAATATTGAATTCGGCAGAAGATTATAAATTAGATGTTATTCCTTTAATACAAACTTTCGGCCATCTCGAATTTGCTCTTAAACATGCCGATTGGATAAAATTACGCGAAGTACCTAATAGTCCGCAAGCTTTATGTCCCAGCAGAAATTCGTCTATAGATTTTATTAAAGAAATGGTCGATCAGGTACTAATTTATTTTTAGATTTATGTTTACATTTAAAAATGGTTAACAACAATGTTGTTTTATAGATTATGGCACTGCATCCGAAAATCAGCTACCTTCATATTGGTTGCGATGAGGTATTTCAAATGGGTGAATGCGAAATATGTCGACTTGAATCGCACGAAAATTTATTTATAAAACATGTACGAAAAGTCGCACAAACGATTCACAGTAAATATCCGAAATTACAACTTATTATTTGGGACGATATGTTACGACATATGAGCCAGCAAAGTATGTTGGATGCTGCTTTAGGTGATCTGGTTGAACCAATGGTAAGTTTTATTATAATTCATAATATGTCTCATTTAAACTGGAAAACTCATGTGGATCGCAAAAACTATAAGGGATATATGATCTTTAGTTAAATTAATAATAACGTCTCTCTTTATTTCAAAAAATTTGAATGAAAATTTCACAATGCTAATTTTTCTTTATAATCTGATTATTATTAATTGTTTTTATATGAACTTTCTTATTTAAATTTCAATAAAAAATATATAATTTATAATATGTCTTTATTGTTTTAATAATGACAAAGAAACTAATTTTATATTTCATGATACAATAAAAATAAAAAAATATCCAATGTGCGTCTGTTTCTTACGTGAAATAAAATAAAATTACATGTGAAAAGGTTTGGGTGTACGCTGAGGACATCTATCGTTTCGTTCAAGTCCAAGTATGGGAGAAATATGGTGCAGTTTTCCGAACAGCATGGGCAGCATCTGCTTTTAAAGGCGCCTTCGGTGAGCAATTGTATGTTCCTGATGGTCGTCGTCATCTTGAAAATAATTTACGTTGGCTGGAAGTGATGTCGCAGCGCGATTATTTATTCAAAAAAGGCATTACAGGTCTCGCAATAACCGGCTGGCAGCGCTACGATCATTTCGCAGTTCTATGCGAACTATTCCCAGCTGCGTTTCCATCGTTGGCAATCAATTTGCTCGCTGTAACAAACGGTTATTTTAACTACACGTTAAAAGGAAGTTTATTATCAGTACTAAGTTGTCCGCAAACAATTAGCGGCGCTTTCATCGCCCTAGAAAACGATAATCATCTTTGGGATAAACTAGGTAGATGTATGTTTCCGGGAAGTCCGTTTTTCCGATTAACTTATCGACTTCACGTCTCCGAAATGGAGGTAACCGAATATTTAACGACTACTAGACGTAATAAAGGATGGTTAACCGAGTATAATGCGCGTAGAAATTATAGTCTGCCGTTAAGGGTTGACGAACTAACGCAAGATTTATCGAGAGTATATCATGGACTGACGACCATTGCCCGATCTGCTTCGGATGCAATGGTTGATGTTTTTGATCGATATACAATTGCGGAATGGGTGGAGCAGAGAATTTATCCGTACGTATTGGAGTTGGAGAAGATACAAACGGAATCGTCTGCGCTTAAATCGGTTAATACGTGGGAAAATAGACCGCTGAAGCCGTTAAGGGATTTGAAGAGATTAGGTGTACCGTTGCCTGATGAATTGTAAATAGTTTTCGAATTTAGTTTTAAAGCGAAATCAAAACAATTTTGGAAATTCGAAATTTTTTACATATTAAATGAACAAACCTATTTCATTTCATTAAAACAAAAAACTATTTTGTTAACACAGCACCACTCTTTATTCTATTTTCGAAGTGATTTCAACGATACAAAGCCATCACAAATACCCATGCTTCAGAGCCCATATGGGTGCAAGCGTTATCAAAAAAATACTTGATTTCAACGTGAACAAATCTTATAATAAATTTCAAAATTATTTTTATTTCGCTTGTAATCCCAGGAATTTTTGTAATTAGATTAAATAATTAATGAACAGAAGAAAAAAAAAAGTATTATATAAGCCATATTTATAATGAATATAAAAAAAAAACTAGGAAAATAATTTAAAATTTTTCGAACAAAAATATACATATACAATACAAAAACAAATTTGGTAATATGAACAAAGGTAACTTCGTGTATATAAAATGTGATAGTTTTTCTTTTCTGGTTGTATTATTATAAGTTTTTGTGATAAAATGGCTGTTCTTTTTTATTCAGTTATTAATCGGAAAAATAATAAAAATAGAACAAATCAATTTTATGTATGTAATTCAAATTTATTTACACAGAATTATTTTGTGCGAGATTTTAATATTTGACATAGGAAGATGAGTTCGTAAACTTAATTGAATTAATTAAGGAACAAGAGTTTCTTTTTCTCTCTTAAAAAAAATAAGCGAAGGTAGAGTCTCTTGTTCTCTTTAGGAACTTGATTCATACAAATCTTTTGAAAATATATTATTTAAAAATCAAATAATGAAACTTATCTAGTCTTAAATTTTTACGAATAAATAGTTTTATGAAATTGTTCTGTGTAAAATAAATAAAAAACAATATTATATATATAAAAAAAAAAAAACTAAATAAATAAATTTAACACGTTGACTGCTATTTTCGAATGCGTTTAAAATGATTTTTATTCGTAATTATAATACTCATTTTCTCTAATTAAATTATATATATATTTATTGTTAGTATATAATCCTGCCCTAATTTTTAACAATTAACAATCAGTCAAAGTGTTAAAAATAACATTTGAAAGTATTTTAAGGACACTGCCTAAAAATGAAATTAAAAGAATAATAAACATTAAAAAAAAAGAATGCTTATGAAAATTAATGTTTAATAACTTTTATATATGATGTTTAATAATTCAATAAAAATGTCTTCTTTTCGAGTGGAAAATAATAAAATGAATATTACCATGACAAAGAGCTATTAGCGGAGTTGTATTCGATGTAAAAAAAGGCCTAGGAAATTTTTGAAAATATACGTACATGAATATGGATATTTTGCAGTAATATTTTGAATCACATTTTTAATTAAAGACGTATAAATATAATTTGAATAAAACAAAAATTTAATTACCGCAAGATTTCAAAATAAAATTACTAGTTGAGATATTATATATTATGTTTTAAATGTAGAAAAATTTGTAATAATTGTACAAGAGTTTCCAATTACTATATTTCTGAAATTATATTCAGTCTTCTTTTTTAATAAAAATCTCATGATAAATAATACTCCTATAATGTATTTCTTCTTTATTTTATAATCTATTATTTACTTACATTTGTTTATACATCGTGTTTCTCATTTAAAATAATTATTGTTGAGATATGAAGTTTTCTATGCGCAGCTAATTGTCCTGATTGCGTATATCTGAAAAATTATTTCAAATTATCGTTAATATCTATTCAATTTAATATTGTCTGTTTAGTGTGGGTCAGTTAAGAGCTTCTAAGTTTACTTATGTCTTTTCAGTGAACAATATTTGATTGCAATTATCAGGGCTTCGAACCGTTATATTTTTTGTTCCGGGGTTCGTTCCGGTTCAATTAAATATATATATATATATATATATATATATATATATATATATATATATATATATATATATATTGGTTCGGTTTCGATTTTTATTTTCTACCATTTTATTCCTACTTTTATAATAAGCATAATACATAAATTGATACAATAATATAATATGAATAATAACATTGATTAAAGAAGTATATACTTATTTACTCAATGATAATAATTATTATTAATTAATTAGAAGTATATGTGATAATAATAATAAAAAAAAAGACAACTGACGTGGAACGTAAGATAGTGTTTCAACATGTTTCGAACAGAAATAAACCGATTTTTTTCCCTGTTTAGTTCTGGTTTTCGTTCCAGTAAAATAACGGTTTTTTTTTCGGTTCAGTTCCGGTTCGAAGTCCTGCCAATTATCAACAAAATCAGATCAGACATAAAATACAAATTTTGTCCAGGAGTTTATTTAGTGTAAAAAATGAGAAACGACTTAATGACATCATCGAGTTTTTCGAATAAAACAAAACCAAATAAATAAAACAAAATAAATATTCCTCACCTATTCCCACAAATCTGGCACATATAAGGTTTTTCACCCGTATGAGTTCTAATATGACTCTTCAACGTTCTCGAATCGCCGAAAGACTTCCCGCAAACGGAACACGTATGATTCCGTATGCCCAGATGCGAACGTTTATGCGCGGCCAAATTGGACGAAGTATGATATCGTTTCGGGCACTTATCGCACTTATAAGGACGTTCGTTCGTATGAGATCGCATATGCACGACGAGATCGGGAGCTCGGGTGACGCGCTTACCGCACACCGAGCACTGGAAACGTTTTTCACCTGTATGTGTAGTGTTGTGAGCTACAAGAGCGCATTTACTCACAAAAGCCTACCGACAAAAAAACATTGTTTTTTTATTATCATTTTATATTTTTCTTACACTAATATATTGGGTTTAATTAATTATGTACGCTGAAAAAGGATGAATTAACGCTAGAATAGGAGAATGTAAGAACCATTAATAGAAATTCATAACCGTTATTTGATATACAGATTAAAATAGTATATTGAACATCAATTTAAGAAAGGAATCAACCAAACAAATGAAATTAATTAATTTGCATAACCTAACGTGCAAATAGCCTAAATTGCAATTTTTATTATCTGGCGTTCATTGACATATTTAAATGTTCATTTACATATACCCCTTAATTAATCATATTATCTTGTATATAATTTTATATAGAATAGCTTAGCTTTCGAAATTTAAAAATATAAAATTTTCAAAAATTTATATTTGAAAACCTCTACAGTTTTTTAACGTGAAATAATAAAACCAAAAATATACAAGCACCCCCCATTACAATAAATAAAATTACAAACAAATTATATTTACCGGTAACTTAAAACTGAATAATTATTGATATTAATATAAATATACTACGTAATAAAAATATGTTATTCGATTTAAAATTAATTGATGGATAAGAATAAAATACGAACCTTAGGACATACAGTACACTTATAAGGCCGTTCTTGCGTGTGAGTTCTCATATGAATTTTGAGATAGGAAGATGTTCCAAATGCAGCATTACAAACGGAACATACGTAAGGTTTTTCTCCTGTATGAATCCTGTGAAGAAATCGTTTTATATGTGCTGCAAATTTTATATTAAATATATATGTACAATATAATAAACACATGAATATATAAAATAACTGAACGAGCAAAACTGCAGGACCTAATTAGCACATAAAGAGCACATAATTCCCAGACGGTTGCGGTCACTCTGTTATTATTATTTTGTAGGATAGGGTGTAGGTGCACGGATTCCCTATACCCTTTTTTGAAAACGGCATTTCCGGTGCAGCACAAAAAAAATTGATACGGGACCTAATTAGCACATAAAAAGCACATAATTTCCAGACGGTTGCGGTTACTCTATTATTATTATTTTAGTAGGATACGGTGTAGGTGCACGGATTTCTACACCCTTTTTTGAAAACGGCATTTCCGGTGTAGCACAAAATTTTTGGTTACAGGACATAAATAGCACATAAATCCTATATAGTTTATTTTTATTTCCATGAAGGTCGGGGGTGTAGGTTTATTAAGCACTTTATAATAGTTTATTTAAATTCTATAATACCAAATATAATAAAAAAGATCAAAAATAGAAAAACTATTTATATTTGATCAAAAACAAAAGTAAAAAATTATTTTGAAATTAATGATAAAAGCACTTTTTCACGAAACCAGTGAGGTGAGAATACGGGCCTATGTTTCTTATTCTTTCACTTTTCCTACAACGAAACACCTTGGTTATTTTATAGGTAAAGTGGAGAGCGTTTGATATTTAAATATGTTCGAACTTGTCGCAACATTTAAATTCATATGAAGCTTATATTATTTCTGAACATCGTTTGGGAAACACTCATTACAATATTAATATTTCTCCTGATCGGTTATTTTATATATATATATATATATATATATATATATATATATATATATATATATATATATATATATGTGTGTGTCCATGTATAAACAAAACAAAACCTGACCTTAAATGTGCTGTCAAAACGAAGGAATGCGAAAATCTTTTCCCGCAAGTTTTACATTCATAATTTTTTTCACCAGTATGAACTTTGTTATGAATCGCTAATCCATGTTGATCTGCAAATCTTTTGCCGCATACTTCACAAATAATCGGTTTTTCTCCGGTGTGGGATCTCATATGCGTCTAAATAATAATAATAATCAGTTACAATTTAAGTTATTTGAGAATAATATTGTAGTTGTAGGAAAAATTTGATGTAATATCTACAGTTTGATAATGACAATGTTTGTCGAAACTGCAGTCACAATATTTGCGTATTAAAGCGAAATTTTTCAAAGTTAAAAAAGTTTTTTATTTTATTCCAAAAGCTGTTATTTAGACTATACAAATATTTTGTTAATATTAATAAATTAAAATATGATTACCTGTGGCAAAAGTTAATAAAATAAAATAATTTCCCTTAAACCACAAACAATAATTAAAAAAAACAAGATTAGAAGTATATGCGTAAACCCATATATAGACCACTTTGACATTATCACATAAATGATAAGAAATAGGAATAAAAAAATTTTTCACCGAAAGTTGGCAACATTGTATTTTGATAATATATAATATTATAGGCGCTAAGGGTATCTTCTGTAAAAATTTGATTAAAATCGAATAAATAATGCGGGCATAACAAATTTTTAGAAAATTATTAATTTTTTTTTCGGAAAGTTGGCAACACCGTATTTTAATAAAATTATAATTTATGTGAGCACTAGGAAAAACTTTTCTAAAAATTTGATCAAAATCGGACTAATAATGTAGCCACAATGAATTTTTAAAAACTTTAGTAATTTTTCTCTCGGAAAATTGGCAACACTGTATTATATTAAAATTACGTAATTTATGTGGGCACTAAAGAAATCTTTCCTGAAAATTTGAGCAAAATCGAATAAATAATGTAGCCACAATTAATTTTTAAAAATTTTAGTAATTTTTTTCTCGGAAAGTTGGCAACACTGTATTATATTAAAATTACGTAATTTATGTGGGCACTAAAGGATTCTTTCCTGAAAATTTAAGCAAAATCGGATAAATAATGTAGCCACAATAAATTTTTAAAAACTTTAGTAATTTTTTTCTCGGAAAGTTGGCACCACTGGAAAAAACCAAAACCACATGACCATCTTGGGCACTAGACAAATTTATCCTAAAAATTTGATTAAAATCGGTTGAACCGTCTAGGAAGAGTTGCGATCACAAAATTTGGTCTGACGACCGAGCGAGTGAGTGAGCGAGAGAGATCGAGCTGACGACGCACATCCATACACCCACATAAACTAAGTTCAGATTCGTCATCCAGAGGCTATATGAAGGATTTCTATATAAAAAATTATTTTTTTTGAAAATGTTACAGACACCGCACCAAACGCTATACCACTTTTCCTTGCAGTCAAAGTGGTAACAAACCTATATTTCGAAAGCTAAGATCACTGAAGTAATTTTTGACCACTGGATAACGTTGAGTATTTGTTTAATCTTAGATCACTGATTAGGACTTTAGTTTTATCTTTTTGCTCTACTGATACGTCCAAATACGTATATAGCTTTTATTTTAAATTATTGTTTGTGGTTTAAGTAAAAAAAGTTTTTTTATTTCTATTTCAATATGAAGTTTCACAAAGTAACAGTCAAAAGTGTTAATAATTTAAAATACTTACAACAAGATGGTTCGGTTCGAAAAATCGTTTACCGCAAGTCGTGCACAAATGTTTTTTTTCGCCGCCGTGAATTCTCATATGTTTCATTAAAGTTTGCTTCACAATAAATGCTTTTCCGCACTCTTTGCACGCAAACGGTCTGTGATCTTTATGCGTTTTCATATGGTCATTTAATTCTCTCATCACTGAAAAAAAAATAAAATATATAATAATAATAAGCATCGAACACAAAACTGTAAAATATTAAACTTCACAAGCATACAATTAAATTCTTCTTTGCAAACAACACATCGCTTTTTACGTTTATGTTTCCGAACATGCATGTGATAGCCGTGTTTATTTTTAAATATTCTATCACAGTATTCACAATTAATTTTCGGAGATTGTTCTATTTCATCTGTAGTTTGAACTTCTTCCGTTTTCTGAATATCAATTGCTACAAATACTTCCTCTTTAACAACATCAATTGGCTCAATTTGATCCTTATTATCATCATCATCTTGTGTTGTTTTGATGTCTTCCGAATCTTTCTGAGTTGAAGAATCATTGTTCACTGATTCATCATCATCCAGATATTCTTCGATACATGGTTCCTCCAAATCTAATTTTGTATCTTCCGGTTGTGTACTATAATGATGTAGTTCTTCCAATTCGGGATCAGGGAGATCTAATACTTGTCTCAATTGTGTGTCACATTTTTGACACTGTTGTTTGAACGAATAGGACAGTCTTAAATGAAATGCACAATTTGAACATACCGTAGCTGGTAAACCATCTTCAGGTGTCGCCTGTTCATAAATTTATATATTTTAATACAATGATAATATGCTAAACTGGTCACACCAGGGTCCTACTTACTTTAATAAAAGCTAAGCCCTCCAAAATTTCGTGTAAAGAATTTTCAAACAACGATTTTAAATCCTCCGAATCTTTTACTTGCAAACAAGTTCGGCAAATTTTATTCAAATTTGTGACAGTTTCTGTAATACTATTCTCCATTTCTTTCAAATATAACGATTTGATTCAGGGAAGGATAGAAATGCAAAGAAACTTGTATTGGATTAAAATGGTGTCCACGATATCTCTCTTGCACTAGACTATCGATCTCTCTCTCTAAATATTTACTGCAGTGACCTCTAGATATATATATATATATATATATATCAGAGACTTTTATATATAACTTTTTTATAAAAAAATAATATTATATAAATAATAATTTATAAAAAAATGGAAATGTAATGAATCGAACTAGCGTGCGAATTCAGAATTCAGAATTCAGTGCAATGACTACGGCGTGAGTTTGATTCTTCAAACCGACGATTGTCGAACCTAACTTTACCGCTTCCATTGCGTATTCAACTTGATGGAGTCTGCCTTGTGGACTCCAAACGCTGGCGTCACTGTCATATCTATTACGAAACATTTTCTTTCTCTTCCACACAACACTGAAGTGGAACTGAAATAATAATTATTATTATTATATATATTTTAAATAAAATAATTATTGTAAATCTGTCTGTATCTACAAACCTTTTTCTTTTGTTTTCATTCTATCGAATGACAATCAACACCAGCCTACTTGTTTTTTAATATATTTTTTAATAAACCTAAATAAATTTACCAAACTACAAAATTTTTAAAAATATATTTTTATAGTGTAGTTCAAGTACTTTTTCGAAAGTAATGGTATGTTTTATCGGTCATATAACAGATCAAAAAAATCGAATTATTTTCCATTTGTCATTTGTAATAATATTATATTTTTCGATATAATTAAAAATAAATATTTTAAAAGGTGTATTTATTTTTGTTTCTTTAATTTAATTTTTTTTTAATTAATAAACTTTGGTAAGAATCGGAATGTGAATTGAAACCAAACCAGCAGCACTATTTTCATTTTGAATCGCGAGATTTAATGTGTTCTGTATAGTGCCGATGCCGAATAGAGTCATAACTTAATTCGTAATCAATATTAAAACAAAATGTATCGAAACTTTACAAAATATGTAATATATAAAGTAGTGCTGTCAATATTTGAAAAAATTGGATCCGGATATCCGATGCTCCGATAATTTGATATCCGAATCTAAGATTATTAGTATTATTTTATTATATTCTTCATTGCAGGAATGGCAATGTTAGAATAATTGTTATTTAGATAGATAAATTTAACATAGGAATAAAAACTTTCAGAACTCATTATATTAAACTAAAACGATTTTAAGTTTAAGTTCTGTATTAATATTTAATAATAATCGACGTTTCTACGTCTGTCTTCATCAGGAAAAACTGATACAAATAACATTTACAGTAAATAACAAAACTTTTTATTTATTATTGTAGGTTATTTATTGTAAGCAAATCAATATTTATATTTACTAATTAATATTGGATGCATTAGTATGAAAATTGGTTTTCAAAACATAAAAAATATTATACAACTTACAAAAATAAGCATATTTATTAATAAAATATATTTTATTGAACTCAAAACTATAATAAATATTACAATAAAAAAAAAACAAAAAATTACTTATGTATAAATTTAGAGGTGGACAACCTTTGTAACTATTATTAGACCAAAAATCTACGAATAAACTGGGATAAATTACTAAATGTCAATATAAAAACAAATCTAGTATGTTGGATCTAAATTACTAGAAAAAGAAAAAAACATTATATGCATTTAATTTCAGTCTGTGGGCTGGAGTTGGCCCGCAGACTGAGGGTTGCCGTTGCCCACCAATAAACAATAAACATTTTTACGAACTTATGTTACTAAATAAACAAACTTTGGATTAACAGTTTGTACCAAAGTGACTAAATGTAACACAAGTTGATGAAGAAGAAAAAATAACATACCGCTCTGTTGGTTTATAAAAACCTTAAAGCGTAAATCAAAATATATTTTTGTTTTAAATTAAAATATATAGTGTCAAATTAAAATGTCTTTTAACTTTTAATTTGCACAAAACGATGTAAATAATTTGTATTACTTTCTAAGTTAATAAATATTCTCAAAATTATGTATTAAGTTTGTAAAACTGTTAAATTTTTATTTGAATAGCAATTTTTGTGGACAAAATCCCTAATATAACAGAAACAGGATTTTTTTTTAAATATAGCTGACAAACTTCCAGAATTTTCCAGATTAAACAAAAATTATTACAAAATATAAATAATTGTACTGTATTCATTTGTTAAACAAAATAATTTTCAAAAAATCATAGTAAAGAAAAAAAATAATAAACTATTACTTCATAATTAATATAAACGAACCTTTCGGTCATGAAATCAACCATCGTCCAATCTACGAATGATCTTTAATCGTTTCATTTATAGAAATTTCAGCTTGTTCATTTACAATATCTTTTGTTGTTTCAATGATATTCTACACTGAATTCTCGCGTGTTTTAGACGATATGATGGATGTCGTTGCAATCAAATTCTTTTTCGTTATCATTCTTCGCCATCATTTCACTATTGTTTATACGTTGCATTTGTATAATTAAATAGGATTTCTCAACGTTAAATTGTGATAATTTTTCAAAGTAGCTTTTCAATGTTTTATTATTTTGAATGACGTTAAGTAGTCCTATTTCATTTTCACTTCCTCCAAACGCGATTAAAATACATTGTTCCGGTAAAGTTTGGTGTTTAAATAAATGAATAATTAATAAATATTGATTGATTTTACGTAATATATTAAATTGGTAAGTTATTGCCACCGGGAGTTATAAGCGAAACAGCTTGTATATAAAATAAATATTTATATATCAAATTATATAAAATAATAATTATGTTTTAAAAAAACTATTTAACTATGTATTTTGGAAAATACATTACATTTATGTGGTAGCTCATATATTGGTTTCCCTGCATTTACTTTTTCCGCTAGAAGAACAAGTTTCTCGTTGAATCTATCACAAACATCTGAAAGTTGATTCGTTCCTCGAATTATTTTTGGATTATTTTTATCTCTAGTGTAATATAAATCAGACGGTATTGTTCAAGTTCTGTTCTTTCTCAATTAACGTTGTTTTTTAAATTGTTATTCCTATACTTACTTGTCTTTAATTTCTTCATTTCAATTTCATACTCTATACTCTATAATCTCGCAGAATTATTTCATCTTTGACTTTCCTTCTTAAGTTAATTAATAACTTCATCGATGACTCCGCACTACTCTCTCAACTACAATTTCTTCTATTTTACTTTTCGTCTCTGTTACTGGTCTTGTAACAGTTTCTTTCATTCTTCTGCGTTTAATGTAGCGATCACTGCTATTGCTGCTACTACTTTTCCTTCTGATCTGACTTGATTTGTAAGAAATTGATCTAGACCGAGTTCTACAATTACTTTGACGCCTTTTGCATCTGTAATTTCGACTTAAATCTTTTTTAGAATTTAATTCTTTATTATTATTTTTTAAATGCTTCATTGTCTCTATTATAATAGTCATTTAATTATTTTTTATAATCATACCTCTTAAATAAATTTAGTTTTATACACTTATAAATATTTTCATAAATGTTGTATTTTTGCACGCTGCTTGGTAGAAATTAGCGTCACTGTTGGCTAAAGATTGTACTGTCGAGAAATGTTATGAAAGAAAAATATTAAAATTGAACATATGATGTATTATATTAATATCAAAGATAGAATACTATATTCTTTTGGTTAATATATAAAAAATTACTAAATAATATCATTAATAATAAATTTTGAATTAAAAATCAAGAAAATTTATCAGAAATACTTAAGGGGGGAAATACATGTAACGACCTAAAAAAATAAGGTTTTTTTAGGATTTTTTTTTGGCTGAATGAAACAAGCTACAATGCTGTAGTTTCTTTTATTCTATGTGACATATAATCAACTACACTTATGAATTTTTTTAACTTTCTGTGACCTCTGGGTGATCTTAGAACCAATCTTAAGTGATGTCGCGTCCGCCTTGACCGATCATATGGCGGGAATTCCTGGAACCGTAAAAAATTTTTTTTTTGATTTTTAGTCACTGATCATGATTCTCTGATGTATTTTGTTCTATGTGAATTCCGAAAACTACAAAAAAAACGGATATTTTATCATTTTAACTCATTGTGAAAAAAAAGGTCAATTTTTCAGCATTTTTTTTTTACTTTAGACACCCCTAAAAATAATTTAATGTTAATATTTTTGTTATATCAGAATTTCATATAGAATGAAATTCTATTTCCTTTTAAACACACAAAGTTTCAACTCATTTGTATAAAAATTGCTCGACTTATCACGCCCGCCAATTATAAAAATACGATTCGAGAAAAACTCATTTAAATTCGCCGGTTAGCCAAAGCGGCTACCGAGGCGCAGGTAGAATAATGCCTTTTTCTCGGTAAATACATTTCTGATCAGTTAGATATTTTGCTGGATAAATCTTCGATGTATAAGCAATTAATTTATTTAAAAAAAAAAATCGAAATTTTTTTTTTTTTTTACATGTATTTCCCCCCTTAAAGTCGCTTGTTAGCCAAAGCAGCTACCAAGGCGCAGGTAAAAAAAATGCCTTTTTCTCGGTAAATACATTTAATACAATTAATTTATGTATATCGAAAAAAATTTTTTTTACATGTATTTCCCCCCTTAAGTTTTATCTAAAACAGAAAAAAATATGCAACAAATTTATTATGATCATTAATAAATTTATTATTATTTACATTAAAAAACAGTAAGTAATAAAATGTATTTGTTGTTACATTTTAAAATATGCAAACCTTGAAACTTTGATAAGAACCAATAATTTATTGAGATTTTTTTCTTATAACTGTTTGAAAAAGTTCTTGTACATTCTCTAACATTTACAGACGAATTATAAATTGTAAAATATTGTGAAAATTTTTCAAAAATGCTATTATACAAACTTTGCATTTTCTTTATAATTAGTACATTGTAAGTACAATAATATAGTATAGTATAGTATTTTGAAACTAATATTTAAATTCATAGGATTGCTTTGAATTTGAAATATGAATAATTAGCGTAAATAACTCAAAATTAATGAATTTTTTTATTAAAATTTTACAATATAAAAAGTAATTGATTTAACTCAAAATATTTGACTTTTTTCAATTTTATATTCTTTATAATTATTTTATTTTTCGTAAACATAATGGTTGCGAAATAATGAATTTTTATAAATGAACAAAATTATTGTTTTATTTTTTGTTTTTATACGCATACATCGGTATACAATTAACTTGTGATTGATTTACTTTGAATTTTTTCTTTTTCTTTATCATATAAAGTATTGCAGTTAATTAAAAGAAAGATTTATCACTTTATTTAATGTAATTTAAACAATACACATAAAGTTTTTTGGATTTTTAGACCAGCATATTAGAAAAATCAATTATTATTCTATGTTAGTTTTTCGATCTAGCAATATAGTGAGTTATCTTGCAGAATTCATTGCGCAAGAGTGGTTAAAACAAAACCGAAACATAAACCTTGGAAGAAAGATGAGGAGGTTCTTGTGAAAGAAGCTGATTCGTTTGATTTGATGGAAAATCGAAACGTATTAGAACAAATGCAGATCGAAATGATTGAATACGCAACGGAAGAAATTATTATCGATTTTTTGAATGTATTATTTGAAACAAATGAGCGAGAAGATATAGGATTTAATCCGCATACAATCAACGCAGTTCGAGACGGTATCAAAGTTGATAATTTAACAATAAACGAATTAATATTACTACGCTACCAGCTAATGCTGTTAATTAGTAAAAATACAGAAATCTCTAAAGTACCCGCATTGATCCATCATATAATTACCGATTATATACACGTCATTGAATTTTTGTTTGTTAATTTTGAGAGATTTGTCCAACTATTAGGTGCGATTAAAAACAAGAAAGCGTTTGAAGAGGTAATTAGGTATTACGACGTGAAAGATGAAAATACTTATCCAATTATGGCCATATTTTTGTACTGGTACGATGGGCTCATGTTTAGAGAAAATCAAGTTCTTAAAGTTAAGGCATTAAAGGAGGCAATTTTGGACACACTTAAGTTCGAAAGATCTAGCTGGCATCAATTTGACTAAGAACATTTCGTTTATTACTTGTTTCGGGATGATATGCGACTAAAAGCCGGTTGCATAAAACACTGCAATGTCCTGTTCACACTGTAAGATTAGACGCACATTTATTTATACACATTTAGTCACGAACTAACCTAACCTATATTTTCTAATGTACACTGTAAAAAATTTATTTTAAATTTATATAATTTTACATAAGTTTTAACAGTAAAAATCACAACATTTTGTCATTTTACTGTGATAATTTACGCAATATTAATTTTTTTATAAAAAAATTTTTATATAAATTTTTTACAGTAATCGTATATTTTTTAATGTATACTGTAAAAAATATATCTTAAATTTATTTTATATATAATAGTATTATATATAATAGTAGTATAATATAATATAATATAATATAATACTTATAATATAATATAATATAATGTAATATAATATAATATAATATAATGTAATATAATATAAGTAATATAATATAACAAATATAATATTATTATTATTTCGCTATTTTTGAAAAATGAGTAAGTGTATCACACAAATATTTTACATGTGAAACATAAATGTTTATTAGCAACGTTAACGTTCATAAAATACATTGGTATGCAATAAATTATTTTTATAATTGTGTACTAAGAAAAATCAATAATTATTTTTATTTTCTAAGCTTATAAATTATTGACACAATTATTAACGCATAATTTTGATTCCAAAATATTGGATGAGATCACCCCACTATTAAATTGAAAATATGTTCAAAATGAATTTTAAAATTAAACTACCACTACGTTTATGTCGGCATTTGAAATCGTTTGAAATTAGTAAATCCTGGTTAGTAAATTTCAAGCGACAGTAAACGTTCAAGTAGTATATTAATGGGGTTGTAAAATAATTTTTTTAGTTTTCTGTTGCTTTTCAGTTGCCTTAATAAAAATAATAAAATTTTACTTAAAAATTAAAATCAGAAGGAATTTAACAAAGTTATAGACCGTGGCGCCGCGAAGATCTAGTCTGGTCTAGTATACCGAAAGAGCAATACATACACCAACCAACGACGAATTAAGTCGTATACCGAACAAAAGTGAACAGGACGTATTCCGAATTGAACGTATTCTAAAACAGACGTATACCGAGGTACCACTGTATTATGATACGCGTGAAGAAAAACGTAGATTATGAATTATTTTTTATGCAAAAGTATAATTTACTAGTACATAATAATAAAACTTGCATAGAGATCCATTACAAAAAAAATCTATCAACTTAAGATTACACCCAATACAAATGAACAATTCCCGACAAAAATAATTATGTTAGTGAACGAGTATTAAAATAAAGGTGAAACAATTTTTTTTTATTTGAAATATTTTTATCCACATTTTACCAGATTGAAAATAATTTAATGTAAAGTTGTGAAACTATTTACGTTCCGCGAATTTATCGAAGAAATAATTAATATGTTTTTGCGATAATTTGAAATACAATTATATAATTAGCGCTATAATAAAATACGAACTTAACAAATTAATTAAAGGAAATATATAGTGCACTAATTAATAATTTTATTTGAAAATCGCTTATCGAGAAATAGCATTAGTAGATTTATAACAGTTGTAAAAACTATATAAAATGGATAATATTTATTGCTGAAATTTTTTTATAGAAAATTAACGACAGAGCATTCCAATTTGTAAACTAAATTAGTGTGAAACACTATTTGAAAAGGTTTCACGACTTTTCGGTATTCGATAAACAAAATTGTATTAAATTTTAAATTTTAAATTAATTTAATTTTAAATTAATAAAAAAAAAAATTAATAAAAAAAAGTAAATTGTATTAAGGGATGAAAAGTATTTGTCTACTTTTATTCGTATTTTTGTAAGTATGCTTCTGTTATTTCTTCGTTGCTTTTTTAGAATCGACGATAACGTATATATTTATTGCAAATATATACATTCAATTTATTTCTTGTTCTACGATTTACAACATGTATTATAATAATTGATTTGATAGTATATATATATTTAAGTGATTACTTACCTTTCGTTTTGCAAATACAACTACTTCTATCCAGGGACGGATCTAGCTTTTTGGGGGCCCAGGGCTTAAAAATACCAAGGGGCCCTACACGTTTCAAAAAAAAATTGTTTTCTTTTTCTTTATTGGCTTTGACTCACGCCTTTGCTATTGATTATAAAAAAATTTAAAAAAATAAAAGACAGTATTAAAAGTTATAATTATTATTTATTACATTTTTATTAAATACTTGTATATGTATTTAGAAGTAAACACAAGGATATTAAAGTACAATCACAATTATTTATTGCATTTTCATTAAACATATATTGAGGTCATTAAGTGATGAAAATTAATCACGTTTTAATGTTATATATTAGTTTTTGTTGATTTTTAATAAATATTAGTAAATTTGTGTTTTAAATTTTTTGTTTCGATCTTTTCTCTTATAAGCCGTGCTTGGTATAGAATATAATAGGTATATGTCCGAGAGGTTGGGGGCCCCTTGCGAATCTGGGGCCCAGGGCTATAGCCCTATTAGCCCATATGTAGATCCGTCCCTGCTTCTATCGCATAATTTATTCATTGTATTTTTTACGCAATACTTAAAAGTCGTCTGTATAAAACCTAACTTTCGCAAAAATGATGTTCAAAGTTTTGGAAATGAATTATGTTTATATACACTCTAAAAAAAAATTATGTAATTTTACCTACAAATCATGAGACACTATATGATTCCCTGTATTTCTTTCTAGGTATAATTACTCAACTGCTGTAATTTTATTCATAATTGTTTAAAAATACATAATATTAGAACTATTACAAACATTATGCAATATGATATATTATCAACGGGATGGAATAGTACATATGTATGTAATATTAAAGTTTTTTTTTTTTA
This sequence comes from Clivina fossor, assembly GCA_963966155.1. NCBI lineage: Eukaryota > Metazoa > Arthropoda > Insecta > Coleoptera > Carabidae > Clivina > Clivina fossor. The sequence goes on from OZ014550.1 coordinate 9,134,676, forward strand.
GTAAAGTCTCTTTTAGTAAATTTACAGAACTTCAGTAAATTTGTTGCCATTAATTTTCCATAAATAGGTAAAATTTGTTTAGTTCTGTAATATTAATTGTTGGTATAATTACATACATTACTTAATTTATATAAAGGATATATTTCGAATTAAATTGAATTACACTTAAAATATTTTATTAGTATTATTACACAAAATATGTACTAATTGTAAGTCTCATTATTTTGATGAATTATTACAGACAGTAATATGCAAGCTTTAATTTTACATAATTTAAAAAGTTATACTAACAATATATAATTCTACAATAAGTATGAGATGTAATTTGCAGTAAGTAAGCAATTTTACATACTTATTAAGTCATTTTTACTTACTTTATTATTATGAATTACGTACAAAATTACAAGATTTTAAGGTAGAAATACAAAGTATTTATAAATAAATATTGTCTCTTTTTATTCTAAACGGCATTACTTGAAAACTCATAAAGTAGCGTATTCGGTCACTTTTCCCACTGAATGCTTAAATGAATAAGAACCATTTTAGGAGTCTGACAAACATAAGCTGTTTCAAAGAGAATGCTCATATCCAATTAGAACCTCCTCATCATGCAAATGTAGAATATCAACTGTTTCTGGACGATGGAAATCCCGAAACCAGTCTGCAGCGACCTGGCCGTAACGTTCGCGTATTGGGAGATTCTGATGCAGATCCTGCAGAACCGGCGGCCGAAATCGATTTCAATGATCAGGATATGAAGACGGGCATTTGTAAAGTGATCTCGGGTACAGTTGGCGGACTAGCCAATGCGATCTTTCGTAGAAATCAACGTGCATTGAATAAAATTGAAAGACACATGTTTATGTTTATCTTGGCAGATGGATTAGCAGATTTTGCCAAAGAGCTGAAACGTGTTAGAGACGAAATTCAAGTTAAACTGACACAGGTATTATTATAGTATTATATCTTGTTACTTTGTTCATATTATATCAAAATGAATCGTTAAAAACAATTTCATCGTGTTGTCGTATACCGATGACACACTATAAAACTTTGTTCAATGTAAAACAAAATATTTTAAAATTTTTCTATTATGAATATAGTACTGCAAAATTATAGCGCAGATGATGATTAAAATATTATAAATATAGTTAACTACAAGATCTTCTAAATGATTTTTGATAATTGTTTTTTTTTTTAACTTTAATTATTTTAAAAATATCAATCTCTTTTTATCACTACTAGATAGGGCTGGGAAAAAATCTCGATATATCGATAATTTATCGATATATCGATATATCGATAATTGATATTAAAAATAAAAATTATCGATATATCGAAATATCGATATATCGATATATCGAAATATCGATATATCGAAATATCGAAATATCGAAATATCGAAATATCGATATATCGATATACCGATATATCGATATATCAAAATATCGATATATCGATATATTGATATATCGGTATTTCGATATATCGATATTTAAGATAGATGATATCCTCTTTGTAAGCTACAAATATTTGATCTCGCATATGGATGAGACATAATAAAAATGATTGGTTTTAATTGAAATATATAACGGTTTACAATAACGACATTTAATATACAAGATTAATCATTTTTATTTGCGCTTGATAATAAAGTGTATTTTAAAATCAGATAAAATTAAAATTATCTATCTATAAATTTTTGTTATAATTAGTTCACAAGTATAAGTATGATATGTCAAAGTAATTATAAAACGTTTTATTTATTTTTTAAATTAAATATTCCAAAATGTTGATAATCATTTTTATTTTCAAATAAAATTTTCATTCATTCACTTTATTTAAAAATAAATAACAAAATGTTTGGCGATTATTTCATTTCATATTCATACTGTTATTAGCATATTATAAATTTAAAATTTTTCTGTTAGTGTTTCTATTTTAAAAATTAAATTATATTATCCAGTAGCATTAGGGCTGGGAAAAAATCTCGATATATCGATAATTTATCGATATATCGATAATTGATATTAAAAATAAAAATTATCGATATATCGAAATATCGATATATCGAAATATCGATATATCAATTTATCGATAATATCGATATATCGATATTATCGATATTTTTTGAATATAAAATATCGATATTGAAATTCCAATATCGCCCAGCCCTACTACTAGATGATGTATCAAGTTTTATTATAGTTGCTAAATGTTTTGATAAAACTAAAACTAAATATATGTGTTTATGCTCTTGCTCTAGCCAGCAAGGTAGAGCAATAAATGTTGCACTGAGAGCAAACAAAGCAGATCAATCGAACACAGATCGAGCATTATTTCTGCCAATCGAACACGCAACTTTCAGCCAGAGCGCTCTCAGTGCACCCTAGATCTGTCAGTCAAAAACGCTATTAGTAATAAATTGTTTAAATATGTTATTGTGAAATGAGTAATACACGCATTTCATACAACAAAGTTTCACCGAAATAGGGACGTTTCTATTTTCATGAAACATCAGGGTTCATTCATTTCATACAACAAGGTTTTATGATGTGATAGGGGTATTACTCAGTTGAAACCTTTGTCTAAATTTAAACATTTTTATTTATTTTAATCAGTAAAATATAAACAGTATACCATACCATGAATTTTTAAGTAAACTAGTTAAAAATGATCTTATATTAACAGGTTGAAAATGATGCAATTGAAAGTGCTTTGCGGCCACATTGCGATATGGATGATTTAAAAGAACTGTACAATATTCTGGTACCATGTGTCGATAGCTACATCGAACTGAACACGAACAGTACACATTGGGAAAAGTTTGTTGTCACACAAATTGACAGGGTGAACGATTATGTTGCTAAACACTTTGAAATGTTTAAAAGAGAATTGCTAAGATTGAGAAACACTAAAGATTATTACGAACGAAAGAACTTCTTTAGTAAGCAGGAAGGAAAATCGGTTTTGATGACAATATTTTACGAGTGGCTAGAGAATACAGTCTGTCGTCCCAGAAGATTAGACGAATATAGGATAAGAGATAAATTGAATAATCATTTGAGATGGGTGGTAGAATTACAAGATGAATAAATTTTTTTATTTCAATTTCATTATTAATTTTCTTATTGTTTAATTCGTTTCATTTAAACAAAATAAAAACTGTATATGTACATAATATTATTTTTCTAGTTGTATTTAATTTAATAACATAACTTTATTAATAATTATTTTCTTTAATATATATCCTCTTCTTTTATTTACTGTCCCAATTCTTACTGATTTCATTAATGTGTAAAAGGAACTTTATTTATTTTATTGTTTATTTATTTATTATAAATAAAAAAAAAATTTCTTAAAAAACTTTAAAAACAAACTTTTGCAATGGGGTAGAATCGTACCCGTTTTTGTTATATAAAACGAAAGAATAGATGTATTATATATTTATATTAATGTAAAAAAATAATAACAAAATGTTTATATTCATTAGATATTAATTGTTAAAAACCGTAATTTTTTCCGCAATTTTTTCACTGACTTGTGTGAAATCATACTTACATTTTGTTGTTTGGGCGGGATGCTCATCAGGCCCGCGCCAAGCCATTTCGGCGCCCACGGGCAAGTCACTCTTATGCGCCTCTCCCCCTCCCATAATGATTTACAATTTAAAAGTTTATATTGTAATTTTCAAAATTTTCCAGAGAAGCTGTAAATATTAAGTAAATTTTACGCGGATTTTATTACTAAGAAATAGACATGAGACAAATTCAGAAACATTTTTATTGAGTACATATTTTAAAATGCACTAATAATTATTATTATTACAACAAATATTTTTTTTGCAAAAAAAAAGTAAGAAATATCAAAGCCAAAGGCGTCTTACGGCACCCCTGACAATATTGCGCCGTCGCTCTTATGGACGGCGCGGCTCGGCCCTGATGCTCATTCGCATCGTTTTATTAACCCAACAAATGAAGTTACTGTAAAATTAGTGTGGTTATATTACGATGTGTTATCATAACTACAATATATAACATGCGTGACTGCTCACATATTTATTTCAAATGTTTATATAATATACTGATTAAGTGTTGTACCGTCAGATAATTAGTTTTGCTAATGTATTTATTCATTCTTAGGTAAGTTTTATTTCTATTCACATCTAGAACCACATAATAAATTTAATGTTTTTTTTTTTGTAATAACAACATATCTAATTTCGTTAAATACTAATCGCATTTAAATATCGCATTAAAAAAAAACGTACATAAATAATAGACTGCTTTGAAAAAAATGTATAATATTTTTTCGTTGAAATATAGAATTCTGTCCTCCTTAAAAATGTCAAAATTAAATGAAAATGATAAAAATACCTCTCGTACAGCATGGCCGCAGTAAAATCTATTTATTCAGCCGTTAGCGGGTATGCTTAGCTATAATTTAATGTAAACCAACATAATATTCTTAATTTTCTACATTAAGAAATGCGTAATAGGGCAACGGTTTATATTTCACATACAAATATTTAGTTAGATATGTATTATCATTAAATTATTATTTTCTATAAAATAATTCAATACGAGTACCTACACCACAATTCTCAGATGATAGCTGGATGATAGTCTGTAAAATGCATGCGCAAATCTACAATTCTCGCACTCTACCCCCGTAGATACGTTTTCAATTCCGAGTGTTTCTATATTCTATTTATTTACTGTAAATAAATATTAATAGAGAACTACAACCTAAATCCCCCTATCATTTCAATATAATGAGTTGTGAAAGATTTTTTACCATGTTATATAAATAAAATAAAAAAAACTAAATAAGCACATAATTCTCGTTTAATTAACATAAGTACAAAAAAAATACACATAATATCAAATATCCAAATTACAAAGTGTACCATTGGATTAGGTTCCATATTTTCTGTAGCAGGCGGATCTTTCGCACCTGATGAACTCGGCGCCTCCGCACGCTGTTTCTCTTCTTCTTCTTCTTCTTCACGTAATTGTTTTAGATAAGCTTCAAGAGTTCTTACTACATTAGTACGTAGATCGTTTCGGGCCTGTTCTTTCAATTTTTTCATATCCTGCTGCTTCTGCAGTTTTTTCATTTGAAGCCGTGTATTTACAGGCATTTTGATTGACACACAATGATATTATCAAATCACGAAAACAAATTGACAAAAGACAATTTGTTTATTTAGTAACAAAAAAACAACTCAATTCAATATACTACTAGATCAAAAAACAAAAAAAAAATATAAAAAAATGTGACAAATATTCTAATTGAAAAATGAACAAATATTTGTCGTCGATTTTATCTATCACAATAATTTAATAATTTTTATTCAGGACCACAAAATATTTTTATAAAATAAAAAAATATTTTATTTTCCATTTATGTAATTTATTACCACTGTTGCCGATGGCACTATATAATAAAATAGAATAATAATATGTGAATTTTTTTCAGTGTTGTAAACTTTATGGGGAAAAAAATTACTAAAATTTTTAAAAATTTAATTTAGGCCAAATTAATCAAATTTTTACAAAAGATTATCCCAATGCTCACAAAAATTATATAATTTTACTACCGTACAGGGTTGCCAAGTTTTTGAGAATTTTTTTTTTAGCTATATTATTTATCAGAATTAAATTCAATTTTCAGAAAATATTTATCTGATTTTTATGAGAATTTCAAAAATATATTTTTATGCTGTGTTGCCAAATTTATTTTTTAAAAATTTAATATTTTATTTTGGCTATACTATTTATCCGATTTTAATCAAATTTTCAGGATAAATTCTTCTAGCACATTCATATCAAATCTATAACTTTATTTAGCACAATGTTGCCAATTTTTGAAATAAAAATTTATCAAATTTTTAAATATTTTAATTTGGATATACTTACCTATTATTTATTTTATTTTAATCAAATTGTTCTAGATAGCTTCTTCTAATTCAATAATAATTACATAATTTTGTTTTTAAAACAAATTTTCAGGATAGTTTCTTTTACATGCATAATAATTACAAAATTTAATTTTTGAACAGTGTCACCGACTTTTAGTGATAAAATATAAAACTTTTATTTTTATTCTTGTTCTCTTAATCTTGTTATTTATTACCACTTTGACTGCAAGGAAAAAGTGGTATAGCGTTTGGTACGGTGTCTGTAACATTTTCAAAAAAAAAATTTGTGTATAGAAATTCTTCACATAGCCTCTAGATGACGAATCTGAACTTAGTTTATGTGGGTGTATGGATGTGCGTCGTCAGCTCGTTCGCTCGCTCGGTCGTAAGACAAAATTTTGTGATCGCAACTCCTCCTAGGCGGTTCAACCGATTTTAATTAAATTTTCAGGATAAATTTGTGTAGTGCCCAAAATGGACAAGTGGTTTTGGTTTTTCCCAGTGATGTCAATTTTCCGAGAAAAAAATTACTAAAGTTTTTAAAAATTCATTGTGGCTACATTATTTATCCGATTTTGATCAAATTTTCAGAAAAGATTTCCCTAATGCCCATATATATTTCGTAATTTTAATAAAATACAGTGTTGCCAACTTTCCGAAAAAAAAAATTACTAAAATTTTTAAAAATTTATTATTATGTTGTTTAACCGATTTTGTTCAAATTTTCACAAAAGATTCTTCTCGTATCCGTATAAATTAGATAATTTCAACAGAGTACAGTGTTGCCAGCTATCTGAGAAAAAAAAATTTTAAATTTTTAAAAATTCATTATGACCACGTTATTTAACCGATTTTAATCAAATTTTCACTAAAGATTCTCCTGGTGCCTGCATAAATTATGCAATTTTAACAAAATACAGTGTTGTCAACTTATCGAGAAAAAAATTACTAAAATTTAAAAAATTCATTGTGGCTACATTATTTATCCGATTTTGATCAAATTTTCAGAAAAGTTTTTCCTAGTGCCCACGTAAATTATAATTTTTTTAGAACACGGTGTTGCCAACTTTCCAAAAAAAAATTAATAATTTTCTAAGAATTTATTATGCCCGCATTATTTATCCGATTTTAATAAAATTTTAACAGAAGATACCCTTAGCGCCTATAATATTATATATTAGCAAAATACAATGTTGCCAACTTTCGGTGAAAATTTTTTTTATTCCTATTTCTTATCATTTATGTGATAATGTCAAAGTGGTCTATATATGGGTTTACCCATATACTTCTAATCTTGTTTTTAGTTAAGTTTTGTTTGGAACTCTGCTCGAAGAAAAAAATAACGTGTCACTCGGAGCAGAATGCTATTTTGTGATTCGCCCAGATTGCCTCGCCCCTGGCTTTGCTTTGGCCGCAAGTATCTGAGCTCAGTACAATATTTTCACACTGATTCTGTCAAGTGACGAATCTAATCTCAAATATACGAGTTAAAGCACCTTAAGAAATTTACCTAAAGTTCTTTAATTACAATCGCTAACTGCTCCGCGTAATATAATATACTATTTTCACATTTTGATTTACACTGTACAGTAGGTACATATTCAAAATGATTTTATTTACCCTATAACGTTTAAATTTTTACAATTCATTGAAAGAACAGATTAAAGGTTTTTGTTAAAGTCCTATTGTAAAAATGATTAAATTTTACATTTTTTAAAAATCAACTGATGCATGCAAAAAATTGATAAAAAAATAGGTGTGTATTTCTAAAATAAAACTTGAAGCTATTTTTTTTTGCATGTATATTTATATAAAAAACAAAAATCTGCTTCAGTCAAAAGCTGAACTAATTTTTACCAATTTGACTGTAAGGAAAAGTGGTATAGTGTTCGATACGGTTTCTGTAGTACGGTTTCTGTAGTGCCTATAGGCACTAATGGCTGAGCGCTGCGCGCTCTTCGCCCTCTATCTTAGCAACGATTAAGCACTTAAAAAAATGTTTGGAACAAAATTTGTCACAAATTTTATGCTCTACAATTTTTATAATAAATGTTAACATCATTGGAGCTATAGAAACCTAGATAATCGCAAAAAACCGATTTTTGTCACCTTTGATCTTGAATAACTTACGACGCAGACACGAGATTTTATGAGACTTTTGAGACAACTTTTAGAACGCCAAAATGAAGGTGTATACGAGTTTCCAGCTTATTATCTCTCATTCCGAGATGAAACCTCTAATATGACTGACCTATATAGTTCGTGGTATGGTTTCAAAAATTCTAACAAAAATTATATAAAATTTTTAGTTAGGCTATACTATCAGAATTAAATCCGATTTTCAGAAAATATTCACTAATTTTTATGAGAATTTCAAAGATATATTTTTATGCTGTGTTGCCAAATTTATTTTACAAATTTTTAATAATTTATTTTGGTTACTTATCCGATTTTAATAAAATTTTCAGAATAAATTCTTGTACCACATTCATAACAAATCTATAATTTTATTTAGCACAGTGTTGTCAATTTTTGAAATAATTTTTTTAATTTTTTAATATTTTAATTTTGATATATTACTTACTTTATTTTAATCAAATTGTTTTAGATAGCTTCTTCTAATTCAATAATAATTACAAAATTTTATTTTTACACAGAGTTGCCAACTTTTTTAAAAAATATTAATATTTTATTTTAACTACATTTTATCCAGTTTTAATCAAATTTTTATGCTTAAAAGAATTAAAAATTTTTTTTAGTGCCCACATAAATTATATATATATATATATATATATATATATATATATATTTTAGTAAAATACAGTGATGCCAACTTTCTGACAAAACAATTACAAAATTATATATAGTTACATTATTTATTCGGTTTTAATCAAAATTTAATCTATTATTTACACTGTTACTGTTACTATATGACAGATAATGCCGATCGATTGATTTTTCTAATATGATTGTGATAATGAAAGTAAAATAAAAATGCAAGTATATTTATATACTGTGACAAGAAGTGAATAGTATGTTTAGAAGCGAATATAATGATTGATTTATGAAAGAAAAAAATTAAGAATTTCTGTCGAGTAAAATAAAACGTTCACATCACAAATATTTTTTTTATTTATATAAAATTTTTGCAAATGTTACAATTGTTTGTTAAAATATATTTATAATAATTTGAATAAAATCATCTATTACAACAAGTTTGAATATTTCATTAGCTGTGTGGAATTTTTTGAAGATTCGGCATGTGAATATATAGCTTGTGTTTTCGGAAAAATTCTTTAACCAGTTTGCAGAATTGAGAATAGAGTACATACACCTGTTGTTTGTTATCTATAGTAAAATTCTACGATGACCAATATCAGGTTTATGAGTAGCTGGATTGCTCTCATGATTATTGTCATAGGAATTTAAATAATCATACAACTTTTTAATATAAACTTTGACGCATGTCGTAAAATTGCCGCTACATTGGTCGCTACTATCGTACAAAGCCAAAGACATTTCTGTATTCATCGAATTTAATAATTTAAATAATTTACTGTTTAAATGTAGAAAATAATTTGACCTCTCATTTGTTGCCGGTTCATCTTCCGCATTATGCCTGACAGCCGGTTGATGTGGAATGGATACTGGATGATTATAAATTTCGTGAACTAATTTCTTGAAGCACTGAATAAAATTATCTTGACATTTTTCTGATACTTTATTATACAGAGCCATCGATATGACATTAGATTTTGATCGCCAATTACTTAACAATTCCAGATGGAGTTTCAGAAATTCTTCTATATTTTGGCTATCGGAAGCATTTGCTAGGAATTCGTATAGTAATTCTATGTACTTCTGGAAACACTTTTCAAAATTGTTATCATTACACTGACCCTGTCGATTATATAATGCAATTGACAGTGCAGAAGTTCTTGACTGTAAAAATTTGATTATTTCTTGGATAACTGCTGAAAAAGCATGATTGTCAGACATTGAATTTCGTCTATTATATGATTGATTCGGTGGATAGAGAGATTCTTGTATGCCATTAGAACTGTATGGCTGATATGTGTATTGTGACGGCTGATAAGTCAGCGGTAATGGTGTATTATAAACATTCGGACTAGCATATGTATTTGCTAAGTTGTAATTATAATTATAGTAAGGATATTTTTCGTACAAGTTAGAATTTATGCCTTGTTTATTAACTTGATAAGAATTTGGTACTTGAACATTATTGGAATAGTAAGAAGGATAAGGTACATTGTATACAGCATATTTATAAGCAGATTTTGGATATTTACCTACTGTATTTTGATAATATAATGGATTGGAATTTGTATTTTTATAATATAAATTATAATAATCATTTGCTGTTGCTGATTCTGGATTTATATTTGGCAAAACTGAAGATCCATATGCATTTTGCAAATATTGTGAAAGTAAATTTTGATTTAGATATTGTGGAGATCCAGAATATATTATTCTATACACCTTTGTTGCCGAAGGCACTTGGTTTCCTTCTGGAATCATATTTCCAACCCAATATTGAGACACTATTTCAGGTTCTTGTTGTATATTTGATGTGTCGGCCATTTGATCTGGATTTACACTTATATTAAATATAGTAGAAAATCCTTTACTATGTGGATAATGCAGATCATTCATATTTGGTAAATTAGGAATATTTATTGTTTCTGGCTGTTTATTTACATTGACCGTACTTAGAGATTCATGTAAAGGCTGTGTATTATATGGCGGTGTTCCATATGGGTTACCCTTAAATTTCATATGGTCTGAATACTGATAGTGACTGTTTGAAGGATGTAGATTAGAATTAGTTGGTAGGTGAGGATAATTTGCTGTTTCTCGTTGTTTATTTACATTGTTTGTGGTTTGGAATCCATGTGAAGGTGTAGTAGTATATGATGGTGTTGCATATGTGTTATCTTTAAATTGCATAGAATAAGGATAATAAGGTTGATTAGTTGGTAAGTTAGGATAATTTGCTGTTTCTCGCTGCTTATTTACATTGTCAATGTTTGTAGATTCATGTGAAGGTGTAATGGTATTATATGCTGGTGTTACATCATTTGCGCTATCGTCAAAATTTATATTGCTTGAATATGGCTTACCTTTTGAAGGATGTAGATTAACATTATTTGGTAAGTTATGATTATTTATTTTTTCTCGCTGTTGTGTGTACGGATAATAATTATTATTAATATTATTCAAATTAGGATTACTTGTTATTTTTGGATTGGAAGATTCGCGCGCAGGTGTACCAGTAGATGTACTTGTGGTACTTTTATGTTTTAAATGGTTTGCTGTATTTTCATTCTGGTTGGGCGATCTATAATTATTACTTGGATTATATGAATTAACAGTACTAGGACTGTTACCATTATATGTTGTTGCTGTGTACGGCGCAATTGTAGACGACGGTTCATAGTTTGTATGTTGAGAATATAAATTATTATCACTTGGAGTGTAACCTTTATTTACTGTTGTTGGTGTACTAAACGTAGTTGAAGATGCAGGAGTAGATCCATAGTTAGTTGTTGATTCTAAGTTGTTTGTTGGTGTTTGCGATTTAGAAATTGGTTTAAAGTTATTCGTTAAAGGATTTTCAGGCAAATCTGCAAGAGATGAATATTTTTGTATTTTATTCGTTTTCAAATTATTATTACGTGGATGATCAACCATGTCTGTTAATGATCTAGACATTGGAGCATTCTTTACATAAAAATTATCCAAATTAGAAATTATTTTAAAGGGTCTATTAAATAAATAATTTTGTTTAATATTATTTGTCGGTGAATTTTGATTAAAATTTATTGGAGATTCAGTTATAGGTGTAATGCTATCTGTTAAAAGACTTTGATAAACATTTGAAATAGAATAAGGATTATCAAAGTTATTCATAAGTGATGAAGATGGCAAGTCATTTTCAAAAGATTGTAGAACAGAAATATGTGGTTCACTATTTATAATACGGTAATCATTTTGTGTACCAGGTATTTTGATTAAGTAATTTCGTCTATCGGATTTATTTTTATTTACAATGTTTTGTCCTCTTTCTTCAGAAGAAAATTCGTAATTGTTTTGTGGAATATCTTTTACTGCTTGAACTATTGCTGTTTCGCTTGGAGAACCAATTATAAGATCTTGTAAAATTCTATAAGATTTTGTACTAACTTCTTGTTTACTATGAATAGCATTACGTGCATTTTCAGGGTAGCCTTCTTTTGCATAATCAATATTATTCGATTGCTGATTAGCTACATTATCAGAGAACTTATAATTATTATCATGGGACAAATATGAATTTATTTCGGCATTTTTATTTTGTTGTAATTCCGAATTTAAATTATATTTTGTTGATACTGGTACTTCTGTTTTTTCGATATTGTGATGCTTAGCAATAATTTCTTCTGGATGATTTACAGATGGATGCAGTGTTTTTACAGTGGCACTTTCAATATTAATTTTATGTTGTTTCAAAACGTTTTCTTTTAACTTTTCAGCTTCAGTTGCGTCTGTGGGTGAAAGGCGTCTTTTCATAACTTCATAAGGAACTTGTTTTAAATTAGGGTTGTAACTATTTAAATAAGCTGTATTCAAATTCTCCATTGGCTGATTATAATTTATGGAAGGTATATTGAACGAATCTAATTCGGCAGGAACAAGGATATTGTTCTGTTCGCTTTGAGATGGGTCTTCGTAAGCGTTTAAATTATTTAGTATAGTTTCAACTACATTTTCCATTAGTTCACCGTTAGGCTCCGAATCAGTTTCTTGCGGAATATTATTATTGTTTTGATTGAAATAGTAATCTGTTTGAGGAACATTATCATTTTGACTGTACAATACGAATTCACCAGCTTGAGGTACATTATTAGAGTTACTGTACGAAAAATAATTGAATTCTTCAGGAGCATTTGTAACTTGACTTTGATAGTTGCCTGTTTGAGGAACATTTTTACTTTGACTTAACAATGAATACTCGCTTCCTTGGGGAACATCTGTAATGCGATTGTACGAAGAGTGTGCTTGAGGAACATAATTGCTTTGACCGTATAAAGGATAATCGTTTACTTCTATTGATGAATCGTAACTGTAAAGTGATTCGGGTATATTTGCATCTAAATCTTCTTCGGAATATACATCGGAAGGTACATTTAGTTTTACTTGAAATTCCACTGGCAAATTTTGTCTTTGAACTAAACGGCCATTCGCATCTTTACAGAATATTTTTGGAACTACGAAGTTCAAACTACGAACAAACAATTATTTTTGTTTTTTTGGTATTACAACAAAATTATATAAATATAAATTCTTAAGTAGTTACTTTAATATATATATATATATATATATATATATATATATATATATATATATATATATATATATATATATATATGCATAATGCACTAAAACAAAACTGTATGAAAATTACATATACAAATGCTTGTATTTAAAAACATATTACATACGCAATTTTCAAAATCAAAACTATAAGAAAAAAATTAGTTTTTAAATGAATTAACTACAAATAAGTGTATTTTAAATTATTAATTAAAGAAAAAAATTATTTGATAAAATTGAGATTTAATTGTTATAAAATAGAAAAAGTCAATAAAAACAAAACAAAAAATTAATTATTTAAAAAATATGGTAATTATTAATCAAACAATTTTTTTAATTACCAATTGTTAAATTGTATGAATAAACTATTTTATATACAGGTAAATTGTATTTTAATAAGTTTTATGTTTTAAAGTAATTGAAATTCAAAAACTGGTGTACGTTGAATTTAATATAAATATTTTGTCACTAGTGCGTAATGAATTTAAATTTAATTTAAACTTGCAAATTTAACCAACCAAATAAAATAATTACCTGTAATAATATTTTTATATTTATTGTTTTAAATTATAATTACAAATAAGTTTAAATTATTAATTTTTAATTAAGAACTATAGAAACTGATATAATTTTTGCAAGTGTAATTTTGCTCAGATACCATGAATAAAAAAATTAAATAAATTCGGGAAAAGCTAAGTAAAAAATGTAAGATATCAAATACAGCATCGATATTTATGCATACGGGGATTAGAATATAAAAGATAGTAATATTTAATTTATTAATGCATTATGAATCAGAAAAGAATATTAATATTTATATTTAAAGTAAAAAGTTTACAATTTTGATATTCGTATCATATCATATCATATCATATTATATCATATATATATATATATATATATATATATATATATATATATATATATATATATATATATATATATATATATATATATCAATATTTGATATGTGCTATTTAATTCTACATAATATTAATAAACCATTGTTTTTGGGCCTATAAATATTTAAATAATTATTTTATTAGTAACTACTTAAGGAACTTTTTTAGTAAAATGCTGATACATCGTTTTTATAAAAAATGAATAAGAACACTGGGTACGTTGGATATTTGTGTAACCTTAGAATTAGAACACTGATTAAGACTTTATCTTTATCTTTTGCTCTACTGATGATGAAAGTTTAGCTTTCCAAATTATTGTTCGTGGTTTAAGGGAAATTATTATATTTGATATATGTTAATTAACAGAATTTTATTTTTGATATATCTAAATAAAATTTTATCAAACTAATTTAATTCTTTACTGCCACTTCAGGATCAAAATAATCTTGCGATGGTTTTAAACTTTAACAAAATATTATTTATTTTATATTCTTGTACAAAGTACACCTTTTCAGAGAAGCATTCAGGTATTTAACATTCTCAAGCTGTGATCTCACTTTTAACAATCATTTAAAAACTATCACAGGATCATTTTGACAATGGACTGGCATTTACAAATCAAAAAATAAAAAAAAAACGAGAAATAATCACACGAAATAGAACACATAAGCTCGATTGCACAAAATATTGTTAACTTAACCAATAAGTTAACTAGGAAATTAGATTGTCAACTGTTTTCGAATCGCCTTATTAATTGGCCAGTTGGTAAGTTAACAAATTTGTTAGTCAATTTCTTGTTTGTCCCATATCATAAAACTTTAGTTTCGAGTAAATAGATTAGTTCAATTAACTCGCTTGCGTTTTACTGCAAAACGCCGACGTAAATGATGCAGCGGTTTGCCATTTATACTAGTCCTGTTCGATTCGCATCCTTGCGTCTACTGTTTACTGCTGCGTCAATGTTTGTTGTTTCATTCACTTTGCAGTTTCATGTTATATTGTAAATGGCAAACCGATGCATCATTTACGGCGGCGTTTTGCAAGTAAAACGCAAGAGAGTCAATCGAACAAATCTATTAACATGTAATTGCGAAGTGAATAAAACAACAAACATTGACACGGGCTGTAAACAGTAGACGCAAGGGTGCGAATCAAACAGGGCTAATGATGTTTAAAGTTTATGAACTGAATTGTTTATAACTTAGTAAAAAAAAAATTTAGAACTTATTATATTAAAATAAAACTGCTTTAGGTTAAAGTTCTGTATTAATATTTATGTATAATCGACGTTTCGGCGAACTCAATGTAAATCTTTATCAAGATAACTGATACAAATGCATTTACATTAAAATAACAGAACATAGAAACAATTAACTAGTCGTAACAAATAAGTAACTAGATCATAAAATTAATAGATTTTTAATTAATGGAAGCCAAATTTTATTTAACTTAGTGCCTTCATAGTGATTGATGTTATCCTTTTCTTTATAATTGCAAAACCAATCAATATTAGCAACAGACTGATAAGAGAAGCAATAAAAATTTATAAAGAAAAAGAGAACATCAATCAGTGTGAAGTGGCACTGGGTTAAATAAAATTTGGCTTCCATTAATTAAAAATCTATAAATTTTATGATCAAGTTACTTATTTGTTACTCAGTAACTTGTCTCTATGTTCTGTTGTCGGGTGTGCGTACTTGCACAACTAAGAAATGTCCCAATGTTAAAAATTCACAACCGTTCACTTGGCTTGGCCAACGTTGAATATGCAAACATGCCAGGTAGTCTTACTGTGAAATTCACAACAACCAGACAGGCCTCTGTCGCCAAATGCTATAAAAATACAATCGGCCAATTTGTACTACTGTAAATGTCATTTGTAGCAGTTTTCCTGATGATGGCGAACGTTGAGTTCGTCGAAACGTCGATTATAAATAAATATTAATACAAAACTTTAACCTAAAGCAGTTTTATTTTAAATTGTTTATAGTAAGAAAGATTTGGAACCAATTCGAATTTATTATATTTTCGAAACTGTTAAAATTATAACACATCTACGATTGTTCAAATAGATAAAAAAACAAATAAAAATTGCTAAAATAACTAATAACTCAATTTGACGAAAAATGGCACGTGAAACAAACAAGAAATCGCCTGACGAATTGTCGTTCGGCATTTGTAAAATAAATAAAACAGATCAATTTGATTGTTAAAAAAAGATGTATCGTAATTTGCGTGAAATAATAAAACTTTGTGTATTATTATAGTAGGATATGAAATATTATTACTTACCTGTTAAAAACAACACTGCAAACTAATAATAAGACTTTCGTATTCATTGTTAACAAAACAAAACAAAACGTAAATTTATAATTATTTTTATTTTTTCATCGTATTTCGCTTTTATAGTGGAAGTAATAAGCCAATGTAGCTAATAAAATTTAACACTTCAAATTGATTAATTTAAATACGAATTTTTAAATGCACGAGAATGAATCGAATATTATAATTAAAAAATACGCCAACGCCTCAAACGAAATTTTATGTAAAATAAAAAAAAAAACTAATACTATTTATCAGAATATATTTACCGCGACTTTTTCCAAAATTACCCAATTGAACCAGTTAATGAAATTAGAGTTTCAGAAAAAAATAACGATTTTATTCGTTTTGTAAATGTAATGTTATTAGCCTAACATACAGTTTATATAGGATTCAATCTAATAAATCAAAAATAATATGGTTAATTTTTTATTGCTCATCTAACAAAAACTAACAATTTTTTAATCGTATTTTTGCGATGTATACATTTACCATTAACGTCCAAATTTTTGATTTATCCTATCCGGAGTCTTTGTCGAATATTTAATTAATAATTTTGAAGAAAAACATGTACAATTGAAATTATCAAATGATGTTGCTTACCTGTCCAACTGTCTATTGTTATGTGAATTAAGTTTGTTTTTGACAGAAAGTGGGTGTACCTGTATTATGCTTTTTTTTCCTTACGATAAGCAACATATTTTACAATTGTTTATGTTATTACTGGTCATTCACATTATTGAAATATTAAGAATAAACGTCTAAAAAAAAAATTACAATTAGTTCTTTTTTCAAATCGAAATTAAAAATTCAAATTTGGAAATAATGCAATAATAAGCTAAATTTTTTAACATTGTTCTACCTTTTATATACGTAAAATTAATTTTGTTTTGACAAAGAAAATTTACATGATTTTTTAAAAACAATATACTGTACCAAAATAAATAGGACGATTTCAATTACGGCATTGTAACACATATCGAGGAATAATATTTTTTTTTTTAAAAATATAACATACTTCTAACATCAAAGGCCGATTTAAAAATATCTTGAAAATAAAATAGCCGTTTATTCTAGTTTTTCACGGAGCCCATATTTGACAGATCGATAAATTTCATCCATAAATACTAAAATAATTTGTACTTATGTACACGAGTCGAGTATTATTTTGCAAACGACTTAATATTTATTAATGAAAAACCTAATTATTGTAGAAATTTTTACCTATTTGAATTATCGACCTGTTAAAGGCGCAAAAAATAATGTTACCAGCATACAGCAAAGTTTTGTTCAATCATCTATTGACGTTAACCAGACTTACGGGTATATTCTGTATCGTTTCTGTTAAAAATAACGGTCCGTTAAAATAAAAATTCTGATATTCCGTAAGAAATCTTGTTGCTATATAAGCAAGATTTCTTACAGAATCTCCGAATTTTTATTTTAACGGACCGTTATTTTTAACGGAAATGATACAGAATACACCCATTAAAGAGAGTTAAAACATTTATTTAACAAAGTATAGTTGACATTAGCTCTATCCGTTATAGATTGTGGAATAGTTGCTATAATGCTTTATTGACTTTTGTTTTGTTTAAAAAATAAATGAATTTTAAATCCATCAAATTTCGTCATCACATGCGTCCGTTGACTTTGTCCGTCAGCTACAGAATGCGCAGATGAGATTTTATTGCTATAATTATCTATTCGTTAATTATCAACATTAAAATAAAACATATTCACGGGAAATTTAACTTAACTTTTTAACGTAATAGAATAAATGGGTTTCTATAAACTATCTAATAATGATTTCATCAGTTTTTGTAATTCCTAAGTGGAACATTCAGAATACTGTGCATTAATATGGTATCTAACATACAATAACTCTATAAACGACTGAGTCAGTTCAACGGCGTTTATTGAAACTGTTATTCTTAAAATCGTTTGGTATGTATCCTTCCTATAGATAAATATTTTTCCATGTACTCTTCGTATTTTTATGAATCATTTGCACATTGTACATACTTAATGTTTTTAATGTTTTTTTTTTTTTAGATAAATTTATGTATTATAAGTTTATGTTTGTATCATTTGCGCCATTTAATTGGACTGTTGACTGTTTGGCGTAATTAAATAAATAAATATATAAAAACATTTAAAATGTGACATGTTTTCATTGCATCCATGCTCTCGATATAACCCACCTACTCTGTGCTGACAAAGACGTAAATCTATGTCAAAATAATATTTTTTCTTTGTTATAATTTGTCATATAAAATAGTTAGTCGCATATGTTTCTAATTATAAAAATAATTTTCATAAAATGGTTTTTCAAAATATTCCCAATTTTTTTTTACTACTTTTTGCTTATACAATGTTACATAAAATTTGAAAAAAAAAACAAATGCATAATTTTCCTCTATTGTATTATTGATCTTTTAACATGATTAAACTAACATGAACATGATTCGGATTTGAATCATTAATTTTTACATTTTCGTACAAGATTTTCAAGTAAATTAGCATGATTAACATGAATAACGTAGTGTAAGTATGAATATGCAACTTAGAGGGCTCCAAAACAAATTTGTGTTAGCTTTAATTTAGAAATGAATCCGTAAACGCCACTTCAGAGTTAAAATGAATATGCCATAGTTTTAAATTTTTATCGCGAAAGGAGAGGGATCCTAGCTTAAAAAAACTAAATATAATTTTGAATGGCTAGTATTTCCAATTATGGAATTGATATAGTGTAAAAATGTATAAATTTTTTCTATGATTAAACTATTCTACATTTTATCTGGAATTGTAAATACTGGCTTTTAAACGAATGTAAAAATATTTAGTTTTCTCAACAACAATTTGATTTTAACATAATATATATATATATATATATATTGAATTAAAATTTTAAAACAAATTATTTTCTAACATTTCTAAAAATCGTAAAGTGTGTTATGATAAAAAAATTATAAGTTCAATAATTAATAAATTTTTAATAGTTGTTTCTAATATTTATTAGAAATATTTACTTTCATTGAAAAATAAAGAAATGGGAAATAAATGATAAACGCGACCCCCAATAAAAATTGAAAAGTGAAATAAATTTTATACTTGCAAAAACATTTATTTTTATAAATAAAATACATAATTTATCATAGAACATGCATTGAAAATAAGCATATAATACAAAAATATATAATATATAAAATCTAGTCATTATTGATACAATCCTGTCTTATAATTTCTTACATAATTATCAATTAAGGGTTCCAATTCGCGAAAAATATCATTAACTGTCTTGTCACTTTGTACTGAATTATATGTTAACCACAAGATTTTCGGTAATTCTCCTCTTGTTCCAGGCCAACTTTGATCTTTATTCATATTTAAATTATGAATAAAATTTATAAACTCTCTATTAAATTCGTGGAAAATTGGCGGAAAATCCGATAAAAGTTTATCAGGAAATGATCCTGCGCCCAATTTCCGTAAACCTATTCTATCCCAAATATTTGAAAAATATTCCAATGGCTCCGTATGTGGTGCTAGCTTCTGTAAAATCATTGCATAAACGTACTTATAAACTTGAACAGCTAAATCCAAATTTTGATTCTGGTTGCCACTGTATGTATTTACAAGTTTTAAAATTCCCTGAAAATCTGGATTCACATTTAAACTATTGCGAAATAATCTGACCTTTCTTGCTTTCAACATCGGCTTTCTCATACTGTTGATAAGTTTTCTACGATTACATAAAACAGAAGGCGATAAAGGAGAATTAAAATAATGTTGTTGAAACTGAGGTTGTGTTTTGAGCAATGACTGGACACTTGCTCCAGGATATTGCTGGACACTCGCTCTGGGATACTGCTGGACGCTTCCTCTAGGATATTGCTGGACACCTCCTCTAGGATATTGTTGGATACTTGCTCCAAGATACTGCTGGATACTCGCTCTGGGATACTGTTGGACGCTTGTTCCGGGATATTGCTGGACCCTTTTTCCAGGATATTGCTGGACGCTAGCTCTAGGATATTGCTGGACGCTAGCTCCAGGATATTGCTGAATGCTTGCTCCAGGGTACTGCTGGACGTTTGCTCCAGGATATTGCTGAACGTTTGTCCCAGGGTACTGTTTGACGTTGGCTCCAGGGTACTGCTGGACGTTTGATCCAGGGTAAATCTGGACGCTTGATTTAGGATATTGTGGAATGCCTGCCCTGGGATACAACTGGGTGTTTGCTGTAGGATACAGCTGGACGCCTGCTCCAGGATGGTGGCGGATGCCTGCTCTAGGATACAACTGGGTGTTTGCTGTTGGATACTGCTGGACGCCTGCTTCAGGATATTGCTGGATGCCTGCTCTAGGATACAACTGGGTGTTTGCTGTAGGATACTGCTGGGCGCCTGTTCCAGGATATTGCTGGACGCTTGTTCTGGGATACTGCTGGAAGTTTGCTGTAGGATATTGCTGCATGCCTGCTCCAGGATATTGCTGGATGCCTGCTCTAGGATACAGCTGGGTGTTTGCTGTAGGATATTGCTGAACGCCTGTTTCAGGATACTGCTGGGAAAAATCTGGTTTAAATTGTTGCACTGGATATACATTGCCACTGTATTCTGCATTTGGCATAAGTGATTTAATTCTTGGTTTTCCTGCTATATTTGGCTGCTCCGATAATAAACCTTCAGGATATGTAGACCAAGGATTTTTTGTCATGTGAGTTTTCATTGTCGGTTGTAAATTCCAATATTGCTGCGGATATTGTTTATATATTCTGTTGTATTGTGGTAAGTTATTTGTTAGAGAACCAAAGTTAGGAATATTTGTTGGATTATAAACAAAAGATTCCGTTGTGGGAAAAGTTATGCTTGTTGGACCATCAAAACTAGGAGTTGACTGACCGAAATACGGTTTACGATATTTTGTTACATCGTAGTCGAAGAATGGACTAAAGTACTCTGGTGTAACTCCTAACATATATTTA
The DNA here is from genome assembly GCA_963966155.1 of Clivina fossor. NCBI lineage: Eukaryota > Metazoa > Arthropoda > Insecta > Coleoptera > Carabidae > Clivina > Clivina fossor. Next base: position 9,156,187 of record OZ014550.1, read on the forward strand.
GGTTTATTTCCGATTGGATAATTAAATGTTGGTTTTCCATGTGTATTGTGTGGTAAAGAATTTTTTCTTAAACGATCATAATCAAATATTGGTTTTCTCTCATTTGGACGATTATATATTGTTTTTCCATAAATTGGGTTAGTGACTCCTTTTGGAAAATATGTCATTTTATTTGGTCTAGTTTTAAGTGGTCTATTAATATCAAAATATGGAGATCTTGTCTCATACCCTAAACTAGAAAATTGTGGCATCAATTTTGAAAAATAATCATATTTAGGTAATGGATACCTATCTTGTTTCTCTAAACTAATTGGAGTACTTCCCTCTGGATAATTAAAATTAAGTAATTTATTATTTGTAGGAATATTCTCACCTGGGCGATTAAAGAATGATTTTTTATAATTTAGATTAGGATATAATGGTGTTGTTTGTAATGTAAGTCCGAAATTGAATGGTTTGTTTGGTTTCATGAAACTTCGAGACTTTCCTCTGGGATAGTAAGTATTATACAACGGTCCTGTTCCTAATGGAATTTCTTCACTCGATGTCGATAGTTTTCCGTCAAGATAATTGGAAAATGGTTTTTTATAACCTAGATTGGAATAAAGTGGTGTTGTTTGTAAAATAGATCCCACATTAAATGATTTGTTTGGTTTCATAAAAGTAACTCTTGAATTTCCTTTTGTATGGTAACCATTATATAACGGTTCTGTTCCAAATGGAATTTCCTCGCTAGATGTCATAGGTTTTCCGCCAGGATAATTAGGAAATGGATTTTTATAACCTGGATTGGAATTTAAAGGTGTTGTTTGCGAAATATGTCCCAAATTAAATGGAATATTTGGTTTCATATTACTAACTTCAGGATGTCTTCTTGGATATTGATTATTATAGAATGGTTCTGTTTCAAATGAACTTTCTTCGCTCGATGTGGATAGTTTCCCACTTGGATAATCGAAAAATGGCGTTTTATAACCTAGATTAGAATGTAATGGTGTGGTTTGCGCAAAAGTCCCAAAATTAAATGGTTTTTTAGATTTCATAATACTAACTTGTGGATTTTCTTTTGGATAATAGGCATTATATAATGGCCCTGTTTCAAAAGGAGTTTCTTCGTTCGATGTTGATAATTTTTGATTTGGATAATTGAAGAATGGTTTTTTGTAACCCGAATTGGGGTATAATGGTGTTGTTTGTGAAAAAGGTCCCAAATTAAATTGATTGTTTGGTTTCATAAAGTTTACTCCAGGTTTCCCATTTGTAGAGTAAGTATTATATAATGGTCCTGTTTCAAATGGAACTTCTTCGCTTGATGTCGGTAATTTTGAACTTGGATGATTAAAGTATGGTTTTTTGTAACCCAGATTAGGATATAGTGATGTTGTTTGTAAAAATGGTCCCACATTAAATGGATTGTTTGAATTCATATTAATAAAAGGAGAATTTTCTTTTGGATAGTGAGTATTATATAACGGTCCTGTTCCAAATGGAATTTCTTCACTGGATGTCGATGGTTTCTCACCTTGATAATTGGACAATGGTTTATTATAACCCAGATTGGGATATAATGATGTTGTTCGTGAACTCGGTTCCAAATTATATGGATTGTTTGGTTGCATAAAGGTAACTCCAGGTTTTTTATTTGAATAGTGAGTATTATGTAACGGTTCTGTTTCAAATGGAATTTCTTCGCTGGATGTCGGTAGATTTTTACCTGGATAATTAAACAATGGTTTTTTGTAACCCAGATTAGGATATATTTGTGTTGTTTGTGAAATAGGTCCTAAATTAAATGGATTGTTTGGTTTCATATAACTTAAACCAGGATTTTTTTTTGGATAGTGAGTATTATATAACGGTCCTGTTCCAAATGGGATTTCTTCACTAGATGTCGATGGTTTCTCACCTGGATAATTAAACAATGGTTTTTTATAACCCAGATTGGGATATAATGGATTAAATGGTGTTGTTTGTGAACTCAGTCCCAAATTATATGGATTGTTTGGTTGCATAAAGCTAACTCCAGGTTTTCCATTTAAATACTGAGTATTATATAATGGTCCTGTTTCAAAAGGAGCTTCTTCGCTCGATGTCGGTATTTTCTCACCTAGATGATTGAAAAATGGTTTCTTATAACTCAGATTGGGATAAAATGGTGTAGTTTGTGAAATAGGTCCCAAATTAAATAAAGTGTTAGGTTTCATATAACTAACTTTAGGATTACCTCTTGGATAGTATGGAGTAGTATAAAGCGATTTTGTTTCAAATGGAATTTCTTCGCTTGATGTTGGTAAATTCTCATCTGGATTGTTGAAGAATGGTTTTTTATAACCCAAATTGGGATATGGTGATGCTGTTTGTGAAACAGGTCCCGAATTAAATAAATTGCTCGGTTTCATAAAGCTAACTCCAGAATTTTCTTTTGGATATTGAGTATTAAATAATGGTCCTGTTTCAAATGAATCTTCTTCGCTTGATGTTGGTTGTTTTTTACCTAAATAATTATAATCTAAATTGGGATATAATTGTGTAGTTTGTATAATAGCTCCCAAATTTAATGGATTTCTTTGTTTTATAAAACTAACTCCCGGATTTCCATTAGGATAGTGAGTATTATATTTCGGTCCTGTTTCAAATGGCATTTCTTCACTTGATGTCGGTATATTCTCACCTGGATAATTAAACGATGGTTTTTTATAACCCAGATTAGGATATATTTGTGTTGTTTGTAAAATAGGTCCTAAATTATATGGTTGGTTTGGTGTCATATAACTAACTCTAGGATTTCCTTTTGGATAGTGAGAATTATATAACGGTCCGGTTTCAAATAGATTTTCTTCACTAGTTGTCGGTAGTCTCCCGCCAGGATAATTGGAGAATGGTTTTTTATAGCCAAAATTAGAATATGTTGGTTTCGTTTGTGAAATAGGTCTTAAATTATATGGTTGATTTGGTTTCATATAATTAACTCTAGGATTTCCTCTTGGATAATGAGAATTATATGACGGTCCTGTTTCAAATGGATTTTCTTCGCTAGATGTCGGTAGTTTCCCGCCAGGATAATTTGAGAATGGTTTTTTGTAGCCAAAATTAGAATATATTGGTGTTGTTTGTGAAATAGGTCCTAAATTATATGGTTGGTTTGGTTTTATATAACTAACTCTAGGGTTTCCTGTTGGATAGTGAGAATTATATAACGGTCCGGTTTCAAATGGATTTTCTTCGCTAGATGTTGGTAGTTTTCCGCCAGGATAATTAGAAAATGGTTTTTTATAGCCAAAATTAGAATATATTGGTGTTGTTTGTGAAATAGGTCCAAAATTATATGGTTGGTTTGGTTTCATATAACTAACTCTAGGATTTTCTCCTGGATAATGAGAATTATATGACGGTCCTGTTTCAAATGGATTTTCTTCACTAGATGTCGGTAGTTTCCCGCCAGGATAATTGGAGAATGGTTTTTTGTAGCCAAAATTAGAATATATTGGTGTTGTTTGTGAAATAGGTCCTAAATTAAATGGTTGGTTTGGTTTTATAAAACTAACTCTAGGATTTCCTTTTGAATAGTGAGAATTATATAACGGTTCTGTTTCAAATGGATTTTCTTCGCTAGATGTCGGTAGTTTCTCGCCAGGATAATTGGAGAATGGTTTTTTATAACCAAAATTAGAATATATTGGTGTTGTTTGTAAAATAGGCCCCCAATTAAATGGTCCATTTGGTTTCATATAATTACCTTCAGAATTTTTTCTTGGATGGTAAATATTGTATAGCGGACCTGTTTCAAATGGATTTTCTTTGCTTGATGTAGGTATATTGTGACCTGGATGATTAAAGAATGGTTTTTTATAACCTTGATTGGGATAAAGTGGTGTTGTTTGTAAAATTAATCCGATATTAAATGGATTGTTTGGTTTCATATAACTAAAAGGAGAATTTTCTTTTGGATAGTGAGTATTATATAACGGTCCTGTTCCAAATGGAATTTCCTCACTAGATGTCGGGTATAAAGATGTTGTTTGTAAAATAGGTTTCAAATTAAATGGATTTTTTTGTTTCATATAACTAACTCTAGAATTTCCATTAGGATATTGTGTATTATATAACGGTTCTGTTTCAAATGGCATTTCTTCACTCGATGTCGGTAGTTTTCCGCCAGGATAATTTTTAATTAGTTTCTTGTAACCTGGATTAGGATAAAGTGGTGTTGTGTATGAAATAGGTCCCAAATTAAATGGTTGATTCGGTTTCATATAATTATCTCTAGGATTCCCTTTTGAATAATAAGTATTATGTAATGGTCCTGTTCCAAATGGAATTTCCTCACTAGATGTTGGTAGTTTATCACCTGGATGATTAAACAATGGGTTTTTATAATCCAGATTGGGATATAATGGTGTTGTTTGTGAGATAATTCCAAAATTGAATAGATTGTTTGGTTTCATATAACTAACTTTAGAATTTCCTTTTGGATAGTGAGTATTATATAACGGTTCTGTTTCAAATGGCATTTCTTCGCTCGATATCGGTAGTTTTTCTCCAGGGTAATTACTAAATGGTTTTTTGTAACCTAGATTAGGATATAGTGGTGTTGTATATGCAATAGGACCCAAATTAAATGGTTGATTTGGCTTCATATAACTACCTCTGGGATTTCCTTTTGAATAGTAAGTATTATATAACGGTCCAAATGGAATTTCCTCACTAGATGTCGGTAGTTTATCGCTTGGATAATTAAAGAATGGTTTTTTATAACCCCGATTGGGATATAATGGTGTTGTTTGTGAGATAATTCCAAAATTGAATGGATTATTTGGTTTCATATAACTAACTTTAGGATTTCCTTTTGGATAATTAGTGTTATATAACGATCCTGTTCCAAATGGAATTTCTTCGCTTGATGTAGTTGTTTGCTCACCTGGATAACTGAAAAATGGTTTTTTATAACCCAAATTGGAATAAAACGGTGTTGTTTGTAAAATAGATTCCAAGTTAAATGGATTGTTTGGTTTTACAAAACTATGTGCAGGATTGTTTCTTGGATAATAATTATTATCTTTTGAATAGTGAGAATTAAATAATGGTCCTGTTTCATATGGAATTTCATCGCTTGATGTCGACATTTTCCCGCCAGGGTAATGTGAGTATGGTTTTTTATATTTTAGATTGGGATATTGATATGTTGTTTGCGAAACAGGTCTTAAATTAAATGGATTATTTGGTTTCATAAAACTAACACTAGGATTTCCATGTGGTTCTGTTTCAAATGGCATTTCTTCACTTGATGTCGGTAGATTCTGCCCTGGATAATTAAACAATGGTTTTTTATAACCCAGATTGGGATAAATTGGTGTTGTTCCTGGAATAGGTCTCAAATTAAATAGATTGTTTGGTTTCATATAACTAACTTTAGAATTTCCTCTTGGATAGTTAGTATTATATAGTGGTCCTGTTACTAATGGATTTTCTTCGCTTGATGTCGGTAGATTCTGCCCTGGATAATTAAACGAAGGTTTTTTGTAACCTAAATTCGGATAAATTGGTGTTGTTTGTAAAATAGATCCCAAATCAAATGGATTGTTTGGTTTCATATAACTAACTTTAGAATTTCCTCTAGGATAATGAGTATTATATAGTGGTCCTGTGTCTGATGGATTTTCGTCGCTTGATGTGGGTAGATTCTGCCCTGGATAATTAAGCAAAGGTTTTTTATTACCCAGATTCGGATAAATTGTTGTTGTTTGTAAAATAGATCCCAAATCAAATGGATTGTTTGGTTTCATATAACTAACTTTAGAATTTCCTCTAGGATAGTGAGTATTATATAATGGTCCTGTTTCTAATGGATTTTCTTCGCTTGATGTTGGTAGATTCTGCTCTGGATAATTAAACAAAGGTTTTTTATAACCTAGATTTGTATAAATTGGTGTTGTTCTTGAAATAGGTCCCAAATTAAATGGATTGCTTGGTTTCAAATAACTAACTTTGGAATTTCCTCTTGAATAGTGAGTATTATATAGTGGTCCTGTTTCTAATGGAATTTCTTCACTAGATGACGGTAATTTCTCATAAATTGGTCTTGGTCTATGTTTCATTTTTTTAAAACTATGTGGATAATGTTGTTTTAGATAATTATGACCAAGTGACGGTTTTATTGAATTAAAATATGACGATTTGATACCATATATTTGTTTGGAGTGGTCGGGCGTTGTAAAATATCCTGATGTACCTGGTATATTAGAGTCCGGTCTATTAAAACCAAATTGAGAATCTTCTATTGGATTACTATTTAACGGTACTTTCCAGTTAACATTATTAGGATATGTTTTTGTTTTATACATTGGTCCAAAATCTTCTTGTGATGTTTTTGGATATTCAGTGTTAAATGGTATATTTATTTCTGGTATGCTATAACTCATTCGCGGTTTATTTTTTGGATAGGGAAAATTAATTCCTGATTTTTTTCTTGAGTAGGGAAAACTAAATGACGGTTCTTTTACAAATGGAATATCCCTGTTATATGTTGAAGTCTCATAAATTGGTGTAGAATCTTGTTGTGTTATTGGTGTAGTATATTCTGGATTATAATTACTATTTATTTTGCGAATACCAGGTACAATTTTATTCTGCATATTTCTTGGATAAGAATGTGTAGGAAAACCAAAATAAATGGGATTATTATCAATGTTTATATTAGGTTTATCGTAACTTTGAGAGTAATATTCATTATTTAAATTAGGAAGATGTGGTATGCGAATTTTATAACGTCCATGTAAATTAGATGGAGAACTTCTAGATTTAGGAGTTCCAAAACTTGTAAAGACATTTCGAAATTCATTTAATTCTGGTTTTATTCTATTTAATACATAATGTGGATTTAGTTTCTGAGACACACTTGACATAAATGAATTTCCAATTCGCTTTGGCGACCTATTAAAGCTTCCTGGCATATTATTTGATCTCATTAATTTATTTAAGATATCTTCCAAACTAATCATATTTAAATTAGCACGCACTGGATATTTTTTTCTAGAAGTAATCATTTTTCGTTCAATATCAAGTCCCTCATTAGTATTCCAATTCAATATATAATTAATCAGTGTGTTCAAATCATCAGCTTCAAGTAAATCCAAGTCAGTAAATGGTTTTTTAGTAATCCTTCGTACGCTTGTTCTGAAATTTACATTCATTGTCGGATACGTTCTTGAAGTTGGTGGAATGAATGGATAAGATAAGAATTGATTTTGAACAGGATTATTATATAATACCCAAAATAATTTAGGTATCGTATTTGGATATTTATAGTAATAAGTAATTTGTTTATTCGGAAATATGTTGTTCAAACTTGTAACAAAATTTCGTTCAATGTGCTTTTTAGAATGCGGAGTTTGCCAAACAGGACTATTTTGTAAATAAGCATTTAGATAGTTTATCATATATGATTTTAAGTTGTCATTATTTATATACATATAATTGTCATTATATACGGTATTTCCAATATTAGTGCCTTGTGAAGGCATTTCATTTGAATCATCCCCATCGTCAAAATATTGATTTTGTTCTGAAGTTTGCCAGTATAAAATATCATTTCCTAATAGTCTTCTATCATCTTGTTCACTCCAAAATGAATTAGCACCCCAAGTTAGATCTGGTTTTTTTTTAGGTCGTTGGATGAATGGATTTCTTTCAGTATCAAATGGATCTCTAAAATCATCGCGAGATTTTCTGATATGATTTATCTTTTGTCTAGAATAGGTTTTTGGATGTAGGAAAAAATTTTCGGTAAATTCATTAGATGAAGGTAATCTTCGTCCTTGAGCATAAGGTGAAATATCTATAGTTCCCGACAGTAATTTTCTAGAATTTTCTGCTTCTTTGTTATATTCTAAATCAGAAAAACTATTCAATTCTTTATTCAGAGTTCAAAATATAATCTTACCGAAACTTCCGTCTCCATTATCAAAAAGTATTCGTCGAGCATTTTCTTCTACGTCATTACTATCGCTGTCTTCTAGAGATGATGTTTCTAAATTGACATGATCGTCATGTAAAGTTTCTGAATATGTTGAGGTAATTAAACTGAAAATTGAATAATAAATTAATGTCAAATGTTATAGTTATAGATCATTGATCAATTGTAAAGTCATAAAATTAAATAGAAAAGCGATATTTGATTACGTCGAGTAAGTATGCGTACTGTAAATAAAATAATATCATTGAACATTATTGGCAGACTGGTCATATATCCTTACCGATAAAAGCACACCACAATTAAGTTAAGATTCTCAACAACAAATCGAAGAAATATACATATTTCAAAATCAAATACCATTTTTCTATTTTATTTTATAACTGTATAATTTATTATTAGTTAGAACATAATACTGCAGTTAGTGACTGGCGACATTTACTTAGTGATTTTATCATGGATGGAAATGCATTTTATTCAAATTGATAATAAATAAAATATGTTGATACCGATGATTATTTAAATAAAGTAATTCAGTACTATTAATATTAATAATTGTAATAAGTTTTGTAAATTGTCAATACATAGCACAAATTCAAAACTCAAGCACATTCAAGCTAGCCATCAAAAATTTATATACCAAAAGTTAACAGCAACCCCAGTGGTTTAACTTTAATAGCTAGTGATAGAAGAGTTGCTTCGATACATCGTATGAAGTTTTATAAAACTTATCTAGATGACTTTGCAACCACTTTTAGTTATTAACTACGGTTGCGAGAAACTAGAATCGGCATTTAGATATGAAATGCATAAAAATTATAATTACGTATTTGAAAATTTTGACAAATTCATTAGTCAAATATAAACCATAGCTTCACTTAATTTAATCAAAATGTATTTGTCTATAAAAAATATAGAATTATGTATTTTCTTGTCAGAAAGCAAAAAATTTTCCACCATATAATTATATATCTACCTTCTTTAACTTTTTCAAGGACGAAATTATCGCTAAAAAAATACAACAGTACAAAAAATGAAGGTTAAAATTTGTACCATTATACTAACATAGAAAAAAGGCAAATAAATTAACTAATAAAGAATAAAATTAACTGTAAAGGTTATTATTAAAATTATTCACAAAATTTATATTATTCAACGATAGTTTCTACTGTAACAACTTATAAGATTTACTAAAAACAATTTCGGCAAGTCCGAGCGGAAATACCGATTGCAAAAACGTGGTTGATCGCTTGAAATTTTTTAACGAAAAAGAAACGAAAACAATTTAACAAATAATTTTATTTAAATAATGAAATAAAATTAATTAACAAAAATTTATTACAAAAATAACTAAAATTATTATAATATATGGGCTAATGTTAATAATTTACGTAACTTAAAGTATAAAGTTGTTTTGTTGGATGTCCATCCGTAACTCAATTAAAATAATTTAGTTTTCGATTAAACTGGATTCCTAAAAATGCAGCTTAAATAAAAATCGAATGCAATCGAACTTTGAACGATAAGTAAAAATGCTGACAAACTGACAAAGTTCGTTGCACTCGACTGTTGTGGATATGTCAACGTACTAACTTCCGAAAAATGCTAAATATCAAATATCCACGACTGTTACACTACTTTTCGAATATCTTCAAGAGTTACCATGAATACCAAACACTGGAAGATAGCCGAAAGGTTGAAACGATTGTCGATTGTCGAATCGTGAATTTTGAAAAGGTCCTATCTCGTATTTTATATCATTTTAATTTTTTCGCAGAATTACGATTGCTCGTGTGTTTTTTCATAAAAATAATTCGTTTTGAATCCTTTACTGTTTACTACTATTAATTATCTACAAAAGAAATATGTTTTCAATATACAATCGTTTGGATTAAATGCAGTTTCTTACTTTGATTTTTGAAAGACGGGTTATTGAATACGCAATCGTAATTCGGACATTATTTATTGAATTTTGTACTTTTTCTACTTTTATGAATCAAATTCTGTGAAACTAACCAATTGTTTGTTTTTAATAACAATCTATATAGTTATTTTTATTCCTTATTAATTATTTAAATGTTTCATTATGTGCCAACCATCGAAAGTGTAGATAAATTAACTTTAGTGGTGCATATTTTGCATCAATTTACTTCATAGGTGCAAAAAAAGATAGTCTAAATTATAACCCACCATATCCGAAAGAATTAAAGACAGCAAACGCCCTTCATAAAATTACTAAAATATTCTTTTTTTTAGAAATAAAATCAAATGTTTTAAATTAAATAAGAGATGCAATAAGTCGTGTACGTAAAAGTCTATATTCTTAATCGATTTTTTTAATAATAATGAAAAAAAGCGGTCAGACTACTTTAGTCTGTACCGATGAATTTAGTATAATACCTATGTACAATTCCAAATAAGTTTTTCTTTCATAATCTCGAGAAAACGGCATAAATTTGAAAATTTCAAGCAACAATTTCCTTTTGTATGATGCACAATATCAGAAGAAATTTTGAAGTATATAAAAAAAAATTCTCATACAAGCAACAATTATTGTAAACAATAATTATGCATATCCATTCTAAAGATTGTGGTGAATAAATTTCGGACGTAATACAAACAATAAGTAAAAGCCTTTAAATTTTTGTATTTTGTAAAAATTTCTACAATAACTATTCAGTATTTACATAATAGTTTATAATAAAAAAAGTTTGATACGAAGCTAAAAACAAAAAAAATTATTAATGATATATTCATTGGGCAATTCAAAAATACAATCTTTGAAATTAAAATTTAATTTTTATTGTATGCAACAATTTCTAAAACGAAATTTTGAACTGTATTTAAGATAAATAATAAAAAAACAAACTATTGACGTGAAGCCTGACTAGTTGCTTTTCCTGCTAATTCGAAATTATTCTTTTATTTAAAACTGAAAGAAAATAACTACTTACTTATTATTTACTCAAACTCAAGGACCACATTTAGAAGCAGTTCTAGTTAAAAGCGCTTTTCCACGTGTATATTTTAAATTATGTTTTTAATTTGTTGTCTTATCTACGATAATAAATTTTTAATTATAATAATATAGTTCTTCAAATGTTACAACACTTTAGGAACCCGAATTTCTTTTTAGCTACAACTATCTCCAAAAGCAGCTTTAAATATAGACTATAAAATTAGGATACCAACTATAAATATATTTTAATCACTATAATGTCAAAACCTCTTACTACACTAACTATATTTCAATAAAAATGTTAATGTTAATTGTAAAAAAATATTCTAAAATAACACATATTTGTCACACACAAGTTTCACATTAAAAAATATTACTAACGTTTTTTTTTCTTCAACAGTTCGTAACAAACTTGATTGCAAAAGCCATTATTTAGTTTCGTTTCAATTTAAATGTTTAAATGTTAAATATAATATAAATTTTATTAAAAAAATAAAATTAAAAAAGTGCTTTAAATTAAAAGCTGTTTTAAACAAACTTGTTCCTAAAGAAAACCTCTGAAAGTCTTGTTTCATATATGTATAATAATATTTAAAAACATATCTATTATAAATAACTATAATATTTAAATAAAATATGAAACCAATAACTAAATAATGGAAGAACATTTATATTATATATATATATATATATATATATATATATATATATATATATATATATAAATAATAATGAATATTTATGTAACACTCACCAGTATAATATGAAAATAAAATAGATACACTTTAAACAAACTGTCATTTTAAAAGTTTGCAAACGAGATGACATAATTTATATAAATTCATTTATATATAGTGGAAATCAACCCACGTCAAATAACAAATACGCCATAACTAAAGGTGACATATAAAATAATAATTAAAAATTTTATTTCACAAAATTTTTGTTCCGTACATACAGTCGGATCGCTTTAAATAATCTTTGCCTGTCATTGACTAGCGACAATTAACTGAACGTTACATTTTCATTACAAATTTCTTAAGAATGAAACAGAAAAAGTTCATATAGCTTCTAATTAGGACATGGGGCTATAGGTTCGAGTTGTTAAATCATACAGTTGAATAACGTTAACAAAAATACCAATAACAAGTGCCGTTCTTCCACGATTTCAAAAGATACCATTGGTTTTTAACACGTTTTTATTAACTCGATTTCTTGTCTGGTTGTTTGTCTGTTCGGTATAAATTTTGCAATTGATTTTAAACTAACTTCCCGATGAGCTAAAGCAATGATTCCCAAAGTGGCCTATATCGATCACTAGGGGTCGATAGGTTTAACTGAAGAGTCTACAATTAAACCTATCAAAGTGAGTACCACTGTGTGTGTCAGTTGTTAAAAACAGATTTGAAGTTGATGAATTTGTAACAATTCAATATTAGAAAGGCGGGGGTGTACCCAAAACACTTGGTCTACGAGACAAAAAAGTTTGGAGACCTCTGAACTAGAGACTTGAAATTTTAAACATAGCTCAGAACTGGATAAGGACAATGTAAATTTATTTTTATGTCAATTTTTTCAGCTGTAAATTTTTTAGATGTACATGAAGTTAACTTTTTTTATTTTTAAGATATTAATAGCTTCTAATTAGGATATGGGACTATAGGATCGAGTTATTAAATTATATAGTATAATAACTTTAACAAAAATACTAATAGCAAAGGTCGTTCATCGCAACGGTCGTTTTTATGTCAATTTTTTCAGCTGTCAAATTTTCAGATATACATTAAACCAAACTTTTCTTATTTTTAAGATAAGATAAGAGAATTATGACAAGAAGATGTTCATATAAACGCATGTTGTTACTGTGAACAAATTTTCGATTATTGTAAATTTAATCTTTGGAATTTATAATTATTTTTAAATTTCATTGAAATAAATATTTGTTGTATACGTGAAGCAAATAAGATTTAAACGTAAAACAAAATTACGTTTTATAATACCGTAAACATGCGCAGTAGAGTCTAAAAATTTGTAATTATTCTTCTCAGTTTGTTTTTGAAATGCAAGTTTATCTACAACAAGGTTACGTGTACGTCATTAAAATAACAAAAATTATGATAATAATGAAAAAATAATAATCTTACTTAATTTCTTACGTATGTCTTCTTAAATTTTGTCCTTAAAAATATCTTTAAATGATTTTTAAAAAGCAAAACAGGAATGTTTTATGTTTATTACTAACCCTAAGAAGAAAGAACTTGGCATCTCCATAATAAATCGTACTTAATTTAAATAAATATAAAAATCCTTCAATTTCTTAAGTATATTTTATTTTAAAGAGATAATAATTACTAAATACGAATAAAAAACAGTTATAATTATTATAATTATATTATTATTTTTCCTAATGAAGACGAACGTCGATTTTTAATAAATATTAATACAAAAATTATAAACCTAAAGCCGTTCTATTTTAAAATAAAGAGTTCCGAAAGATTTTTTACTATGAAAATATATTCGAAATTTTTTATTAATAATAGATTTGTTCCAACCAAATTCTGAACTATTTTGAAGCTGTATAAAGCATGTGCAAACTACTAAATTCACATTGCGCATGTCTCGAACAGTTTTGAACGGATTCCAAACTGATTTAATGATAGGTTAGAGTGAACATATCAACGATAGAACTGATTTGCAACTGTGGGAAGCATGCGCAGTATAATAATTTTATTCAACATCGTGCATGTCTCTAGCAGTTATGAAATGTTCCCCAAACTGATTTAATAGTAAGTTGAAACAAACTTGTTATATAATTGAAAAACTTAAAGAACTGATTTATAGTAACTGACAATTAAACAAAATGATAAAAATGCCAGAAAGGTAATAAATTAAGTTCGATAAACGTGTCTTCAATGAGCAAAAATGAAAATAAAAATTTATCTAACCCAAAATGATTTGTCAAATTAGTAACAAGCGCATTTCCTGTAATATTACCGTTCGTGTTGATCACATTGTATATAGAAAAACAAAAAAAAAAAACGAAATAAATTAAAATTTCAGTGAGACAATAAATCATTGGTGAGAATTGAATTTTTCATTAAAAATTTAATAATTGAAATTAAAAAATGATAAAATTCTCAAACTATTGTTTATTAACTAATGTAGTAGAAAATTAATTTCCATTTACATATTTCGCATTTTTTTATTCTGTAATTAATAAATAGCAAATTTAATTATAAATAAGTTTTCCTGTACAACAAAAATTTGTTTTATGCATTTTCATATATTAGCTACTAATGTGAAAATATATGATTTGCTATTGATTAAGTGCGTATTAATTCTTTTTTTTTTATTTTTCAGTTAGCGTTGTTAATAAATTGTACATTTTTTTTCGAACAAATTAAGGAAATAATAGATACTGATAAAGATGTTTATAATTGAAATAAAGAAGCATTTTTTTGTAAAAAGTGGTAATGAAGATGTACAAGTCGTATATCATAGAAAAATGACATAAATTAAAATTTTAATGTTTACATCTGTTAAAATCCAATGATGTAACTGCTCAGTTTGTGAAATGGACGTGTAATGAGCGCAAGTAAAAAATGCGGTGAAACTTACTGCAGGTTAGGTTAAAAGGTTAGTTTGTTATTGTTTAGAGAAGATGAAGAATTTGGTTTTATAATGAGCGAACGTGAATATTGTGGTGGATCTTACTACAGCTTAGGTTAAAAGATTAGTTTGTTATTGTTTAGAAAAGATTAAGCCAGATGAAGAATTTGATTATTTAAATGGGCGAACGTGACCATAGTGACGGAGCATACTGCAGGTTTGGATTAAAAGGTTAGTTTGTTATTGTTTAGAGAAGATGAAGAATTTGGTTTTATAAATGAGCGAATGTAAACAATGTGGTGGAGCTTACAGCAGCTTAGGTCAAAAAGTTAGTTTGTTATTGTTTAGAGAAGATTAAGCCAGATGAAGAATTTGATTATTTAAATGGGCGAACGTGACCATAGTGACGGAGCATACTGCAGGTTTGGATTAAAAGGTTAGTTTGTTATTGTTTAGAGAAGATTAAGCCAGATGAAGAATTTGATTATTTCAATGGGCGAATGTGACCATAGTGACGGAGCATACTGCAGGTCAGTATAAAAGATTAGTTTGTTATTGTTTAGAGAAGATTAAACCAGATGAAGAATTTGATTTTTTAAATAGGCGAACGTAAATATAGTGGCGGAGCATACTGCAGGTCAATATAAAAGATTAGTTTGTTATTGTTTAAGAATATTTAACCACATAAAGAATTTGGTTTTTGAAATTGTTTGAAAGAATAAGACATGTGAAAAAAAAAACTGAACACTAAAGGAGCAAGAAATCATTTCACAAACGGGGTATTTACACGATTAGAGCGTAATATCTTTACCTAGTAAAAAAAGTTATAGGTTTGCAAGTATATTCAAATTTTTTTTTCTAAATTTGCAAGTATATATTAAAATTGAATTTGGTTTTTCGCTCTTCTTATGTTACTTTTCTCTGTGATGTGCGATGTAAACAAATATATGAAATTTTTTTCTTAATGCCAAATTTGTTATATCGAAATTTAATACAGTAGAACTTGTACAAGTCACATTCTCGGAACGTAAGAAAAGAAAATTGTGACTTCACAAATTTTTCTCATTGCTCAAACATATTTGATTTTCTATTAAAATTAATCAAAATTAACACTTCGAGAATTAACACGAAGTGTTAACAGCCTGTTATATTATTACTGCGATGTATACCGTTGCAGGTACAGTTATTTCTGTCGGAAGACGCTTATTTGTGTTTGTGTGGTATCGATATAGTTTTTTTATAACAGGCTTCTATACAAGTTCTACTGTATTATGAGTGTGTTTAATAAATTATACAATATGAAACAGGTTTAACTCCGACTAGAAACATTAAAACAATACTTGATTATGTGTGTAGTATTAGATGAATTTGATACCAGGTTAAGGATTAGTAAAATTTATTTTATTAAAAAGTTAAATTATTTGATTAGAATAATTGTTGGTTAGATTACGTTAATTTGATGCTACACTCGTAAAACAAATAATTAAAAAATGTGTTAAAACCAGCAATGCAATTTCGGTCTTATCAAAGATTTGAGAACCAAATCTTTTAACACATTTTTTAAACTATTGTTGTTATTATTGAAATTATAATAACACAAATTTGCAATTAGCTACTAAATTATATTAGCAATAATTATTATGTATCATCATCGTGTTGTTTAATTTTAAAATGATTCATAATTAAAATCTGCAAAACAAAAGTGGTATAATTATAACAAATACAATTTAACTATAAACATTTTTAATAATATTATGGTATCGTGACGTTCAATTATGAATAATATCATAATAACCAGTTTAATATGGCGTATCGAGATTGTATCTAGCAAGTTGTGATTAGATATTTTTGCAAAAAAATGACAAATTTCGGTGCATATTTTATTGTTCTAGTAACGTAAGTACATAGTTTTAATTATTACTTATAAATTAATAATTTTTCATATTTAATTTTAAAAAATTCTATATGTTTTGGCATCAGTGAATTATATAAGAGATATTATGACGGTAGAAAAATAAATCAATTTGTGAATGGTTATATTTCGTAATATAAATAACAAAATTTCATGAATATATAAAATTTTAACTAAAATTAAACTAAAACTATGTAAAACTGTAAAAAATCGTTAAAGTTCTTCAGTTTTCAGTAAAAAACAACAATTTTTTTCAAATATATTATATTATTAATAAATAAATTTAATCTAGTGGTATTAAAAAATTGCTATTATTATTAACAATAATAATAATCTGATAGTAAATAAATAGTAGGAATAACATTTGTTTTCAAAGTTATTTAGGAGTAGAATAAAATTGACTTGTCAAGTAAATTTATTTATCCTTTATGAAAACGGGGCTCATTCAAACTAAATTGACTAAAAGATTTAAAACTCTATTTTTAAAAATTTATAATACGAAAACGTGTTAGCGTAGATTAGTGTAATATTTAAATGCATTAGTTTTTTTAGCGCATTTTTGTTTTCAAAAAAGAAGCTCAATAATACGCTTTGTCCGTTCGGTCGGTCGGTCGGTCGGTCGGTCGTTCGTTTGGCTCCAGAAAAACTTTTAAACTAGACATCGTAGAGAGTTTTAGTTTTTTGAATCGAATAGTTTAAAAGCTTTATTTACGAATCGTATTGCTCATACCACAAGCCAATTGTCATTAAGAATTAAAGAAAATTAATAATAAAATCATGTGAATTTTTGAATTTGAATATTTTTGTAAACGTTACAGTTGTTTTCATATTTCACAATTTTGTGACTTTCTCATAAAAATACTGATCCGTTCGCCAAAAATGCGCTCGATGTCCCTCGATCAAAAGCACGAGGACTTTTTTAATTATTTTTTTTTCTTAATTAAGAAAAATTTAAAAAATAAAATATTTTGTGGTTTAAGGAAAATTATTTTATTTTATTAACTTTTTGCCACAGTAAGATCATATTTTTATTTAAAGAAACATTAAGAAAAACGCAGCTGCCGCGAAAGCAGAAAATCCCGGGTTCATATCCTGGCAAGGTCAATACATTTTTCTTAATTTAAAAATTAACTAATGATTTAATTAGTTTATTAATGGCAAGTTCAGCATTTAAATATTAAACTAATCTATATTTTTGTTTTGTTTATGTGTATTTGTTGTATTTGGTGTAACGATTTTGTTTAATAAATAACACTGATTTTATGTATAAATTACACTTTACAATAGTGAATTTTTGTCATTTTCTTCTAGTGTAATTTTTACACGATTTTTTGCCACCGGATAGTGTCAAATATGTGTCACTTTGATATTGATATATTCTGCTACAGGAGTCATTCGCGGTTGTCATTTATTTTTACAAAATCGTCATTCTTGTTTGTTCCATATCACAAAAATTTACTTTCGAGATAATAATGTTTAAAGTCTCCGACCTGAATTGTTTATATAGTAATTAAAATAAATTATATTTTCGAAACTATTAAAATTATAACACATCCACGATTGTTATATAGAAAACAAACAAATATTGCCAAAATTACTAATAACTCAATTTAACAAAATGTGTTGTCAAAATATTATATTCCTGCTCAAAATTAGTATACAAAAAAAATTGTAAATTTTATTTAATTTGAGATAGATGACTACATACAAATTACTGATAATAATTACTGAGTACGTTTAGTATTTGTATAAGCTTAGATCACTGATTAGGACTTTAGCTTTATCTTTTTGCTACTGATGATAAAAGCTTAGCTTTAGAAATACGTATATAGCTTTTATTTTAGACTATTGTTTATGGTTTAAAGAAAATTATTTTAATTTATTAATAAGGTATATTATTTCAGTTTTATATATTTGATCAATTATTTTAAACAAATCATTAAAATAAAAAAAAAAATAATATTATTCCTTGCGTTGGCACCTACGTTCTAAAAAATTATATACAGCATACATACACAATTACGCCATGTACCCAAAAGGATGTGGCACAAACTCTTTCCACTATCCCGAAATCACTTTCCTCCAAACATCTCTATCCAGACAAGCAACTCTAGCTTCATTCACATTCAGGATATTTTTTCTCATACATGCTCTTCTATTTCTACTACTTGGAAACTTTTGCTCACACAAGCCACTCTCTCAATCATACCATTATTTAATATTATGTAATAATAATTTATTTAGGTTATTTATACAGGGTGTAACAGAATAACTATTCCTAATTTTCAGAAATGATAGAGTGCACTTACAGAAACATTTTTTATTAATAAACTAGTGTCCGGATATTTCTCGGTGTCAAGATACACTAGATATCGTTAAAAACAATTTTCATCAAAACATCAAAGAGTAGTTAAGTTAAAGAACATTTTATTAGAAATAATAGCGCAGTAAACTTTATAAAAATTGTTCGAAGTTACGACCACCATTTTAGATACACAAGTTGTAACAATGTACAGGGTGGGCAAATTTGGACGTTTTCATAGGGGAACTCGGAAACTATAAGAGATATGGAAAAATGGACCGCGCATCCTCGATCGCTTTTTTTGAGAGAAACTCAATTATGAAAACAAAAATTAGCTATCGTCTTTTGTTTTCGAGTTATTGCGAAAAGTTCGCTTTTTCCGTATTTTGATAAATGGCGATATCTCGATGGTTTTTTAAATTAGATGAAAATAATTTTCACATTCTTAAGGCACTTTTTTGAGTAGAATGAAATGGTTTTAACGGATATTATAAATCTCCGTTAATTCTCGGGTTATAACATAAAGTTGTGTTTTTACAATCGACTGCCGAAAAAAAAAAAATAAAAATTTCCGGACTGTAGTTTATTAATAAAAAATGTTTCTTTATGTGCCCTCTATCATTTATGAAAATTAGGAATAGTTATTCTGTTACACCCTGTATAATGATTTGTGGAATTTTTCAAACTACAAAAAATGTAATTTTATATACAACATACAATGAAAAATCAAATAAATATTTAACTATAGAATATGAAATTTTTAAAGAAATTGTCACCTGATAAGAATGAAATAAACAAATTATTCTGTAAACTAATGCAGTCATCTTTGTTCAGTTTTAAAAATATTATTATATATTAACTTATATATACATCATATCTAACCTAACCTAACTCAGCATAATTAATTTAACCATAAATAATTATTTTATACATATTATATTTTATAATTTGTTAAAATTTTCATAGATTTTTTAGTTTCTTTAATTTTACTGTATAAACAAAATTCAACACCATTGTTATTATCCGAAAAATGAATGTAGGATATTTATTTTGAAATTTAAGTATTTGCCCCGTAAATGTTATCAGCGTATGCAAATATCTGGAAAATGTGTAAACGCAAATACAATATAAAATTTTATATATATATATATGAATATTAATAATAAATTGTGTAGGTCACAGGTTCCCAACCGGTGGGTCGTGACCCCCAAACGTATCGCCATCAATTTACGTACGATCACATAAACAAACAATTGTAGTTTATTTATTTATTTATACACTGTTAAAATATTTTGAGTAAAAGAGTCAAAATGTATGAGAGTAAATACATTTATATAATTATTAGTGAAATATATGACTGACTTGAAGCATTATTAGTTTTCGATATATATATATATATATACAATAATTATTAATAATTATGTGTCTCGTACAAGTATTTTATATTGATTGGTAAATATGTTGGAAATTAATTGTTAACATTTTGTGAATAAAAATTAGTACATTGTACCTCTAACATATGAGCAAAAAAAAAAACAAGAATAAATAATTATTTACTCTTCTTTTTCGTAATTTTTACCCTTTAATAATATAAAAGTTGCTATTATGCAATATTACACGGTTTTTAATTGCTATAAAAAATGGTTATATTTTTTATACATTCTTTAGAGTAAAAATGTGTTTTTTTTAAATTTAACTATTCGGGTAATACTATTTTACTCCTTTTACGAAATTGAGCATTTTCTGGATTATTTTGTTTTCGAACAGTGTAGATTTTAATAAACTATGTTTGAATATTTTTAATTTTGAAAATGATAATGTAACTGTAATGGGAATAGTAAGAAATTTAAAAAAATTATCCTATAACTAATATAAAATTGTTAAATGAGTGAGCAAATGTTTCCAAGCGGTAAGAATAAAACAGATATATGTAAATGTAAATAAATAAAATTAAAATAAAACAGATATTATAAATGTAAATAAAGCAAAAGTTGCTTGTCTAGTTAGGAATTTTTGGTGGAAATTAATTTCTGCATAATGAGTACATGGCGTGATTGAGTATATATATATATATATATATATATATATATATTTAAAAAGAATGTTTTTTTCTTCAAGAGTATCAAAATATTGATATTACGTTACTAAATTTATTGCCTATATAGAAGGAGGTTATTATATTACTAGCACAATAATGAGAACATTATTATACAGTAGTTACTTACTATATACACCACTGGTGGCAATAGCAAACATGACTACCTGGTCAAGTGTATTTAATCTGAAATCTTTGGCAGCCATATTAAAAATTCTATAGTGCATATAGTGCATATTCGACCAAAGAAACACGGTCTAGTGTACTTAATTTGATATTTCTGACGGCTATATTAAAAATTATTAAGTCAAGTTAAGTTAATTGCCAATTACATTGTTTATTTTCGCTTGAATTTGAATTTAATTATTATAAATGTGTGAAGAAGTGAAAGAATTGCAATGTATAACGTTCAGGATGGTCAGAAATTGTGTATTCTACCAAAGAAAGATTAATTCTCACAAATCACATAACACAGATATAAATAATATATCCATATATACGTGCTATTCTACAACTGTTTGTAACTGGTTAAGGTAACTTGGCATGGGTTTTTAGTTAAATGCTTCGTTTAGAACGCTTGAAGAAAATGTCGAATATATCTGACTTTTTTTGTGTTTCGCCCAGATTGCTTTGTCTCGGCCACAAGTATTTGAACTAAACACAGTAAAAATTGATTTCTACTGCTCCTAACATAATATATACTATTTTGTATTTTATGTAAAATAAGTGAGTGAGATAGTACGCTACTCAGCGTGCTTGCAATTAGAAAAAGATTGAGAAACACTGGTGTAGGCATTCTGCAGACTTAACAATTTGTACACTATATCGCGATAACATACATATGTACGAACAATAACAGAAGTATTTAGTCAAAAAAACCGAAATAGAAACAAATAATTTTTATACTGACAAACAAATAATACGCAATTGAGGTGAATAATTACTTTTGGGAATTTTATGGGAAAATAATAAAATAATAACTAAATCTAATCACACGCACACACACACACACACATACGCACACACACACACACACATACATGCACACACAGTTACACATATACATACACACACTACGTTACTTTTTTCCGAAATAAATTTTAATCTATCTCAAAAACTGAATAAGTAGTATGCAATTTCAATTGTAATAAATAAATTAAAATCTATGCAATAATAAATAAAGAAATAAAATAAAACAATTGCGGTTCAAACAGAAAAATAAAAAAAACAATTGTAAGTTTTATAATTACCTATGAAATCGAAAATATACCTAACGAATTTTTTTATTAAATGTATATCGTAATTTTCAAAATAAGCAAAATTAATAATTTTTTTTAAACAATTCACCTACATTTTTACAACAAATTATTTAATTGCTTTACAAAAAAGAAAATAATTTAATAAAGCGTAGAGAAAAAAATAATTTCAATTTTTTGCACGCGTACAAAAAAAAAATATTGATTTGACATCATTTAGCGTAATCGAATACAAATTACAAATCGAATTACAAATTCTCAATATAGTGCTTGTATGTTAACAAAAGATAGTTGAAATTTACAGAGAATTTAAACAAATAAAATACTTGAATTTATTTATTTTGAAAAGAAATAATTATTTAAATAAAAATAATTTAATATATCACGTTTTGAACACGGACTAACAAGTATAAAATAATTTCTCCTAGCTCCATACAGATTTATAATTTGCCAAACAGGAAAAACATGACAAAACGACAGCTACTCCCTAAACTCTTTACTATTATCTATTGCATGCGCCCCACGTTTTTCTGTATGGGGATTATAAATTTGTATGAGGGCTAAGAGAAATTATTTTATACTTTTTAGTCCGTGTTCAAAACGTAGTATATTACAAATGTTTTTTTATTTATTTAAATAATTATATGGAATCAAAATCGACCGTGAAAGCCTGAAGATTTGTACATAGAAACCTTCACAAGTAGTAATCTTTAGACTTTCACGGTCGGAATCCATTGAATTTATAAAATTTTCTGGGCTGATATGCCGTGGTTGATCTATTCAGTCACCAACCATTGAGGATGCCATCTACGATGTATGGCAAAAAGTCTGCGACGAAGATAGATCCACCACGACAGACGAGCCGAGAAAATTCTATAAATTCAATGTACAAATCTTGGTTTTAGTGCGTTCACCATTTCAGCAGCAACACTGAAAAAAATGTAATGTTTAATTTATGTAATTTTACATAACTATTAAGAGTAAATACAGAATATATAAATTTACATCAATATTTTACAGTGTAGTCAAATCATGTAGATATTAGAAATTATTGGTATTAGAGGTTAAAAATACGCCGCGTCGCTCTGGTGCATATTTTTTTAAATAATGATAAAATTAATTAAAAAATGCTTCTATATTGAAACGAATTTTAGAATTTGTTTTCATAAATTCCAAAACTGTAATAAAAATAAAAATTGAGCAAATGTCTACTTTCTAGATATATAATTGTTCTTTTTATTTGCAATTACCGGTAATAGCGGTAAACGACAAACTAATTTACCGTTTATCGGTAAATGTAATTTGGTACTATTTTGACAACCTCTAGTTGGAACACACCTAATAACATTATCATATTATTTCAGATTATTCAATATAAACAACAGTTTAGAAAATGATATTCGAAAACTAGCAACATTTTCCGAAAGTCCTTACATCAATAACCCACAAAACAAAGAGATTTTAGATCATACATTCGAGCTAATGCTGCGATTATCTCTCGCTCAGCAATTATTCGATTTTCAACAACGCATCCTGATTTTATCCAAATACGTCGATTTAAATCTGGAATTCAAACAATGGGACGAAATTAAGAAGATGAAAATAATGGAGAAGACTATGGAGCAATTAGTCAAGATTAAAGTCTATTTTCTAAATGTTTTAGAAACGAATACTATCTTACAAAATCACGACGAATTTACCAAACATATTTTGACCGAACACGTTAACGTCAATAAGTTCTTGTTTTTCTATTTTCATCAGTTCAAAAATATCTTATATCTTGTGCAAAATCAAGAAGAGTTTTACGCGAAAATGAAACATTACGCTAATAACGATTATTCCGATATAACCAGTTTGTATTTTTACTTATTTGACGGATTGAAAATTCACGCCGAGAAATTCAACAAGCTGGTGTTCAGTCATATTCTGTTTGAGTATTTGCAAAGAGAGTTACCGTATTTAAGCTATTTGCAACAGAATTTTTAAATCAGTATACACAATTATAAACAATTCATCAAGTCAGTTTGTATTACATATTCTATAAATTTAAATGTGTTTGAAGGTCATGCGCTAGTAACGTAGATGTACGTAGATGTACGCCGACATGCATTCAATTGTGTATAAACTTTATAATCACGGTTATCAGGTCTATACAATTGAATGCATGTGTGTAGCATTTTTCTTCCCTCTCTACATAAGCTGTATTATTTCATATTATTATATATATATATATATATATATATATATATATATATACGTTTGTGTAGCACGTATGAGATGTGCGAGAGGAACAAAACGTGCGGCCTTCAAGCGCATATTAAATTTACTCTTATTACAAAAATAATAACAATTTGCAACATTGACTTATTCATAGTTATATAAAGCTAGATGTATTTTTAAATATAACATTTTTATAATTTACGGTTGGTAGTATAAATATATAATCATATTTTTTTTAGTTATAAATATAATTGTATTACTTCACATTATTTTAATTATAAATAAATAAACAGGGAAATATTGAAAACTAATATTGTTGTTAGTTTGAAAATTTTTCTCTCATTACAAAAATAATAACATTTGCAACATTGACTTATTCAAGTTATATAGAGCTAGATGTATTTTTAAATATAACAATTTTATAATTTACGGTTGGTAGTATAATATATAATCATATTTTTTTTAGTTATAGATATAATTGTATTAGTTTATATTATTTTAATTATAAATAAATAAACAGGGAAATACTGAAAACTTATTGTTGTCAGTTTGGAAAGAATTCAAAATAAGTTTCAATAATGAGAATACTGTTAGACGCAAGTAAGTAATAGGGTTATTTCGTAAAAATTAAATTCATGTATTAATTACAAATAAAAAAATAATACGAAATATTAAATTATAAATAAAAACAATTTTATTTTTAAAATTATACCTACATTATACATTAAAATGTTTTTTTTTTCGCCGTGAGAAAGTTGTCCCACGTTATTTAATCAGTTATGGGACAGTTTTTCCAATTTTGGATAAAATATGAAATATTATAATATACACAATTATTTTATAGTTAACTATTCCACATCTTATTCAGAGTTAGAAAAATCGACCCTTAGCAAATATAAAAACATTTTTTCTTGAAATATGTAATGTAAAAATAATAAGTTCTAAAAATATTTTTTATTTAATATACGATGTACATTTCGACTTCTTAGACCACCATTAGGTGACAAATGTGTTACAAAATTTATTTTTCTATTTTCGTTAGCCATTTAAATTATATGTATGTAACTTCAAAATTAAGAAAAATAATATTAAAGTTGTACGTTATACTATAATAATTTCATTAAAATATAATTACAGCTAGTTAGATTAATTGTATTATGACAGCTGAAACAATATATTTGTTGTTACACTCTACATAACCCATAATAATAATAATATTGTATGTATGTATATATATATATATATATATATATATATATATATGTATATATATGTATATATATATATATATATATACATATATATATATATATATATATATATATATATATATATATATATATATATATATATATATACGTATATCGTGATATACACGATACAATTCAAAAACGATACAAAAAACAGACGGTTTAAAATATTTCAAATTTTAACATTTATGCTCCTATACATAAACATTTTCGTTAAAAATAATGGTTCGTTAAAATGAAAATTTTTGGATTCTGTAAAAAATGTTTCGGTATATATTGCAACAAAATCTAACGGAATTCAAGAATTTTTATTTTAACCAACCAATATTTTCAACGAAAATGTTTATGCATATGGGCATAATAATAATATAATTTCCAAATAAATAGTGATTACATGTTGTAAAATTAGAAATTGCGAAATAACCCATTACTTAAGAATTTCTTACTTATTACCATAATAAATATATTTCTTTTAAATAAATTATTTCTATTAATATAAAAACAGTTTTAAGATCAAATTTTGTTTCGACAAAACTGAATGCTCGTTTTTATCACTAATTTTAAATAAACGTCAAAAATACTTCTGTCAAAAATCTATTTTTAATAATAATAATTTATTTTTAATAGGCATAATACCCAATTACAGAAAATTATTTGAAAAGTGTACAATATACACTGTGAAAAAACTCTGTAATTTTACATCAAAACGCGGAGCACCTGATTTACACTAGTTTAGTATGTAAATTTACAGACGTCACAGAAAAAATTTTACATTATATAAATATGAAATATGTATATTTTATGTAAGTTTATTTACTTTTTCAGTAAAGAAACCTGTATTCGTTCAGTTTTTGAATTTTGTCCTAAAATAGTTTTATATTAATACAATGAGTTCTAAAAATATTTTACCATTACTATTTTACTATTTTACTTATTTTAAGAAAAATTAAATAAAAATAATCTGACTCGATGAATGAGCTTAATATCAGCGTTTCCTAAACTATGTAACATGAAAATCTATTAAAATTAATACGAGTCTCCTATGATTTGAAATACTGCGAAAAGTTCGAACATTTTGAAAATAAGTTCGTTTTTTTTAATGGTTACGGTCAATTTCATAATAAATACATTAACTAAATTCGTCTTGAAGTCTGCAAAAAAGCATCGATTTTAAATTGTACTGGCATACGTATGATTGCTTTCAAAAAATCTATACTTTTTTGTCAATTTTTCAAACATTTTATGAATAAATTTATTTGTTGTTGCAAAGAAACAATGCTTTTTTGTTTGCTTAATGTCGACTTCAGTTAAACTGTTTGTTATAAAACTGGCCGTTATATTTATTAATTTTATCTCTACTATAAAATAAGCAGTATTCAGTTAAAATTTTAGGATTTGTAAAGTGTTGTGTTGTGGGAAAAGTTTGAGAAACGCTGCCTTATATGTAATCATATTGTGTTAAAGATTTAACTATTATTGTAAAACATAAAAATAATCTGGTTTTATGTACTAATTTACTAAATAATAAAATAAATATATAGATATGTTTCTTTGAAATCATTTCAATTTTTCAACATTTTGTAATAAAAATGAAAAAAGTGTTACATTTTTACAATTACTAAAAAAAATATCTTAATAGACTAATGAATTGAAAATGAAGTAATTTCCAATCTTAACGCATTTACGGCTATCAGTAAGTTTTTATCAGTAAATTATTCCGCTATAGTTTTCGCTTAATTAACAGAGTAATTTCAAAATATTTAATATTTCACTTACCTTTATTTTTATTCGATTAGCCATAATCTGAATGAAAATATTGCAAATTTGTCACGGTCTCCATTTGGTATCAAATACGAAATATTTTTTCATGTAATTTTATACGAAATATACAATCAATTTATTTTTAATTATTTTACAGATAACATTGTTATTCATGTTGTACTACTATATAAAATATAAATAAATACTTAAAAATAAAACATTTATGTAAAAAGCCTAAATTGTTGTACATACTTCATCTCAATATTACAATTAATTCTGGTGAAAGACTTTTTGAAAGCTATTACAGTGATTAGTTTAGTTTTTAGTTTTAAGATGGTTCGGGCATCTTGAGCGAATGCCTAATGAACGTTTGCTTAAAAAAATTTATATAAATGATGTTGAAGCTATACGTTTGCACGTGGACGTTAGATGAGTAGTTGAAGTGGTATGATTGAGAGAATAGCTTGCGTGAGCTAATGTTTCCAAGTAGTAGGAGCAGAAGAGAGTATGTATGAGACGAATTATGAATGTGGATGAAGCTAAAGTTGCTTGTTTGGATAGGGATGTACAGAGAAAACTGATTTCGCAATAATGGAAAGAGTTTATGTCCTATTGGGTACATGGCGTGATTGTGTATGTATGTATGTAAAAACTATCCATTACTCTAAAAAAAAACAAGAAGCAAAAATTTATTTTGAAATATATAATAAAAGAACTTTTTTTTACAGAAAAGTGAGGTGATAATACGGGCTTTTGTCTTTTTCTGATAAATGGAAATCTTCTTATGATAAAAAAAAGACGGAATATTTAGTAACGCTACGAGTTTTACGATATTGCAGTATAAGTTAAAATATCGATTTGACATATAATTCAAATTGTTTCGCTTTTTTTTTTCGTTATACAAATATAATTACAGTGCCGTATATTTGATATTTTTCTTAAATGGATTCACCTGGTGTAAATTAGTTGCTCCGGATTTTTATGTAAAATTATCGAATTTGTTTTACAGTGTATATAAAAAAAAAATTAAGAAACTTATCGTTCGTAAAACTTAATTATAAATAATCTTTATTTAAGTGAATCTTAAAACCAGGCCTAAGTGTTCATTTTTATTGGTATTTATCAGTAATTCTAAAATGTCTACTAAAATATCGAGTTTTATAATTACGTCCAATTCCTCTGTACTCCATATCCCATTTTCATGTACCTACGTCACTTCAATAATATAACTTTATATCAAGATAAAAGATAGGTCCACCATTTTGAGTCACGTGTTCTAGAATGCCTAATTTCAACAGCTTTTGTTTATTATACTGTACAAGGTTATAACAAATAGAAGAAAATTCCGTATCACCTATAGAATGAAAAGACATCATTGTTCAATAATTGTAAAATTTTCTGCTTCAGTGATAAGATTAATCACTGGGCCAAGATATTGAAATTTTTCCGATAGTAAAAGAATAATAGTTTTTACTATTGTCGGACAAAATAGAAAATCATAATTATTAAATCGCTATTATTATCAAAGCGGCAAATTTAGCCGCTGATTACAAACATATTCTTTGAATATCCAGCAAATGAATAAAATTAGTCATAGCGTGGAATGGTCATTTATAAACGCTGATGCAATAAATCAACACACCGAACGATAAGAACGCTAAAGAATAGAAAATTCAGTCTGCGCCTGAATTAGATCGCATATTCGTAATCTTGTTCGTAAAATTCCTAATCGCATTCGAAAAAATAGTATCAGGTATTCTAGAATATGTGTTCTAAAATGTAGACAATTAGTTAAATCTAACTAAAATACAAACATTTTACATGATCTTTATGCAATGCACATAATTTTTTAAAAGTTAAAAAAACATAAAAAAACAAAACACAAAGAAATTTACATATTATTGACATTAATTTAAAACAAATATGGGTATTTTATTTTTTTCTAATTGAGAAACTTCTTTTCATAGTATTTGTTAAATTAACCCGAAAAGTTAATAACTATAATAATATTCTTCGGCTAAGATTATGATTGCGTAATATTAAATGAGTGATTCTGAACAACATATGTAATTGTAGAAGTCACATTTGCTACAGAAGTTATAAAACATTTTAAATGCTAATGCTAATAATGCTAAAAATAGTTCTAATATTTTTTCAATAAATATTTTTAAATATACGCACTTACATTTAAAAGTACTCTAAGAGGAACTATGAATACGAGCCATTGTATTTTTTGGAGTGAGTATATACGAACAAGATTATAAATATGTTGTGAAATTGAAAATATCACTGCTTGGTATTCCATTATTATATAAAGTACAGTTAACTGTAATTATGAAATAAAGTATATATAAATAAATATAATAAAATGCATATTATTAAAAAATATTTTAGTAACAGTAAATACATTAGGATCATTACACATGTTCAATATTTTTCTTTATACTACATTAATTAAAATACTTATATGATATAAATAATACATATAATAAATGGCAGTTTCGTTTATATATTAATATAATTGGTGTCTTTCATATTTGTATATATAAATCCATTTGAATTACCAAGACAAGTCGCTTGATTGTAAATTTTTAAATGGACATTAAGTGAATTCTTACAAAGGGTACGTTTAGAATAAAATAAATGCTACTGAAGACGTTATCTGTAATTCTTGTTTACATTTTACAATTTTCATTAGCAGGTTTTTTTTTGTCTCATAAATCGCACGTACGATGTAAGATATAAACAGGTGCTTATATTTTAAACGCGAATAAATTTCAGACTTTAGAGCAATGTCTAATAAGAATTCTGAACGTACCCAAAGCATATTTGTATACTGTCTACATTTGAGTTTTTAAAAAATATATATTTTATAGATTTTTAAATGTTTCAGCAAATATTCTTGTATTTTAGTGAATTTTATTATTAATAAGAGTTGAAAATAATAAGCTGGTATTTGAATAGAGTATGAGCCGCAAATTAACGAAGTAAATATTAAAAAATTAACTAAATATACGTTTTGAATTTAACAAAAACTGCAATTTTCATTAAAATGCTCAAATTTCTTAGATTTTGACAAATATTGATTAAAAAAAAAAACTGATAAATTTTGGCAAATATTTGCAATTTAGTATACATTTTTTAGATCTATTAAAACTGTCAAATATAGGGAAAAACTTTGTAATTTTTGTTAAAAAATTTTTATATCTTTACAAAAAAGATGATTTTGTCAACAATTGTCAAATTTTATTACAAATTATTGAATCTTGTTAAAAATTGTCAAATTTTGGTCAAAATTATAAAATTTTGTCCATATGTCCGGACCATACGCAAAATTAGAAGTCAATTTTACATTGCGCATGCTCTGGACAGTTGTGAACTGATTCCAAACTAGTTCGTTAACATGTTGAAACAAATTATTATAAATATAAACAACTTATATATATTTTTATAATACATATTTTTTTTTATTAATCAAACTCTTGAAAATGTATTATAAATTTGTATTAAAGATTTTCGAAAATCTTCTTTTGATAATTTTACTGTACATAAAAATTCTTAAGCTGTTTTTAAAATGAAATAATAGTGTTTTATACATGTCTTTTGCATTATATTGCTTAAAATATATATTTATAAATAAATATAAAAAACTTCTAATTTTTTTTTAATAATCAAAATTACATTATGTCTTAGCTATAAAATTTCATATAATAAAAACTAATCTTGCCAAACATATTATTAGTGTCGCAGGTAATTTTTTTATTTCTATTTTTATGCTATTCAAAACGAATAGTATTTGTGCAATTTATGAACAGTTATATCTGTAATTAAATTATATATACAGAGTGTCCTATGACTCAAATTCCATGAACGTATTATTGAAATCATTTAAAATCAAAAATGTTTAATGAAAAACATATAAACAAAAATGCTTCCATAACTGAACTAAAGCCATTTAAAGTTCTGCAATGTAAAGAAAAATTTGTAAACAAATATATTTTCTGTAAAAATAATAAAATTTTAAGTAAAATAATTAATTTATCATATTATATATGTTTTTTTTACCGAAAAAGTAAGTAAACTTACATAAAATGTACATATTTTATATTTATATAATGTAAAAATTTTCCTGTGACGTCTATATATTTACATATTAAACTGGTGTAAATCGATTGCCCCAAGTTATTATGTAAAATTACTAATTTTTTTTTCAGTGTACTCAACGTTCGTATTCATCAGGAAAAAAGATACAAATAACAGAACTACAACCTAAATCTGTTTTATTTTACTAAATGTTATTATTACACAGTTTGAGAACTCTACGAAAAATAAATTATTAATTTTTATTTATTTTTAATTTATCTTTCAATGGTTAAGTTAGGTTAGGTTAAATTAAGAAGAAATTTCGAATATAATTTTTATTAAACACTTTTGATTTTATACGTTTTCAGTAGAACGCCCTTAAGTCCTTAATTTTTATAAACAGAACGTTAAACCAAAAGTTGTTTAAATGATTTTTTTTCTTTATATTATTACAAATATTTTTTAAGTTTGTTTATAAAATTCTACTGCATTATAAGTTAGAAAAATAAAAGTCAAAAATTGTTATAAATTACTCTACTGTCATAATACAAAATTTGTATTTGTCATATATCAAAAGCATTTTTATCATTATTAAATTCTGGACTAACTGTTTTGTTTTAGCAAAATATGTTATTTTTGAAAATAAAATTTCAAAAAGTAAGTACGTACATGTGATAAAAAAATAAAATTATATAATTAGTTCTGTATTTTAAAGCTTCTGTTCTTACTAAACACTTATATATAAATATGAATCTACATTCTAGGACTAGAAAAATACACATATTTTTCAAAAAATAAAATAAAAATGGCACTAGGTTTTCTACATTATTATTTAGACGGATTTCTGTTTGAAATAATACTGTTATAATACAAAATTTCGTACAATATACATAGATTTTAGTTTCACTAAATAATATTCCACGTTAGGTAATACTGACTGTATATTTTGCATAATAATGACGTCAGTTATACCAGCTAGAAATATTTTTTAAGTTATAAAGCTTCATTCGCAATTTACAAAATTTATTTTACTCCTGAGTTAGTTGTGAATTGTAACTCCTGATGATAGCTGAAAGTTTGAAACGATCGTTGAGTAATTAAATATTTTTGTGAAACTAACCAAATGTGTTTTAATAAATAATAACCTTTATCGTTATTTTTATTTCTATTAATTGAAAAAAAAAAGAATGTTTCATCAAGTGTCAACCACAGAAAGTTATAAATGTGATCAATTCGGAATATTTACTGAATTCATTAGATTGAGAATGAAGCTTAACTTTACAATTACTAGACATAGCTTTCTCCTTTAATAGTTTTAATTTTACTTAACCTTTCATTCATATTTTTCTTGGACATTTTAATATAGATATCTTTATTTAATCTATCTTTATTATTATTCTTAACCGAAGTACATTCACCTCCACAATCTTCCTTATCCTTATTTTCATCCTTTTTACTCGAATTATGTCGATTACTATACCTACTCCAAAATGAATCAGTTTGTTGACTGGACGTATTCGTACTAGAAGTGGTATTAAAGGTCTTCCTTCCCGACTCACTTTTACTTCGTCGTTTCTTGCGTTTTATCTTATAGCCGCATACTTTTAAAAATCCATTCCGAAATTTCGAACTCATAACGTTATACAAAATCGGATTAACCGCCGAATTCAAATAGAACATTATACGACAAAAATACAGCAATATGTAATAACCTTCCATGCCTAAATTCGAAACCGATTCATCACTGACAATTATAATCCATAAAGTCAAAGCTCTGAACGGCAGTAAACAGATGAAAAACGCTAGGACAACGGTTCCCAACATCAGCACCACCTGTTTCCGGTATTTGAGGGCGTTCTGCGATGGCGCCAAATTCGATTTCGGCGGCGCGATTATATTGGGATGTTCCATTAGTGTTTTCGCGATCACCGTATACAGAATGACAAGAATTGCGAGCGGTACGAAAAAGAATACGGAGACGGTGAGAATGAAGAACAGCGCTGGCCAAAATTGATCGGCTTGCGTCCAACATACGGGCACTAGGGAACCGTCGAAATACGGTTCCAGTTTGTATTCGGCTACGGCGAGAATTGGGCTGCAATTTGGAAACAAATTTCGATTAGTTGTTGTTGTTCGGTTGCTATGGAAACCGAATGAGTCTATTTTGTGGGCTCTATGATTCTAAGACTCGGTTGCACAAAGCGTTGTTAAATGCTTTGTAAGTTAATCGATTTGTTAACTTGCCAACTAACCAATCAATAAGATGGTATAAAGACAATTGATAATCTAGTTGCCTAGTTAAGTTATTGGTTAAGTTAACAATACTTTGGTGCAACTGGGCCTAAGAGTTTTTGTTTTCTGTTAAATTATTTATAAATTTGTAAATTTACGAAATAGTATTGTAGAGTATATACAAAAAAGACTCAAAATATTAAAATTAACAACATATTAAAGAAAATATTCTATTTAGTTATTAACTATTCAATACCAAAGAAAAAATATTAAAAACAATATTTAAAAATATATAAATGCAGTAGAACTTGAGTAGATATCCGTTATTATAGTATATAAGAAATAAAAATTATGTATAGAATTAATTGCACCGATTATATGTCATTCAATTAATTGAAAATATCAGTTTGTCGGATATAATTTGTTACTACATTTTATTTGAATTATTATGTATATATATATATATATATATATATATATATATATAGATAATAATCGATTTTTAGGATATATATATTGCAAACATCAATTTGAGTTCCTAAATAATATTTTTAAAGAAAATCGTATTTATTTAGTAATTTCATATTAAAAATAACCAATTTTTCGTGTTTTTTATATTATTTTACATAATATTAAAATTTGGAAAATTCAGACACATAGATTTTTTCTTCATTAATATATATTTTAATTTTTGCAATTAATATAATATGAGAAAAAAGTACTAGATTGTAAAAAGGGGGGGCAAAATCGATGTTAGATGAAACGGAAATAACTAAACTGTACAGCAATCGAAAGTATACGTACTAAATGGCAGTAATTTCATTTTATTTCATATTAAAATTCATCAAAATTAATGCCTTCAAAGATAATAGTGTATTGAACTCGTCTCATAAGTTATCTTGACATGTCCAGTTATTTCTGTTGGAAAACGCTTATTTGTGTTTGTGTAGTATCGGTACATCGGTTACATATGTGTTGGTAGAGCTTTTTATAATAAGCTTCTATATAAGTTCTACTGCATATCATATCATGTTTAAATTTTTATATGTACTTATTCTGCAAAATTTACGTTAAGAAGTCGTTGATTTAAATATACAGTGCGATTAATTAAAACAGAATCATACAGAAATCTTTTGTTTATTATTAAATTATATACGTTTTTTTGATTTAGTTAAAGTACCTTAATAATAAAACAACATGGAAATAAAATTTGAAAAATTATTAGTTTTTTTTAACGAACGAAAATACTATCAAAAAATAAATAACTGAAAATTATATCAGTTATTTTAAAATCCTATATAAGTTGATTCTATTTTAATAAAATCATTTTGTAACAAATAATTATTCATATATAATAAAAAATTTAGTGTAATACTTACAGTTGAGCAAAAATCTTGTGCATTTTTTTCGTAAAAAATTAATAAATACCCAAAAAAAAAAAAACTATATTGTATTGTAATTCTAAAATACTGAATTTATTAAAACTAAACTTACTAGCTAATAACATGTATTACAATAAATAATAAAGAGTTTTCTTTGGCGTACAGTCTGTAGCGAAATTTTGTTTTATAGAATTTAAATAATTGTAGAGAGATATATTCTGTAATACTATGATAAAAATGTAATCTCAATAATTATCCAAATTCTATAAAATTCTAATATTAATTCTATACATTAACTACTGTCTACAACAATATTTTTAAATACATCAATTTTAATAGTATTTTTTTTAAGTATAAGTCAGTACATTTATTTATCAGTTTTAAATTAACATTTCAAATACAGCGTGCTCATAAAATATAATCAAGTATATTTTAATAACATTAAAAAACACATAGGCCGGCCCGTATTTCCACCTCTTTTGTTTATGAAAAAGTGTTTTTATTTGTTGCTTTAAAATAAATTTTTACTTCTACCTCTAATCAACTATGAGTAGTATTTTATATATATATATATATATATATATTTAAATTTTATAATATATATATATTGTAAAATTCAAATAAACTGATTAAAATTGCTTAATAAGTAATTTTAAGTAAACGTCAGTGGTATTTTGACAAAAATCATATTTAAAAGTGAGGTGAGATTACGGACCATAGTTTAATTTAAAGTACATATATTTAAAAAGCAAGTGTAAAAAAAACCTTTTTTTTTAAATTGTTTTAATTGTTTTATTGGCAACAACAAATATTTTTGCCATTAGAAGTTTTAAAAGTTGACCAAATAACATTGTTTTATTGGTAGTATACTCGTAAAAATAATTATGAAAGTATACTGTAAAATCGATGCTTTTTGTCGGCTTAAAGTCGACTTTCTTTAAAATGCTTATTATAAAATCGACCATTAATTTTAATAATAATAAATTATTAAACTTCAATATTTATTGAGAGTACACAGTAAAAAATATTTAACACAATCCAGTGTCAGTAAAAATAGTGCAAAATATTATATTAAAATATGTCAAAAAGATACACTTGCTGGTATCATTGTTAAGTGTAATACACAAAATTTGTGATATTTTTACACAGAAATGTTTAATTATTTAACATGAATTCAGTATATTTTTTACTGTGTAAATTATGGCAACAAAATTGACGTTTTCTTAAAAATATTGCCAAAATTGAACAAAAAAATTTTTAAATGTTTCAAAATTTCGTTAATTTTTACCAAAATAATTTTAATATCCTATACTTGATTATGTTTCGCTGATCACACTATAGTAAATTAGAATGTTCAGTAATAATTTTATTTAATGCAATTGTTTTATTATGCATATTATAGGTTATAATTTTATAATTTATATATTATTATTAATATCAAGCTACATGAATTATGAACATTTAATAATTTAAACAAATAATATATTATTTGATAGATAAGTAAGCAGAAAAGAAATTTATAATGTGAAAATTAAATTAAAAATAATGTGTAAGATTATTAATATTTCGTATAGTTCTATGTTGTTATATTTGACAAACACATCTCGAATTTCAAATTTATTTGATTTAGAAGTTAATTTTTCAGATAGGTACATTTTAAATTACTTTATTTTAAACAAAGAATAAAATTTTAAATTTCTTGAGACCTAAGTAAATTTACATTATGAATTTACCTTTTAATAAATGTAAGTCTAACTTGAGAAAAAAATATGGATATGTCCAGATATTTTTGATGATACTAAAAACTGAAATAAGATATTCCATTTTAAATAGGAAAGTTGATACTTGTTCCAGTAAACCCGGACGATAAATAAATTTATAAATATTGTAAATAAAATAAAATAATTTACTTTAAATCACAAACAATAATATTAAAAAAAATCTATATACGTATTTTGAAAGCTAAGCTTTCATCATCAAGAGCAAAAGATAAAGCTAAAGCTATAGATAATAAAAGCTTAGCTTTCAAAATAAGTATATAGCTTTTTTAAATTATTGTTTGTGGTTTAAGAAAAATTATTTTGTTTCATTAACTTTTCGTCACAGTTAGATCATATTTTAATTGTAAATAACTCATTTCAAATATAAAAACATAGATGTTAAAATTTGATAATGTTTGTGTAACAATGTATATAGTTTCTACGCAAAATTATTAAAAAATAAACTAACTTTTCTTTTTCTTTTAATTCCTACTTTACTTATCTCTAGCAATTTCTATTTATATCTGCAACTTTTTAAATGCATAATACATATATTCCAATTATTATAAAACATTTACATTGTTTAATGTTTTCGTAAATACTGTAAAATTTTTGTATTAAAATACAGCAAAAATTATACAAAACTTTCTTCCTCCAATGCTTCTTTGAAATATTTCGATTTCGAAATCAAATTCTCATCGGATTTTTCTAAAAAATGCTCCGTACTTTTCGAAGATTTATCGAAATTATTTAATGAAATTAGGTTAAAATTTGTCACTTCCGTATCATCAGTTAAATCTTCACTTTTATTCAATTGTTTCGTATTATTTTTGATATCATTCGTGGAACACTGTCCAATTACATTTAAGCTTTCAATTTGCACTGAATCTCTACATCTATCGAAAATATTTTGATGTATCACTTCTAGATTAATCATTTTATCATTTTTCATATAATTTTTACCGAACATTCTGCTCTTAACCTCTTCGCTTCGGTTCGACTCGGGACTATCGGCACATTGTTTTAGTACCACTGATTGATGCCTAGCTCTAAAGCTACCTTGATGACTTCGAAAAGTACTGCTTCTATACGAATTTACAGTGGTACTAAATGTTCCATTTCTAGATCTCCTAAAATTAAATTTCCTATTTTTGGAACACAGTAAGAATCCTTCGCGAAATTTAGAACTCATCAGATTATACAAAATTGGATTGATCGCTGAATTTAAATAGACCATAATTCTACAAAAATATAAAATATTATAGTACCTTTCCACGCCTAATCTATGTACAGTCTCATCAGGTACTATAATAATCCAAAAAATAAAAACCCTAAACGGTATTAAACATAAGAAAAACGAAAGTACTACCGTTCCTAACATTAATACAACTTGTCTCCTAGCCCTGATCGAATAGGAATCAATATGCTTGTTTAGTACGATTTTCGCCGCATCCGATATTAAGTTTTTTGCAATAATAGCGTAGATAACCAGAAGTAGTATAAGGGGTATTACGAAAAATAAAAAAATTGTCATTAGGAAATAGAGGGCCGACCAGAATGAGTT
Organism: Clivina fossor; assembly: GCA_963966155.1. Taxonomy (NCBI): domain Eukaryota; kingdom Metazoa; phylum Arthropoda; class Insecta; order Coleoptera; family Carabidae; genus Clivina; species Clivina fossor. Next base: position 9,194,541 of record OZ014550.1, read on the forward strand.
GGCAAGAGTATGACAAACTGGTACTGATGTCCCATCGAAATATTCCACGTATCGGAATTCTGCTATACTCAAAATTGGGCTGAAATTAAATAAGTCTTTGTTTTTATTTTGTTACTAGAAGTATTTCCTAGGTTTCAGTTAGTATAAGCTTATACAACCTTGATTTTTTTTGCTTGCATTTGTAATGGATGTGGATAAATAAATACAGAGTTACAGAGGATTTCACAGTAAGGAGATATGAACTGTTCAAAAATTAGTTTTAAGAATTATTTGACATTGTTTCATTTAAAAAATTAGGCTTTGGATTTTATTCGAAAAATAGAAATATATAATTTTACTAAAATATACTTTTTAAAATAACTATTACTGAAGAAACTGTATATAAATTAAAGAAAAAAAGATAAATAAAATTTTGAGATCAGTTCATAACTATACGAAACATGCGCAATTTAGTATTATTTTGCGTATGCAAAATATAGTTGGTAGAAACAAACCTTTCAGAATGTAAAAGATATATATTTTATTAAAAACCAGTTACATAAAACAATGTTAAACACACATCAATTAAAAATGAGATTAAGTTGGCAACTGGCCCTAAAATTTTCCATATGATGCCCTACACACTAGCGTAGATGTATGTCAGATTGCGTTTTAGTTTGCCGATGCGCGTTTAATAAAAACAAATGTGTTGACTTTATAAACATGGTAATAAGGTCTATACTCGTACAATTAAATGCGTGTCGGATTTCTAGAGTACATCTACGCGAGTGTGTAAGGCCCCTGAAGCTAGTCACAAAATCTGTTTATGCAGATGGTCATAATTTTATTATAAAATTAATTAATTTTAATTGATTTTAGCACCAAGTTTTCTAAAATTTCTGTGTTCAAGTTTTCTTATTTCTCATAGTATTTTATCAAAAATCTTATAAAGAATAATATTTTGCAACAATATTGAGACAAATATTATTAAATATAGAAAAAAATAACAATGTCAAATAAAATTTTAAATTATGGTATTACCAAGCTTCAAAAATTATATAAATGTAAAACAATCCTCGACTTACGAAAGAGTTCTGTTATGTAGGTAAGAGCATTTCATTTTGATATACCTATAAATATGTATTCAAACAAAATATATAATATCAATAATATAAAAAATTACAAAATACAAGCTTATTAAAATTTATATGCAAATGTATTTTAAAGGTAATTCCGAATATACGTAGATCGAGAATCGTATTCCATTTTGATAAAAAATATTTATAATTTTTAATAATGCCAAGAAAATATGTTAAACAATATTTTTAAGCAAAGATAATTATTTATTCTACTTGATTTTAAAGCTATTTTATTAAAAAGAAAAAATCAAATTTATTTACAGAATGAATGGCATATATATAAAACTGGAAATTAGTAATATTTTATATACAAAGGAACAGAATTTTCGGGGGAAAATATACAAATTGGAATAAAAAATGTAAGATAAATTATTAGACACAACACAATTTTTTTTTAGACACATCACAATAGGTTAATCGACAGAAGCACATACAAATATAGACACAGACATATTATGGAACAGGGTTATACAAAGTATTCATCCCCTTTTAATCTGATAACTTCGATTTTGGTACTCAAAACTTCATTTTTATTACTTTATTTGGCTTTATTACGAAACTGAACAATAAAAATTAATGCTGTAATTTTGTTCGTATTTCGTGAGATTTGTAGAGTTAAGAGCTATTGACACTCGTATTCATAGCCCCTTTTAGAGTACTTTTAGATAAAAGTGTGTATATTTCAAACTATTTATTTAAAAAATATTAAAACTGCTTTCAGCATTGTTTATATTTTAAAATGCTAAATATGATAAAAAGTATTTAATTTATAAAAATAGTTTTTATTTGAACATAGTAAAAAAATCTTTCAGAACTCATTATAGGTATAAACTAAAAAAGAAGGCTTTTGTTTTAAGTTCTTTATTAATATTTATTAATAATCGACGTTTCGACGAACTCAGCGTCCATCTTCATCAGGATAAATGATACAAATGACATTTGCAGTAAATAACAGAAAATGGAAACAAGTTACTAGGTAACAAATAAATAACTAGACCAAAATTGTTTTTTATGATCTAGTTACTTGTTTTCTTACCTAGTAACTTGTTTCTATGTTCTGTTATTTACTGTAAATGTCATTTGTATCAATTTTCCTGATGAAAACAAACTTTGAGTTTGTCGAAACGTAAATTATTAATAAATATTAATACAGAACTTAAATCTAAAGCCGTTTTGTTTGTATTTGGTTTATAGTAAAAGCAAAAATTAATATTGGAATTACGACTGTTTTTAACTAAAAGTGCTTTGAAAGGGACACTATGAATACAGGTCATTTTGTTTTTTTATAATAAAAAATTCTTCTTCTGAGAGAAAAAATAGAATTAAATTTGTAGAGTTAGAAGATATTTTATCTTTTTATAATAAAGGAATTCTTCTTTTGAGAGAAAAAGACAGAATTAACTTACTACAGTAGAATTTAGGTCTACTCCTAATTTAATTTTACATATATACTTCTTAAAATTAGTTTTTTTTTAATATTTTGCAGGATGTAGGTATATATGTTTTTTTAAGCCGGCATTAGAAAATAATTAATAAAAATTAACGGCCGACCTTCCAGGAAGCATATTTCATTTCTACATACTGTCGGATTTGAATTAATCTCTCGTTTATCATCGATTTTTGAAACAGCTTTTAACCTTCTGACGTCATACTGACATCTGACAACTAGCAACTTACTAAGGTTAAGTAATTTTAAATCCGCGAACAAAAGTTAGCCATGATAAATTAGATAAGTTTTGACTTCGTAATAAAATCGTTGTGTGTGGTGGCAACGACCTTACTGTCATAACGGCAATAAGTCATAACTTTTCGTTTTTAGGAGTAAAATATTAGACTTACTACTTAAAGCATATTTAGATCAACAGTCCATTAAAGATTTTTGGGAGAAAACTTAATTCTTTATCGAGATTAAGATATATGCTTATCTAAAATGTAATTTTCAAGTCTACATGTTTTTCATAGAGTTAGAAAAAAATTTCTAGTCTACATGTTTTTCATAGAGTTAGCAAACAATATATTTACAGAAATGTATATTTATTATCTCAGATATACAAAAGAGTAATAAATTAATGCTTATAAATAATTTAGTAATATTGGAACAATATATGTAAAAAAGTAATAACTTAGATGGCTTAATTTAAATTTAAGATAATTTGTTTATTTAATTAAATAATATTTTCTGTAACATTCACATTCATTCACATACAAATTAGTTAAATTCAAATTGTTTCAAATAAAGTTTAAATAAATAGTTGAAAAATAAATAAACAGTAAAACCAGTATTTATGATTGATTAAAAATATATTCTCACAATAAATGGCATAGTTTAAAATTACTCCAAGGCTAAAATTATTCCGACATTTGGAAATACTGAGCCTTAGATGAATATATCAAATATAATTGATAGTTACATTAAGGCCAGTATTTTCAGTTTGATTTATTTTAAAGGTAAGTAAAAATTCGCTTGTGATTGGCTAAAAATATTCGTAAAACATATAAAAATGACATTAGATCTTTATCATAAGTTGATCAAATTAAGATATTCAGCACCTCCAAAGCTGAAATATAACATTTTATAACAATCCTAAATTACTACTAATTAATTACTAATTATTATAAGCCTAACTGTAAAAATCTCGATAATACTTTCTTATCATATACGATATGACGATTGGTAAAAAATAATATAAAAAAATTTAACCTATATATAATATACAATTTGCCAATAAAAATTTCAAATTATAAACAATATATTTATAAATATATTTAGAAGTGGAAGTTAAAGCCCTTTTCTAAACAAATACAATAAATTATAAGTAAGGGATGGAAGCTAATGGCACCGTTTTAATAATTGATGTTTAGGCAGATACGAACATCGACAAACTGTCAATAATGCGTTATTTGTTTTCCTATAGAAATAACGTAATGCACAAAAACTAATAGAAACTGCTCTTCCTTTCTATGTTCCCGAAACAAAAATAATGTTTATTTTTTTTTTCCTAAAACATTGTCACTTATTTTCTCTCTAATATATAAAAAGAAAATTCGATTTATTCTATATTTATAAACTTTGAAAGATGTATATTTAGATTGAATCGGGAATTTCAAAAAGGTCTTGCTTCTAGACAATAAAGTATTGAAAATGATGCAAAAATTAAATTTACTTCAAATTCCTTTTTTTGTATATAATTGATTGTTACAGTAGTCAAATAGGCATAAGATTAAAAATGATATACAATATATATATATATATATATATATATATATATATATATAATTTGGATGGACACGGCTGTAGGCACTTGTTGAAACATAATTAAAATTAAAATAAAAATAAACACACAACTCTTGGTTTTTTGTTTCAAAATTATTATTTTATTAATACGATTACATTTTCGTCACCTGATGATGGCCTAATAAGCCGAAATGTACATCGTATTAATAAAATAATAATTTTGAAACAAAAAACCAAGAGTTGTGTGTTTATTTTTATTTTAATTTTTATATATATATATATATATATATATATATATATATATGTATATATATATATATATATATATATATATATATATATATGTATATATATATATATATATATATATATATATAAATTATTGAATAATGTATATTATATACATTGTAAAAAAGTTGCTATTTTACATAAAAATCATAGTAAAAATTACATATTATTTCAGCAAAATAAACAGAACATAGAAACAAGTTACTATAAATGTCATTTGAATTATTTTTCCTAATGAAAATGTACGTAGAGTATGTCGAAACGTCGATTATTTATAAATATTAATACAGAACTAAAAATTTTAGTCAAACTCATTGTTAGGTAGGTTGGGGAAAAAAGTTATTTTCTTTTAATTGTTTAGAGAAGTTTAGTACCCTTGGAGATTTTGGTTGCATTCATTGCTTGATAGGTTGGATTAAAAGATTAATCTCAGATTATTTTTGCTAGAACAAATATTTTATTGCTCATTTACATTTTTATCGTGCTCTTACATTTTTTGTTGTGCACTTACATTTATTGTCGTGAGAAAAAAATTGTTGTATGAAAAATTATTTGTCGTGCATTATTTATGTGTGTCGTACATTATACCAATCTTTTCGTGCAAAAAATTCCACTAATAAATCATCTAAATTTCAATATTAAAATATAGGAGTCGTTGATATTTATTAATAGAAGAAATATTGAATTCGTCTGTTTAATATATTTATATATTAAATATTTATTTACTCAACCCAATAAATAAAATTCTATGTCTGTACTTGTCTGACCTGTTGTATTTTTATTTTATTTAAAAACAAAAACATTTTCTTAGAATTTACTTATGTAATATGTTTAATTTTGTTAAATTTTGTGTGTTTTGTTTCTATAAGCAAAACAATATTTATACCTGTAGACAAAGCATTACAAGAATTTCAAACAATTGAAATATTAACCAATCAGAGATGAGCAGCGAATTGATACAAGTTAATTTATGTTTTTAATAAAATTTAGTTGTGAAAAATTAGTGTATTCTGTTGCATCAGTTCGTGAAAATTTCGTGTTTTTCATAATAATATTGTATCAAATTTAGTGTATTAGTATTTTGTAAAAAAGTTTAATAATTATAAGTGTATTTTGTTTATAAGTAATGCAACAAATATCGGATTCTAATTGATACAATTAACTTTGTGGAATTTTATATGATAAAAGTGAACAGACAGTATTTTATGTATATATTTCATATTACATTTATATATAGACATAATTTTGAGTGAAGAGTATTACAATTAAAGCTTTAATAATTCTGCAATTAAAGGTAAGTAATAATTTTGTAATATCATCATTTTATTTAAAACATATTGATATACTAAAGCTGTTTACGGGAAGGGCAGGCTCCAGCCAGGGACTCTCAACATTTTAGGGCCTCAAAATATATAATTACAAAAAATATTACAATTAAAATGCAAAATATTTGTTAAACTGTGCATTCATAATATTTTAAATTTTTGTAAAGATAGGTACTAGTTACATGAACTAAAATAAAAGTAGATTACTTCTACCTACATAGCAATAATATCTATATTTACAAAATTAAAATAACTTATTAATTTTATTTAAAATTTAAATTAATATACAATTTTTCTTTATGAAATTTAAAATATCAAATTAATTTTTAAACTTTTACAGGACAAAAACCTTTTTGTTATAAATTAGAAAAAGTTTGTAATTTCGCAAAAATTTAACAATTTATACTTAATATAAATAAAAACAAACAATTTGTAAATATCACAATTTTATTAACAGTTTTTGTTACTGCAGTTTCGACCGTACGGTCATCATCAGATTAAATCAGATTAAATTTATAGCTTAAAAAAATGCAGTTTCACATTAATGCAATTCAAATTATTTAAATTTTTAATTGCAAAAATTTAATTTATACATAAATGTACATTTATATATATTTTTTTTACAAAATAATAATTACTTAGTTTCCACAATTACATATTATTTTACATAAAAACTGTACTGTATATTTTTTATTCTTGCCGAAGACGTTTATTAAGTTGAAACGTCGATTATTTAAATATATTTTACAAAATTTATGCCAAAAACACTGTTTTATTTAATATAATAATAATTAATCAATATAATTAATAACGTAAGTATAATAAGTAATATATCAATTTATTGATAGCTTTTATTGAGTGCGAGTTTTGTACTAGAGTACTAGAGATTTGAAAAATATAGAATGGTAATATGAAAAATTACTAATAATATCAAATTTTTACAGTGCATTGTTTAAATTCATTTTTTAAATATTTTTAATAAATATTTAGTGAAACAAAACTAGAACAAAACTAGAGGAAGATGTAAGCTATTGATTACTGCAAACCACAAAAAACATTTTAATTCGTTTTTGAGTTATTAGGCAAAACAGTTTATTGTTGACCTGATAAAAAAATATAATTTTGTTAAATAACTTCTTATCTAATTACGATTTAATATTAACATAACTTTTTTCAGACAAAATTTGAGAAATTAGTAGGTTAATTTAAAGTATTTCATTAAATGTGTAATTTTCGAAGAAATAAAATCGTTAAAATTGTAATTAATTAAAAACGTAATTATAATAAATAATATTTCAATTGATAGCTTTTATTGAGTACGAGTTTTATAATACTAGAGATTTGAAAAATATTGAATGATAATATGAATAATTTGTAGAAATTGTAAAATTTTTAAAGCTCTTTATTTAAAATAATTTTTTTTTTATATTTCTAATAAATATTTCGTAAAACAAAACTAATACAAAACTAAAAGAAGATATAAGCTATCGAATGCTGTAAACCGAATTAAAATTCGCTAATTAGTTTTTTAGTTATTAATCAAAACATTAGTATGAGGAGGTATAGGATTTATTGCTAACTTCTCAGGGGTATTAGTTACATCATCTATACATACCTACAAATTAGTTAAAAGTATTCATAAATGAAAAAAATAATAAAATGTGTGAATAACGTATCTGAAATCGTCCTTTTGCTTTTCGTAATTTTCGATAATCCATGTAAGTGAAGCCGTTGTTGCATATACGTCCGTTATTCTAAAACTGGGTTAGAAAATACCGTCATTGATCTTAACGATGAAATATCGTAAATGTTTCGAAAACGGCACGGCACGGCAAAGGGTTGTTTCTCCATTCGCACTTTAGGGTACATTAAATTTTATAATGTTGGCACTCGTGCCGGTCGTCGGGTATTAAGTGATTTATAGCCCCCCTATTCAAAACGATCAGCTTAATGGGATTATAACTAATTTCAAACGTTAAATGAAGTATTGTAGCTTAATCAACTGCTGTTAAGGGTGTTAAAATTTTCAACTCTAAAAAGACTCTTTTCGTTTACGGTTTTAATCATTTTTATTAAGAATTATTTCTCAGTACGTACTTAATTTATGGCAAATTTATAATATGAATTTTAAGAAGTTTAGTATTAAAATTAGCAAGTTATAGTTAACAGCATTGGCTTTATATGATAAAACTTTCAAAAGAATTATAATAATAAATTATAATAATAATGTTAAAGTCTATTAAAGTTATAATAAAATAATAGTAAAATCACTTATTATAAATGATTTTTTCACAGAAATTATTAAAAATAAAAAAAGAATATGTACCTATAATCTTGTATTTAAAACGTGTAGACTGTGAAATTTTATTTTTGAAAATAAATGAATAATTTTCATTAACATTTTTTTTATAACATAGTTACTGTTATTTTTTTTGTAGATTCATACATACATACGTATATACATACACAATCACACCATGTACCCAAAAAAGTGTGGCACAAATTAGTTTTCTCTAAACATTCCTATCTAGACAAGTAACTCTAGCTTTATCCACATTAATTTAACCTATTTATTCTACGTATTATACTATTCTATTTTGTTTCTACTACTTAGAAACATATGCTCACGCAAGCCACTCTCTCACTCATACCACACCATCTACTCATCGGACGTCCACTAACAGAAGTGTATACCTTCAAAATCGTTCACATATATTCTTTTAACCAAACGTTTATTAGACATTCGCTCAAGATGACCGAATCATTTTAACTCATTAACACCAACTTTTGCAACATTTTGCAATTTCATAGTCATCCTACACTAATCTATTTCGTAAATACCCAATTCCTTCTAATTACACCACATACGTCACGTAAAAAACTAATTTTCGCAGCAGTCATTTTCCTTTTATGTTTTCGCAGTCAAATTCAACACTCACTACCATACATCAATGCAGGCATTAAAACGCATTGTATATACTCAAACGGGCTTCATCGCAAACATTTACGTTTCTAGCAATAATATTGATAATGAAATAAAAGAGTAGGTACATAAAAAGTCATGTACAGTCTACATCAATTTATTATAACTTAATTAAAAAACAATTTTTAATATTATAATTACTTAGTACAACTAACGAATATCTATAAACGAATTGAAAAATTTTGTTTACCAGACTAAAAAGCTGATTTATGGCAAGCATATTGTAAATTGTAGGAACGTTGAGCTCAAGCATTAAATAAAAAGATGTAACGCGAAATAAATCACGAAAAGAGTTGAATTATCAGCGCGTGCGCATGCGCGCCGGACAACTAGATAATAAATTTTAGTTTTCAGTTTGGAAACTAGAACGGAAATTTTCCTAAAATGATAAATTTTGACATATTGCACGATGCATTATATTACAGACCACAGCGCTTTGTATATACGTATGTACGTAGTAGAAATATTTAGTAAATAAATTTTCCGAATACATATATGAGAAATTAATCACCAGAAAATTTATTTGCTAATATATTAAATTACAGTTTAAAAAATTTGTTGGCAAGATGTAGAATATATAATGTGTAGAATGATTCATTTTTTTTTGTCTCTTCATAAGAAACTCTGTTATTATTATTCGTATTGTTGAGATTTTTGTCCCAAAAATTCCACAACTTACTAATCACTGAATCGGCTTGTTAAGCTATGCATCAATGATTACTTCCCTACTTATGTCGAAATTAGTTTTATATTTTATGCTGTTTGTCCTACAATGTAAAAAAAATCGTAAATTTTTCATAAAAACCCGGGAAAGTAGGGAAGTGGAAATAAAGTTTTAACAAGCACAAAAATTAGACCCATCTATAACACTTGGTATAAAAGCTAAATATGTGTCAAGTATTTGGATTAATCAAATTCTTGTGCTTGTGCGTTAAACTCAAATTAATATGGGCAGTCTGAACGAAACTTTAAATTTAACAAAAGAACATCGATTTATTAATAATAATAATAATAATCATTTTAGTCCAAAATTAATGCATTTTTAATTTTAATATTACTGGATAATATAATATGTTTGAAAGGAAATGAAAAAAAAAGAAATTAATATTAGAATTTATTTGAACATTTTTTATTAAAATTATTATATTTATCTTGTGTGGAAAGTAAATTTCAAATTAAACTTGTTTGTGTCAATAGATATTATTCAAATAATCCTACAGTAATTCCGAAATTTAACTTGTCACAAAATAAATAGCAAGAAGATTTATATTTAGGAATCGTATTGACACACCGGAAAATTACAAAAATTATTATTTGATTTCAATTTTTATAAAATGTTTTACTAAATAAATAATCATATTTTTTTCAAAACACAGAGAAAATTGAATAAATCGCTAAAATTTCAATGATTTGTCTATTTAATTAGAATATTATATATTAATATTAATAATATAAAAATATAATAAATATATATAAATATAATAATATTATTAATATTATATAATATTAATATATCAATAATTAATATATTTAATTAGAATATTTACAATAACATTAATACTTTCATTTACATACAAATAATTAATAATAATGAACAAGAATATAGAAATATACCTACAATGAATTATAAACAAATATCTAATTATATTAGATTAAAAATAAATGCTGGATTCATGCAAACAAATTTCAATCTAAATTACAACTACAATTTCACTTAGGAGATAAATATACATTGCCGTATGTATCCATTAATGAATTTAACTACAATGGGGAAGTTTAGCGTGATTGAAGTTGCGTGTAAAATTATTTTTTCTCAAATATATTTATAAAATAATAACAAAAAATGTCATTAACATTTTTGATAATTGTTTTATTTATTTGTTATTAACAATTTTTGTAAGGACATTACAGACGTCACAAGCCTATTGTGCGCAAGCGCAGAAAATTTGGTGAGATATAATTTTGAAAACGTATGTCGTAGTAAATGTTGATTTTTGTTGATTCGGTTACGTCCAGCCAATAGCTTGTGTCGGTAACCATGGCAATACATGTGCGTCTGATTCAGATGTCGACATAAGTTTTGCGATGACATTACTGACGTCATCACGACATGTTTTCACATTTTTTAGGAAATCTGGGCATCTTCGAGAAAAATGATAAATTAAACGTCACTTTTTAAACCATGTTCAACCAAATAAAGAAATAAAAAAAAATACGCTAAACTTCCCCATTATAACTTAAATTGCGCTTAACATAAAAATAATCAATTTATATCTGTTATAGCAACAAACGTCAAACGTTTACGATATTTTCTGTTTAAATAATAATACGGTACAAATAACAAGTCAAAATATTCATAATTTCATCTTCATTATTATCAAAAATATTAAACAAGTCTATTTTAATTTAAAATAATATAACTAAAAAAATTCACATAATATGAGCAATGTGTGGCGCACATGTATCAATTACACTTATTTTATTCTGTATTAATGTTACATTTTATTAATAGTAAAAAACACGACGCAAAATACATCTCAAAATAATAAAAATTTCAAAAATCATGTTATTAAAAGCGTAATATCTCTGAAACTATAAGTTCCAGCGAAAAACTTAAATTTAAGTTGTGACTGATTAAAAAAGTAGTTGAAACTGTTCTGCATGAATTCCGCATAAATGATATGATTAAAAGAATCCAAAATTATTTATTTTTTAACAAAAAAAATCTTAAAAAACTCATTATATAAAATAAAATGACTTTAGGCTATGTTCTGCATTAATATTTATTAATAATCAACATATCGACGAACTTAACGTCCGTCTTGTTTCTATGTTCATGTTTTTTTATTTATTTTAAATGTCATTTGTATCAGTTTTCCTGATGAACGCAACGACAGCTACTCCCTACACTCTTTACTATTATCTATTGCATGCGTCCCACGTTTTTCGTTTTAAATTTTACTAGTATTGTCATAGTTATTAAAAATTCACAATTACCAATTTTTAGGACAATCTTTTGGGGGTCAGGAGAAATTATTTTATACGTTCTAGTCCTTTTTAAAAACGTGCAATACTAAATTTTTTTATTTAAATAATTATTGTATTTACCCTTAGGAAGTTATTCATTCATAATAAATATTATTATTATTAACTAAAAATTGTTTTGTTTTATTTTAATATCAGAAAAATTATCTGAAGATTTTATTTCGCGCAGTAATATTTTCCGGTGTTATATTCAGTTCTCTGCTTAATTAATATAATATAAAATTTCGAAGCGAGAAAATACGTCTTTAACATCCAGCCACATTAATAACCTCACTTCTTCAAAAGCAGTCAACAAACCTATGCTAACTTAACCTCAATCTTATTCCATCATCTTCCGCCACTTGTGTAAGAGGGGGTGACAACTTGAGAAACCCATAATCTCACGCAGAAACTTCTGTACAATTTCCCAAGCATCAGCGACAAAAAAATTTACGCCTCTCTCAAAACTGTAATCGATTCTTGAGAAAACTTTCTTTAGCCTCCTCGAGTTCGCTTCTGCTAGAATTTGTCGCCATAAGGAGGGCGAAGAGATAAATCCTAACACGTCGTAATACCACAGAAGAAAATCTCGACAAATATTTACACAAGCGCTGTCGGTAGATTTGTTTACCGGTAGAGGAAACGTTATATTCGTTCATGATGGGTTTATGCACCGCAGAGTTAAAATATTTGGTTTTTCAAGAGCCGGTATATCGTATTCGAAATGGAGTTTCAGAATGGATTTATTTTTTAAATATTTGATTTTAACCCTTAACGTGCATTTTCACTTACATTAGCATAGAGGTGTATAAAGAAAACACAACACTAGTAATAAACAAGAGTAGAAGTATATGGGTAAACCCATATATAGACTACTTTGACATTTCTCGGAAAGTTGGCAACACTGTATTTAATAATATTATAATTTATGTGGGCACTAGAAGATACTTTTCTGAAAATTTGATCAAAATCGAATAAATAATGTAGCCACAACGAATTTTTAAAAAATTTTGTGTTTTTTTTGGCAACACTGTATTTTGTTAAAATTGCATAATTTATTTAGACACTAGTAAAATCTTTTATGAAAATTTGATTAAAATCGGTTAAATAAAATAGTCATGAATTTTTAAAAATTTTACTAATTTTTTCCTCAGAAAGTTGGCAACACTGTATTTTGTTAAAATTACATAAATTATATGAATACTAGGAGAATCCTTTGTGAAAATTTGAGTAAAATCGGTTGAATAACATGGCCACAATAAAATTTTTAAAACTTTATTAATTTTTTTCTCGGGAAGTTGGCAACACTGGATATTAATAAAATTATATAATTAATGAGAGCATTAGGGAAATCTATTCTGTAAATTTGATCAAAATCGGATAAATAACGTAGCCAATATGAATTTTTAAAAACTTTAGTAATTTTTTTCTCGGAAAGTTGGCATCACTGGAAAAAACCAAAACCACATGACCATCTTAGGCACTAGACAAATTTATCCTGAAAATTTCATTAAAATCGGTTTAACCGTCTAGGAGGAGTTGCGATCACAAAATTTTGACTGACGACCGAGTGAGCGAGCGAGCTGACGACGCACACACATACACCCACATAAACTAAGTTCAGATTCGTCATCTAGAGGCTATATAAAGGATTTCTATACAATTTTTTTTTTTTTTTGAAAATGTTACAGACACCGTACCAAACGCTATACTACTTTTTCCTTGCAGTCAAAGTAGTAAAAAGACATATTTTCGATTATCAATTCAATATCTAACCAAAAAAAAAAAACAAACAGACGTTAAACTCATTAGAGATGTGAATGACCACCCATCTGTGGTTAAAAGTTAAAGTAGTTTTATTCTATTATAATAAAAAAAATAGGCAACTGTAATTAATTTTTTTTCAACTGTTTTTTTGGTTTTGTTAGAATTTATCTAGATTTATCTTATTTAGATAAATTTAATTTTTTATCTATTATCTAATCTAGATTATTATTCTAACAATTAATTGTAAAATCGTCTAGATAAAATTACAGTATTTAAATATCTGTCTTAGCATAGAATAAAGTAGTTGCAAAAATAATAAATGAAGTATATATTTGATATTTAAAGAAAACTTTATAACCGACTGACATTATATAGACGTTATAAGTTTTGCCGTGCATTGGAAACTAAAAGTACAGTCCGATTGAAAAGGATGAAGCATCCAAGCCAGCCAGAATCGGCCAATGATGTAACGGTACTTGTAGAGGATGATGGGAGAGAAACTGTCATTTAGTCACCAAAGCATTGAGGATGCCATCTATGATGTATGGTGAAACGTCTGCGACGAGAATAGACTGACTACCGCATATCAGACCAGAAAAATTCTATAAATTCCTTATTATATCTGCCAATGCGTTTGTAATAATTCACATGTAAAAATTTTTGTTCGTTTTTATTTCATTTAAAAAATCTATTAATCAAATAATTATTACCAAATTCAGAATATAACTTAGAACATATACTTTAATTGCAAAGTTATCTATTTTGTAATAATGTTTTAATTAAATTTTATTAATTTTTTATTTAATTTTTATTAATTTTGCATTTCCAGTAACGTTTGTTTAAAATTTAAATGGTTTGATAAAATAGAAGTAACGCGGGTTTAAACTTGTTCAAACTTGAAAAAAAAAAAAGAAAATTTGACAATAACAGTTTAATTTATAATTTATATATTATCTATTCAAATTTTTAATAAGAATTACCAAACTTTTCTCGTATAAAAGTAAAGAAGTAATTTGAAAATCTTGTTAAAATATTTAGAGCAAGTGCATTTTGGGGTGCACTTCAAACTTTTTTACAACTACATTCCGGAAGAAATATAGCTTATAAGAAGTTCAGATTGACAGCAAAGAATGGCTAGTAACGAATTTTTGACGAAATAAGATTAAGACAGTTGTAAAGAAGAGAAAAAATTGCTGTAAAAAGAAATCGAAAATGGAGGCATAGAGGCATAAGGTCCAAATTGCATTTAGTCTCGAGAAAAGTGGGATGCGAAACTACTTTGGTTTCAAGTGACCATCCATTAGTGTTTCCGGTATCCAGAATGTGGGATAACGGAAACGAGTAAGACTATCAAATTGTACACCCCCAGTGCTACCCAACAGGTGGTACAAAACATTCGTGGAAATTTCCAATGATGCTTCGTTTTTGTTTTTTGTTTTTTTTTTGTTCGTTTTGAACAGCCACTATAGGATAAACTTTAACTTTAACTGGAAAACTTTTATTCGATTTTACGAATAAAAATAGTCGTATTTTTTTAAAACTACAAATACTACAAGTAAGCAAGTTTTAAAAGATTGTCAACTATAAACAGGGAACGCTTGAAATTAAAATTTTTATTAGACATTTATTTCGGTAGAATTTCGCAAATACTATGTTGGCGATACTATCGATAAAATAAATAGATTTTACTGCAGGAATACTAAATGAGCGGTATTTTCATCATTTTCATATTAACATTTTTCAAAATAAAATTTAAAACAATGAAATAAAAATTAGTCAATTAATTTTAATATAAAATCTATTTTTATAGAAAATTCTTTTTAAAATTTCAATACTTAAATTAAAAACAAAAATACTTTATTGATTTATTTTGTTATCCTCAATACCTCATATGTGCATACATTTTGAAAATAAAAAAATTGAATTAATACTTATTGTCTAATTATCTATTATCTAGATAAACTTTTGTTCTAATATCTATTATCTAATTTAGATAATAAAAAAATACTTTATCTTTATCTAGATTATTATTTTTTATCTGTAGTAATACTGAAAATAAATTTTTGATAAAATAAAATTTAAAATCCAATACAATACCTATATTTTTTTTATTGCAAATAACATTAATAGCTTATGTGAGAATTAAAATACTAGCATACATTAAACTAATAATCTGAAAATAAAAAAGCTCGACCTGGGATCGAATCTGAGTCACTCCACTTGTCGGATGGCTGCTCTAACCACTGAGCTACCGGGAAGACATCAGATCAAGCGACAGAATTCTAATCAATTTCAGTATATGCTATTCATAATTTTAAAGTAAAAGAAAGTAGAGTGACCCTGGTTCGATCCCAGATCAAGGCGATATTTTCATATTATTAGTTTAATCTATGCTAGTATTTAAATCCTCACAAATTTGTTCATTATTTCGGTCTACAATCATTTTCTTTACTTAATTGACAACTTATCGTTCATCTATAATAAAAATCAGTATATTAACATTGCTGCGAATTCCCAATGGATGTAACACAACAGTACAGCCTGTGGTTTGAAAATTTCGCGTAATCCGTTAGTGAGAAATAATGTACATTAACACATTCCTATTATTCCCACTGCTAACTTGTGCAGGAATTTCAAATATTTCACCCGACATTGACAATGAAATGTGTGTCTGCACTTCATATAAGTAGAAAAGGATGGCCAGACACAGAAACCATTTCAATGTTACTTGTATCTGTGTAAGAGAAACAAAGATGGAAAACGCCAGCAGGAATGAGTTAAATTGATTCGAGAACATCCTGCATGAATTTCACTCAATGTCCCTCAGGGTTATTCAGGAACGTATTAAAGACTGATTCTAAAGATTGGTGGAAATTTAATAGAATTAATAATAAAATCAAGTTTAAACCGAAAAACAATACCGATTTTAAATTGCATTTTTTTAATTTTTAATTATGCAGATGATTATTATTGTTGACTATAAAACGATGTTTTTTTGTTAACTTAAAGTCTACTTTATACTGTAAAAAATGTAATTTACATGGCTTTTAACAGTAAAATATCAGTATATTGTAATTTTTACAATAACAATTTATGTAATATTACATTTTTATGAAAAATTACAGTCACAGAATATGTAAATTTACATATATTTTTTTACAGTATATACTAACATAGTAATAATTGAAAAAGGCATTCAGTTCAGTTCATTGGTATACGTATATTTGTACACATTGTATATAATATGATTTTGAGACAAATGCATATTCATATATGAAAATCACATTGTATGTAAAATTCTGCAGATACATTGCATATAAGTACCTATAATTCTTAAAAACACATTTTATGCAATAAAACTTATTGTAAATAATTTTATTAGACACATCATATATAATTGCTTCGTACACTGTATCTCCGTGAAATAATACAACTTATGTAGAGAAAGAGAGAGAGAGAGAGAGAGAGAGAGAGAGAAGAAAAATTCGTTATTTGTATACTATAACAGCGAAAAATTATCGCATTAAAAAATATAAATAGTAGATTGATTTGAAAAAAATTAATAATGAAAAATGTCAAAATGATATGAAAATGATGACAATACCTCTCATACAGCATTCCCACAGTAAAATCTATTTATTCTATCGGGGTACGTTTAGCTACAGTTTAGTGTGCGCCAACATAACATTTACTACTTTTTATCGAACGAAATGCCTAATTTAATTTTAAATGGCAAAAGTAAATGTACAAAAACCAACTTTTTGCAATACCGTTGTAATTTATCAAATAAAATATCTTGTAATATTAAATTAAAACGGCTTTAAATTATAGTTTTTTATTAATATTTATTAATAATTGACGTTTCGACGAACTTAACGTATGTTTTTTTCTTGATGCAGATAAACCTTGAGTTTCGTCGAAATTTCGATTATTAATAAATATTAATACAAAACTATAATCTAAAGCCGTTTTAATTTAATATAATGAGTTCTGAAAGATTTTGTTTAATAAATTATCTTGTAATATTATTTACAAACTTTTTTTATGCGCTTCGCAGTAAAACAAATTAATAAGCTGTAGATATTAATAACTTATTAATAACTTTTGTAAAAAAAAAAACAATTTTCTGTTTTGTTCAAATAAATATCTTGTAGTCTACATAATGTCCACATTTTTTTTCTGTGTAGTCCGGTCCTATATAATCGTCCAAAATTTCCGCACGTAACAACGGAAAATAGATTCTAGGGAGATACACCTTATACCATTCAGCTTTCTGGCTTTCTCCAATACTTTACTACTGTACATAAATTTTGCGTTAGCCATTTTAACAATACCAGTTAGCTCTAAACATACAGATATGTTATCTAATAAAATATCTGATAGAATATTCTATTATTCTCAAGGTCACAATTGCTACCCTCCTATAACCAAGAATCATCCCCAAAAAAAAAAAAAAAACTAGCTTGTTTTCATAACCTTGGCTATTGGCTATTGGTATTTTCCAATAATACATATCAGTTTTATAGAGATTTAACTGTTCGATTTTCTGATATATGTATTTACAATTCTATTCAGTTCAGATGTTTATTATAATGTATTTGTTCAAATTTTCTTTATTTTGATCGGAGCCGGACTTATGTTCAAAAAATAACTTGGTTGAAATAAAAATGCGAGATAATAGTTTTATTTGAAAAAAATAAATTAAATGAAATAAAAAAAAATCAATAACAAATTTTTTTTTTTTTTTTTTATTTATTTACAAATTGATTTACAACTGGCCATTAAGCCAACCAGCAAATATGATGTATTTTACAGTAACACGAGAGAAGATGCATCTAATGATGTGTCTTCGTAGCTTCTAATTATTGTTCTTATGTTCCTAAATCGAGTGGTTTTTTTCTTTGTAGTCTTCTTTTTTCGTTTTCGTTGTTTAAAAGATTTATTGCAAGATAATTCGGGTGATAGTTAAGACGATGTTCATATTTTGTAGAAAAGAGTTTTATTTGTTCGGTGACGTATTTCACTTTTAAATCGTTGTGGAGTGTTTCGTTGGTTACGTACCATGGGGCATTTGCCATCAGTCTTAATGTTTTGTTTTGTGTTCTTTGAATAATATTAATATTACTTTTTTTAGCGCAGCCCCACATTTGAATTCCATATGTCCAAATTGGAATTAGACTAACTTTGTAAATTAGCAGTTTGTGATGTAAAGGTAATTTTGAGTTTCGTCCGATAAGCCAGTTGAGATTTCTAATTTTAATATTTATTTGTTTTTGTTTGGCGATTATGTGAGGTTTCCATGTTAATTTTGTATCTAAATGCATACCTAAATATTTAACTTTTGTTACTTCTTGTAGAGTTTGGTTATTTATTTTAACTTCCGGGCAAGATATATGTTTTGTTGTGAATGTAATGTGTGCTGATTTGTTTTCGTTTATTTTGATTTTCCATTTATTGGCCCAGTTTTCGATGTTGTTTAATGCATTTTGTAATTGTTGTGATGCTAGTCTTGGGTTTTCATTTGATGCTAATATGGCAGTATCGTCCGCATATGTAGCAGTAGTTGTGTTTTCTGATGTAGGTAAATCTGATGTGAATATTTGATATAATATTGGTCCTAAAATGCTTCCTTGTGGAACTCCTGATTCTATTGGATAATATTCAGAATAAACACCGTTGTGAGTTATTTGAAAAAATCTGTTAGTCAGATAGGACGTGAATAGTAGGTAATATTGATGTGGTAAGTGTTTTTTTATTTTATACAATAAACCTGGGTGCCAGACTTTATCGAAAGCTTGACTAATGTCGAGAAACGCTGCTGAACATACTTTCTTTTCTTCTAGATCAGATTCTATTTCTTTAATTATTCTGTGAATTTGTTCTAGACTTGAGTGTTGTTCTCTAAAACCAAACTGATGGTCTGGGATTATATTGATTGTTTCTATTATTGGTTTTAACCTTTTCAGTATTAGTTTTTCTAGTAATTTAGATAGTAAAGGTAATAGAGCGATTGGTCTATAAGAAGAAGGTTCATTGCTGGGTTTACCTGGTTTTAATATTAGTATAATGTGTGACAACTTCCACTGGATGGGAAAGTATTGAATTCGGATTATTGCGTTGAAGATTTGAGTAATTGCAGTTATTGCTTTTTTTGGAAGATTTTTAAGTATTATGGCAGTGATGAGATCGTATCCAGGAGCTTTTTTGTTGTTTAAATGTTTGATTTCTTGTTTTATTTCTGAGGGTGTAAACTGCTTGATAGGTGGTGATAATTGTAGCGGAACCTCCAGGTACTGCAATATTTGTTCATCATGATTTGAATTTTGTGAATCATTTGGTTTGAAAACATCGCTAAAGTGATTTGCAAATACTTCAGTTTTTTCTTCATCCGTCCTTGCCCATTTTCCGTCTGGTTTTCTTATTGGGGGGATGTGTTGTATCGGTCTTTTTAATTTTTTGGTTGTTTTCCACAACGAGTAATCCGAGTCTTTGTAAGGGCTTAAACTGCTAATATGACTTTCTATAGATTCGTTTTTTAGATCTTTTAATTTGATTTTTAGATTTTTACTTAGATTATTTAAAATTCTTTTATCTTCTGGATGCCTGCTAAGCTGCCACTTTTGTCTAGCTCTTCTTTTTTCTGCTATTTTATCCCGAATATGTTTAGGATAATTTGTGACATTTTGGTTGCAGACTTTGGCATATGGTGTAGCTTGCCAGGCTGCTTGTTGTATATTGAGTGTCAACAGTTCTACAGCTGCATCTAGGTCGTTTTCAGTTTTTAAAGAAGAAAAAGATTGTAGATTTAAGTTATCATCTAAGTATGTTCTGAATTGATTCCAGTTGGTTTTTTTATTGTATAGACTAGGTTTTCTTTCATTTTGTATTATCGATTTGCTTATGGTAGCTATGATCGGTGAGTGATCCGAGTGTAAGTCGAAAGAATCTTCTACTTTTATGTAGTTTGACGAAGTTCCTTTTGAGACAAAGAAATCTAGCAGATCCGGTAATTTGTTTGAATCTGTAGGCCAGTAAGTGGGTTTTCCACTGCTTATGGGAGAATAATTGTTCGTGATAATAGTAGAGTGCAGCTGTCTGCCTTTCGGGTTGATTGTTCTCGATCCCCAGTGTGGATGTTTAGAATTAAAGTCACCGCCTGCAATAAATCGGTTTCCTAGTGTGTGGAAGAATTCTTCAAATTGTTGATTTTTAACAGCATGTTTTGGAGGGCAGTATACAGCGGCTACTGTTAGCAGTCCATGTACGTCGTATATTTGGATGCATGTTGCTTGAAGATATTCTTTTTGGTATTTTTCAATTTCAATGTGTTTTAGTTTGTTGCTAATAATAACGGCAGTTCCGCCGTGTGCTGTCTCGTCCGGGTGAAGAGTGTAATAAGTTTTATATTTATAAATATTAAAGTAATTTTTCTGGGTGAAATGTGTTTCTGAAACTAGTAAAATGTCTATCTTTTCTTCGTTTAAGAATATTTCTATTTCTTGTTTATGTTGTGCCAAACCGTTGGCATTCCATAGTGCTATTCGAAGTGTATTATCCATTACGATTCATATTTTGTATCAACATGGATAACATATTAACTATTGTGCTGTTTTGATTCATCATTTTATTGAACATTTCTTCAAATTTGCTGAGAAAATATTGAAGCGTAATTTGGTTGTTATTATGTGTGTTAGTTTGGTTATTTTGTGTGATGGTTTGATTGCTTGTAATTTGAGAAAAGCTTTGGTCCATATTGTTGGTATGGTTTGAGTTTAAGGCTGGAAATTCAAGTTCGTTTAATTGAAATTCTTGATTTGTTTGATTTTTTCTCTGGTTGTAATTTAGGGTGATATTTTTTTCCCTTGCTTTTTGAAGGTCTTTGTAAACAGTACAACCTTTGTAATTTGCTGGGTGTGGTCCATTGCATAGTGCACATAGTGCGGTAGTTTCTCGTTTTTTTTGGCAGGTTTTTGTTGCGTGATTTCCGGCGCACTTTACGCAGTTGTACGGTTTGGTGCAGTATGTTTTTGTATGACCATACTCTTGGCATCTCATACATTGAACAATTTCTCTTTTTTTTCTTGGCGCTTCTATGACGACTTTTGTTCCGAGTATCGATTTTATTTCATAGATTTG
Organism: Clivina fossor; assembly: GCA_963966155.1. Lineage (NCBI taxonomy): Eukaryota > Metazoa > Arthropoda > Insecta > Coleoptera > Carabidae > Clivina > Clivina fossor. The sequence continues at coordinate 9,216,417 of OZ014550.1, forward strand.
TTTGTTATTTTCGTTCGGTTCTTGATCTACAAAGAACATTGGAAGGGGTTCTTTGTTTTTCCAGCTTTTGATATTTATTATATTTCGTATTAGGAAGCCTTTCGTTTCTAATTCTTTTTGGATTTCATCTGTTGCTACTGAATAGTGCAGGTTTTTGATTACAACTCTATAAGCTCTTTCTAGTTTTGGTTGATAAGTATGAAACGCTATATTGTTTTGTCTCAATAAGTGGATTAACCGACGGTATGCATCTATTGAGTTTGTGTTTATTTTAATTTCGTTGTTTGTGAATGATCTACATATGAATTCGTCATCTTTCAGAACAATTTTAATAGATGATATCATTGCAGAATAATTAGTGACGTCTTTTATGTATACTGGGGGTGGTTTAGGCTCTCTATTGGTTGAGTTTTCTATGTTTGACTCTTGTGAAGGTTTATTATTTACACTGTTATTTGATAACTCATTTCTATTTGGTTCTGTATTGCTTTGCAAAATTGAGTACCTGTTTGACGTATGGATCATGTTGTTATTTTTATGAATATTTTGGCTTCGTTTTGGTTGCTGAGCGGTAGTATTTTCATCTCCTTTTCTTTTTCTTGTGATCACTTGCCATGCACAGATCGGACTAAGAGAACCACTTTCATTTTGTAATTGGTTAGCACTTGTTTCAAAATTATTTATGTCACTATATGTTAATTGTCTAATAGGCGAATATGCATATTCCATTGGTGATACGATTGGCGACGTATTTGAAAACGTAGTATTTGTATTTATCGTTGTAATTGATGTTGTAGTTACAGCGATAACGTAATTTGCTGGTACTGTGATTGCACCACTGCTGGATTCAGGCATTTTGTCAAAGTATGTATATATACTTTAACTTGATGTGATTGATTTGTATTATATAACAATATAATACGATAACTAACAATAGTGTAATATGTTTATAATATTAATAATATTAATCGGATTATATTTTAAGTCTTATGTAATGTCGCACAGATAAACTAGCAAACACGTCCGAACGGTTTGCTGTCTGACGGGCAACTCAATAACAAATAAGTAATTTTTTATTTTCAATAAATTTAATTAAAGTAATCATACAGCTCTTTACTTAAAAAAAATTGTTAGTACTAAATAAATATTTGATTATCAAATAGATATTTATTTGCCAGTATTGAAAAAATATTTATTTGAATTATCATAATAAAAATTTTTTCAAAATTTATATTATTAAAATTAAAAAGCTTTAGGATTAAGTTCTGTATATATTTTATTTAAATATCGACGTTACGATATACTCTACGTATATCATCATCAGGAAAAAATAATACAAATGACATAAATAATAAACAAACAAAACGTAGAAACAAGTTACTAGGTGACAAACTAACTAGATTAAAACATTTATAAAATATTATTTCAAAAAATATATTTATAAATTATTAAATAAAAGAGGCCAGATTTTATTTAAATTAATGCCTTTACACTGATTGATTTGTTTGATTATTTATAATGCTTCTCTTATCAATCTACTGTTAATGTTATATGTTGGATCTTGCAATTATTTTAATATATTGGAATTTTACATCATCAAGATTTTCTAACGTATGTTATGCAATAGCGGATTTATCTGGATGCAAATACAATAAGGTTTATGTTGGACAAACAGATTGAACTGTTTCAACTAAATTATTAGAACATAAGAGGTTAACACGTCTAAACCATTCAGATAATAATAACAATAATACCAGTGGCGCAACCAAGGAGGAGGGGGCGACGGGCCTCGCCCCCCCCCCCCCAAGGCTAGCAGAATTAGCACAATTTTAATTCGTTTAGTCATATATTCAGCAGTCACTTCTAACGCAACAATTATTTACCCCAAAATATTGAGCCAACATTCATTATTTTAAACTATTAATTATTCGATTCATGTAAAATAAAGTGGAAATCTGGTTAATATTTGCTTTTTTTTTGCTTCTCCAAGATAAAATCCTTGGGCCCCTCCCAGGACAAAACCCTGATTGCGCCACTGAATAATACTAATGCGTACGCAAAATTACTTAAATTCAAGTTATTTTTTTTACAGTGTAGTTTCTAACATTTTGTTGTGTGAATCCTTAATTGAGCAAGAGCTTCAGGCTTCATTCTATTCAGTTTAATGGTAAATCCGGTCCTTATTTTGACGTCTACTTTCATTAAAACCAGCAATACGCAAGTTTGAAATAATAATATTAATTCACACAATAATTTATGAAATTATTCTACAATAATACAATTCTTTGTTTTGAATTATTATTAATAATTAATTATTATTGATATTACGATTGTGTAAAATGATAAATTTGTTAATTTCTGTTAATGTAGCAAGAATTTGTGTCTATTATAGTGCTTTATAAATTATTATCAAATGTATATAAAAAAAAATAAAATAAATAATTATTACAAAACTGTGATATGTCTGTATGTATTTATGTTAAAATAAACATTAAAGAAAAAAGCCTTTACATATATTACAAAAGCTCTGAAAAATGCTTAAAAAAATATAGTACAATAAAAGATAGGACATTAAATAAATTACATTTTTTTAAATAGGTCTAGTTAAGGTAGGGAGAATCCTATTTAAGCTGTAATGTATAGAATTTATAAAAAAAAATTACTTATTCATGAACAAAAATAAATGTTTTAAAATGTTAAAATTCAAATCACAGCTTTCATGCGGGCCCGCGTTCGAATCCCCTTCGGTGCATGCATGTTTGTAATGTCTTTGTGATATCTAAACTAAATTATAAACCAAACATTGGCTTTGTACACTGTAAGAAAAAGTTGGCATTTTACATAAAAATAACAGTTTTACATGGGCTTATGAAAATCTTGTTAATAGGATAAAACCTTCATCATTTAAATATATATATATATATATTGATAAAGATTTTATCTTATTAACAAGTTCCTCATAAACCCATCGAAAACTATATATTACCAAAGGAAAACCATTGAAGCATAAAAATAATAGTAAAAAAAATTACTTATTATTTCAGCTAAACGATAAATTTTCTGTAAAAATAATATAATTTTAATTCAAATAATTAATTTACCATATTATATATTGTTTTTTACCGAAAAAGTAAGTAACTTACATAAAATAAACGTATTTTATATTCATATTATTTAAAAACTTTCCTGTGATGTCTGTGAATTTACATATTAAGCTGATGTAAATCAGTTGCCCCGGGTTTTTATGTAAAATTATCGAGTTTTTTACAGTGTAGCCATGTCAATATGTGTGTTTAAATAAAAATCACAACTGAATTTGTTTAATTCTGTTACGCAATCAATCCAATTATTATCAATTAATTTTATATTTAGTCACATTTTTTTTAAAAATATATAAAAAATAACGGTATAATATAAAATTAATTGATACTAATTGAACTGAATGTGTCAGAGAATTAAACAAATTCAGTTGTGATTTGAATTTTAACATGTACGCGTGTATTTCTAGTAGGTTTTAATTTATATTGAATCAAGTAATCTAATTATTTTGTTTCGCTTTAAAATAATAAATTAAAATATGATTTTATTATTTTTGCGTAGAGCATGCAGTGTAACTAGAAGGATCGGGTACTAAACAATTTGGTGTTTGAAAAACTGGTAAAAATGTTGCAGTGTTATCCAGTTAAGAAAGTTAATCTTGGCTAAACTTTACAACTTCACAATTACTAAATGTGCCTATATACTAGAAACTTTACATACTGTTACATTTGCATATTTTATAAATATAAATCGCAAAATTTTAGTGCGAAATGATATTTACAGTGTTAAAACTTATTTTGAAAACTCGTTTTTAACATATAGGTTACAGTAATTCTTGCTTAAATCGAAAGAGTTTGTACCAAATAATGTTTAATCCGAATTTTAATACATCACTGTTTTTTAAACATAAATGCATGTGCGAGAAAGTGCAACCAATTTCCGAATATTCCAGAGAACTTTAGTGGAGTTTAAATAAAGTACCAGTAGTTGCAGCAGAATTCGACAAAGGTTAGAATTTTTAATTATTATAATCCCATACTTATCAGCTTAAATAGAATAATGGAATAAATACGGAATAATGAAATATACCAAACTCAATATTTTTAGTTTATATACCTAATTGTCTGTTTTATTCATTAAAATGTCCTTTCTTATATTGTGCGCATTATAACTTATTTCTAGTTACTTGATTTTCAAGTGCGATTAAAATAAAAATTAAATTGATTTCTTATGTAAAATACATTACAAAACAAATAAATCGTAAAAATTTTATATAGAAATCAAGCTAAGCGGTTTGTTTGAAAGCAAAAAAAAAAAACAAAACAAAACCCAAATATACGTGCAATAACTTAAAACAGTGCGTAAGAACATGCGTATTTGCGATATAAAACAGGTGATTTAGAAGAACAGCAAAACTGTACAAGAAATAAATACCGCAGTAGTACCAACCTAGTGAAAACGGCGGCAAAAAACCACGCTAAGAGACAAATAAGGCTCGCTCGGGTTTTTGTGCACACATAGCCGGCCTTAAGCGGCTTGCAAATGGCATAATATCGTTCGAAACTGATCGCTAGAATTGTCAGGACAGATGCATGCGCGACTGTCATTTCGACGAATGGAACTGCTTTACCTGCAACAAAAGATAAATCGATTAAATAGATGCATATGTAAATCATAAATAATATTTCGAAAAAAAAAAACAAAAACAAAACATTTTAATACTTTATTGATATTGTAAAAATAGCCAGTCAATGAAGTTACGTTATAAATTCCTGATTCAATTTACTATAACAAAGCTATCTCTTTTTATTATACAATAGCTGGATTGTGCATGTATTTCTATTTCACGAATTTATTGAATGTTCTTGAAGAGTATGCCGTGTTCGATCTATCCTCGTCGCAGACAGACGTTTCGCCATACATCGTAGATGGGGCATCCTCAGTGCTTGGTGACTGAATAACACTTTTCTTCTCCGCAGTCTGGTATATATACTTATATCCCCACTATCCTCTACAGGTGCCGTTACGCCATTGGACGATTGAAAAGGTTTTTGGCATCCAGTTCAGTCAGAATCGACCAATAACGTGCAGCACCTGTAGAAGATGATAGGTGATGAAGGTATATATACCCGATTGAGGAGCAGAAACTATCATTCAGTCGCCAAGCACTGAAGATGCCCTATCTACAATGTATGGCAAAAGTCTGCAATGAAGATAGATCGAACACGGCATACCAGCCTAGAAAATTCTATAAATTCAATTACTATCTTCATGATATATTTGAAGATACTAAAACAATTTCAAGACCCAACAATATTAACAGTAGCAATAGAATTTACAAAGATAGCATCAATTAATGTGAAGACACTGATTTAAATAAAATTTGGTAAGTTAGTTGTAGTTTATTACCTAGTAACTTGGTTCTACATTCTGTTTGTTTATTATTTATGTCATATATGTATATATGTATATATTTTACTCAATGATGAGATACGTGCAGTATGCCAAAACGTCAATTATTAATTAAAATTTAACAGAACTAAAACCTAAAGCTTTTTTATTTCGAGAAGAAATTATTTCCCAGATATAAAATTCTAATTTTAAACTTGTCTAATTTTGATAGCAGAAGGTGTATTTTTTTCTATAATTTTTTTTTTATCCAAATATATCTGATTTCCATCATTTTTCCTAATTATCTTCAAATCAACCGTATTATTTATTTCTGTAATGTAACGCTATCAAAGACCAGTTTCTACAATGAAAACTCTAAAATTATCACAACGAGATGAAAGAGTATTTGAAATTAAAATGTCGAATGTTATATTTATGGAAACAGGCCTGTCATCAGTTGTTCTCATTCACAAAAAAATAAAAAAATTTGAACAGTAAAATATATATATAAAAGATATCGGAGATATGATGAAAGACTTGTTAATAGCATCGCATTTGTTTTTCAATTAGGAGCGTTTCAAATTGAAATGTTTGCCAAGACGGAAATAAAGATTTTTTAACGTTTCGTTGACAGCTTATTTCTTATTTTGTTCTTTTTTCTTCATTTTTAGTCAATTTTTAAACGTCTTAAACACCGTATTTTGCTTTTGACTGGTAGTTGATTAAGACAAATTAGCTGTCTGCTAAAAGTGTTGTGTACAGTTAGATTATCGAAAGACATTGCTTAAGTGTCAATAATTGTTAATTAAATATATAAATTGTAACAGTTATGGATATTTGATATTTAATATTTAAGTTAGTACGTTGACATATCCATGACTGTCTAGTGCATCGAACTTTGTCAGTTTGTCAGCATTTTTAGTCCTCGTTCAAAGTTCGATTGCATTCGATTTTTGTTTAAGCTGCATTTTTATGAATCCAGTTTAGTCGAAAACTAAATTATTTTAATTTAGTTACGGATAGACATTTAGAAGAACAACATTAAATTTTAAGTTACGGATTGACGTACAAAAGAATTAGTCCATATATTGTAATAATTTTAGTTATTTTGTAATACATTGAACAAATAAATGTTCATATTGTCATTGTGAAATTTTTTATAATACTCAAAATATTGAGATTTTATATTTTTCCCAAAATTTCACAATTTACTCAGTCATTGAATCGGCTTGTTAGGCTATGCATCAATGACTGGCCAGTTTCTTTTTAATTTAACGTTCATGTTACATATTTTTAGCGTACACTGTATAAAAAAGATGTACATTTACATATTCAGGGCCTCGATTTTATAACTATAATTTCTACAAGATTTCAAAATCTACTAGAATTCAGTTTTCCCCCTCCATTTCTTTAGATGTCATGGGGAAGTTTGTTCACTAAAGCGATTTTGTAAATTCTATAAGAAATTTCAAATTTTGTGCGCGAAAATATTAAAACCCATCTATTTATCAATAATTTAATAAATAAAACAAATAATATACATCTAAAAATAAATTACATACCTATTTAATTATTTATAATAATTATGAAATATTCTAACCACACTTTTTACGAAAGTACAAAACGTCAAACTAGTAAACAGATAGAAATTCAAGGTCACCAATTCTACTGCCTCTGACCAGTAGATTTCAAAATCCACACCTCGACAAGAGTGGGGGAAAACTGAATTCTTGTAGATTTTAAAATCTTGTAGAATTTAACTTATAAAATCGAGGCCCTGTAAAATGTATTTTTACAGTAAGAAAATCATCATAGTGAAAATTACAAAATGCTGATATTTTACTGTTTATAGTAATGCAAAATTATATATATATATATATATATATATATATATATATAATACATTTTTCACAGTGTTGTATGAAAATTTTTTAACACCAGAATGTACATAAATTTGTTTTGTAACGACTGCAATAAATCACGAACGAATAACGTAATTATTTTCCGTATGCAACATTTTTGTAATCACAATCGCAATAAATATATTGTCCACTTAGCAATTGATTAATAATAATCACATTTCTTCTCCCCCTAAATACATACGTTAAAAATAAAATTTATCGTCGCATTAATTCGATAAATCGTTTTAATTTTGGACTTTGTACACTCACTATGTCAAGTCTTGAACGATTTCAACTCGCGCGTCCTCGTATCTGTCCCAGTCGGAAACAAAGCGATGCTCCGACGTGGAGGGGGCCGTACCTCGTGTCAAACGCAGCGAAAGGGCTGAAGACTGAATGAAATTCATTCTCTGGCAAACGCTATTCAGACGGAACCGCTAGAAGATCGCGCTATGCTACCACGTATATGGTGTTGGGGTTGGCATTGGCATAGCACAACGGAACGTATAAGTAGAATAGATAGTGCGGGGCGCGTCCGAAGGTTATTTTGTTTTAGAGTTTACATAGACGATAGGGTGTAGAAGTCGAGGTGGAAGGTGAAAATTAATAGGCACGAAGTCTTTGTATATACAATTAGTGCAAGCACGCTGATTCACGCATGGTTTCGCAGGCCTGTAATCAGTTTGTTCTTTTTACAGCGTTGCGTTATTTCAAATATCACTTGAATTCTCTTTTTTACCTACGAATCAAGTTGTTCGTAATTTGTTTTCATATTCAAATAAAAAAAGCTTTAGGTTTAGGTTTTGTTTAATTATATATTGAATTTCGACGTTTCAATATACTACAGGATAAAATATATACAAATGACATAAATAATTTATAAAATTTATATATATATATATATATATATATATATATATATATATATATACCGGGTGTATACTTGGTTTATGCAATATAGGAAAAACAATGTTATTTTTTTAACATCGTAATTCCTGCCTCCCCGTTAGTTTTAGAGAAAAATTATGAGACAAAAATTATTTAGAATTAAAAACTACATTATTTACGCTTAAAATAATTGTGATATTACGTCTCAGTAATTAATTATTAATTAAATAAATATTATCAGTTTTCGGCAATATCAGACAGCCATGGACGAAACGCGAATGTATTTTGTTTACAACTGTCAATACACTGACATTTGTGAACAAAATACATTCGCGTTTTGTCCATGGCTGTCTGATATTGCCGAAAACTGATAATATTTATTTAATTAATAATTAATTACTGAGACGTAATATCACAATTATTTTAAGCGTAAATAATGTAGTTTTTAATTCTAAATAATTTTTGTCTCATAATTTTTCTCTAAAACTAACGGGGAGGCAGGAATTACGATGTTAAAAAAATAACATTGTTTTTCCTATATTGCATAAACCAAATATACACCCGGTATATATATATAATACTTTACAACAATAAAAATCACATTTCAACACTATATATATATATATATATATATATATATATATATATATATATATATATATATATATATATATATATATATATATATATATATATATATATATATATATATATATATATTAGAGATGGGATCGAAGCCTAATAATTATTCGATATTCGGCCATGTTTTTACTGTTTGGTATTTCTGTATGATTAATAACTATTATATATACAATTCTGTAATACTAAGTATTTAATTACTAATCATTTTAGAGTATATAAAAATTGATTTAGCTATTACTTTAGAAAAAAAATAATTTTAAAAAATTCTGTTATAGAAATTTATATAGTAAAAATATGAGAGAAATCCGGTAAATATGCAGAAATTTTAATTTGAAAAAATTTGGGTTACAATATTCTTGCCAGGAAGATATTAAAATTTTTTGATTTGAAAGTAAAATAACATTCATGTATTTCAAGGAAAAAATGATAATTTTATCGATACATGAAAAAATAATATATTTTCCAAATAAGTTGCACTTTAAAAACATTAAAAATGTTTTATTACTTTTTCGATAAATATGCAATTTTCCATTTTTTCTTGTTTTTTTGTTACTTACATAATGTAAAATAAAAATGCTTTCGGATTAAGTTCTGTATATATTTTATTTAAATATCGACGTAGGGTATATCGAAATGTCAATTTTTAAATAAAATATATACAGAACTTATTCCGAAACCTTTTTTATTTTAATATAATGAGTTCTGAAAATTTTTTTACTATGTTATATAATGTACATTTTCGAAAAAAATGTAGCCTAACTATTCATTATTCAATTTTTTTTATTAATACAGGGCCATAGCTACAAAAGCCTTTAAATCAGCAATCTCTTTTGTTTACAAAAAGTGTTATTAAAAATAAATTTTTACTTCTACATCTTATCAAATATGAATAGTATTTCTATTTTTGATATATTTTATTTATATCTAATATTATAAAATTCAAATAAACTAATTAAAATTGCTTAATAAATAATTGTATACTGACGCCTGTAAAGTAACATATTAAACTGATGTAAATCAGTTACTTCAAGCTTTTATGTAAAATTACCGATATTTGTTTTTACAGTGTAGTACTTTTTCTAACAGTGTACATATTTTTATAAATAAAACATACAAACTTATTTCGTGATAGGTAATATTTAAATTTACTTATAAATTTTGAATGAATGTCCTTTAAAACAGTTTTATCAGTAAACTTAACAAGGTTATCATATTGAATAAAGAAACTTCCGATAACTTTAATAACAAGTAATAGTTTATTATTGTCGGTAAAATAGAAAACTCGTAATTATAAAATTCGCTATTATATTTAGAAAAACCAAATTCAGTAGGTGTTTGCAAACCATACGTTATCAGTAATCTAAATTTAATCAAATTAGTCAAAGAACAAAGCAATCATTTGAAACAATTTGTTTTTCTTTTTTAAAGATGTACATCAAAATAATGAAAAAAATAAAAATAAACAGAAACAATGAAGATATTTTTCTTTATGAAAGAGTTGCCACGTGTCCCACAATCATAGAAGCTCTATAATAATCTGTATATAGGTATCAATTAACTTGTTATTAATAAAAATATATTTGTCATTTAAAGCATAATTCTATGCTAACATGGTTCTGAATGTGTCACAAATTCATTTTATTTCAGCAGAAAAAAGTTTCCCTTACAAAGCAGAAACTGCCATTTAGTTACTAAATATTGAGGATGCCATCTACGATGTATGGCAAAATATCTACGACGAGGATAGATCGACCACGGCATACCAGCCCGGAAAATTCTATAAATTCAATTAAAATTCAAGTAACTATAGATTAGAAAATTAATAATTTTAGTATATCGAAACGTAGAATATTAATTAAAAATTTAACCAAACTAAACTGTACTAAGCGCACCGTCTCTAACCGCTGAATAAATAAATTTTACTGCGGGAATACTACCTATATGGGAAGTATTTTCATTTAGATTTTGACATTTTTCAAAAGACAAAATTCCATATTTCAACGAAAAAAATATTATTCATTTTAAATCAATTGCAGTTTTGATATTCTACTTTTGTAACAGTGACAAGTATTTAGTTCAATAAGCTGTACGCATCGTAGTAGGTATAATGTGAATATAGAATAATTTATGTTCTAAGTCCGTCCCTGTATGTAAGTTTAATTACAATTCCAAGACGCTCTTAATTAACCCAACGAACGCACTACACTTCCGCGGTATACTCCATTAATTCCTTTAAATGATTATTCATTACTTGTTTTATACGCTGAATAACGTATTTACTATGGGTGTAGATTCTCTACAGCTTTAAATATACGTACAGTGAAACCTCTAACTGTATATTTGTAACTCGTTGGTATAGGTATATGTAGAAATACAAATCGCTATACAAATAAATGATGTGTTTGATAGAAATTTACTTTGATCGCTGAATATGAATTGATATTTAAAAGCAATTAACTGATATTTTACGTTCAATATTCATTGAAATTGTTTGTAAATTACATCTTAATATATATATATATATATATATATATATATATATATATATTAATGTTGAAAATATATGTAACTTGTTTGACGTTTATGTATTGCTAATTGCCTATTTATTTCTATAAAAAATTATTCAATAATTATGCTAAAATGTAGATTTCTTATTAGAAGATCAAAAGTATGTTTATGGAAAACTTATACGTTTGTTTATAGGAATGTTACTGTATAATATATATACACTATAAAAAATTTAATATAAATTTATGTAATTTCACATAATAATAACAGTGAAATAGCAGAGTCTTGTAATTTTAACTATGATAATTGACTTAATATTACAATTTTTTTGAAAAATAATGTTTATAAAATTTGTAAAATTACATCAATTTTTTTACATTGTTCAATATTAAATATACACAGTAAAATAATCTATTAGATTAGTTTTTAAGAATTAATAATTTTTTTGTATAACTCCATAATTCTGTATTTGAATTATATTTTATAATAATGTCTAACATTAAAAATTTAATGTTCTTTCAGCAAGATATTTTTATTGACATATCCTATTACATTTTACACTATTTTTGGTGTGTCCTAAATGACACACCGGGTAGTATCGCATATTTTTTTTCTTATATAAATTCATGATTCATGATTACATCAATTTTTTTACATTGTTCAATATTAAATATACACAGTAAAATAATCTATTAGATTAGTTTTTAAGAATTAATAATTTTTTTGTATATCTCCATAATTCTGTATTTGAATTATATTTTATAATAATGTCTAACATTAAAAATTTAATGTTCTTTCAGCAAGATATTTTTATTGACATATCCTATTACATTTTGCACTATTTTTGGTGTGTCCTAAATGACACACCGGGTAGTATCGCATATTTTTTTTCTTATATAAATTCATGATTCAATTTATGATAACAAAGTTACAGTCCATCTCTTTTTATTGTACAATAGTTGGATTGTGCAAGCATTTCTATTTCCAGAATAATTGTTGACTTATTTCTATTATATCTTTTTTGTAATACATATATTTTAATATACAATCTATTATATATATATATATATATATATGTGTGTGTGTGTGTGTGTGTGTGTGTGTGTGTGTGTGTGTGTGTGTGCGTGTGTGTGCGTGTGTGTGTGAAATATTTTTTTTACATACAGTAAAATACAAGAAAAAGGAGTGCTTTACTTGCTTCGATAAATGATTTAGCATTAAAACAAATTTCTTCGAAATAATCTAACTGTAAATTGTGCCATTTTTTTTTTTGAGAGTCACTAATAAATCTGGAAATAAAAGCGAATGAAACCGATGAAAGAGACTAATTCTTTTTTTATTTGTATCCCTCTCGTTCACATTAGCGCGACAAAATTTTGAAATTTTACATTCGGAAAAATAATTGTAATACTTTCTCTATCTCTATCCTAGCCAGTATTCTCGCTCAACCCCTCAACCAATTCTCCGGAATATTTCATTTAGTAAAATTCGCAATTTGTTCACTGTGCTACAATTACATGGCGATGGGACTACAAATTCAGACAGTCACAACGTCATCAGACATACTCAGATTTAATGAACAAAGTTTTAAAATTTCCTTCCACTTTTCTCGAATATTCTCGACGCTACACGTACTTCTTTATAAAAACGCGATTTAGTCGAGTAAAAAATACTTCTGAAAATAGTTCAAAGGTACTCCTAGCTATGTTGCATTTAATGAAACGCTCTAACAAAAACATGCATACTAGCTGCATTTCTCGAATATCTCTGGCAGTTTTTGTTAAATATGAAAATAGAACAAGTATATGATCAAAAATAATTTTCAAATTACATTTTTTTTTATCTTTATTACCTAAGCAATGGGACTATTTCACAAAAAAAAAAGTTATTTATATCAGATCAACTACAAGTATAGATACATAATGTCTGTACCTAATACGTGCATTGTTTTATTATACATTAAAAAAAGATGAATATAGTTTTTGTTTACATTTTCTAATCGGACATCTCTATATGTCCTAAAATGGACTCGTCAGCTAACACAGCGACAATGGAAGCAAACGTGTTTATAAACAAAACTTCTCTCTCTCTCTTATTAATATAAGAAAACATTGTGTTGTATTTACCAACTATATTATGGTTGATATGATTTATTTACTAATTTAATACTGCGATAAGTTAACTTCTGAATGAAATTCATTCACATAAAAACAGTAACAAATTTATTGGATTTGATATTAAAAAAATAACACTTCTTTATTTGAAAAATACACTACTGTTATATATAAATTACAATAGTATCGAAAATTTTGGTGTAATTTATACGCTATTCTGTTATGTTCCAAATGGGACAGCAGTTAATATCTAATACTTATACAGAATGTCTCATCACGAGCTAACACACTCTATATTCTTAAAACTATATAATATTATGTCACGAAATTTGGTATATAAGAGTATTTCGATATGCCCAGTTGAAGTAAAATATTGGCAATAAGATGTAACTTCCGGTTATTTCTTATTTTGTCATAGAATACCCTATTTTTTATTTTATTACTGAACTTAGGAGTATATTTTACACATGATACATTACTAATAACATTTTACTTTAGTTCAACTATTTTTGAAATATTTCAACTTTTTTTTATAAAAATATAATAGGTATTATTAATAATCGATATTTTTGACGTATACTCAACTTATATCTACATCAGGGAAAAAGATACAAATGACATTTACAGTAAATAAACAGAACATAGAAACAACTTACTAGCTAACAAAATACAAGTAACTAGATCATGGAATTTATAAATTTTTACGTTGTATTTACTTTGTGTAACTAAGAAATAAAAAATAAAGCTACTTGTTAACTAGTTAATGCATACATTTGCTTTGTGTTTACATAAGTTGATATGAAGTTTGATTCAAAACCATTAACACTACGATTAAAACAGTAAAACATAATGTTAAAACAAAGGAAGAATAGCTGGTCTGAATGGCGCTTTACATTAACATTGAATAAAATAAAATAATTTCCCTTAAACCATAAAATATTTTGTGGTTTAATGAAATCATTTTATTTTATTAAGTTTTTGCCACAGTAAGATTATATTTTTATTTATTATTAACATTGAAAATAAATATAATCCGCAAATAAATGTCAATAAAAATAAAAACATGTTACAGATAATGTTGTTCTGACTTTGGCATCAAGAACCAATAAAATCGAAAACAAGAGACCAATAAATAAAATGTAAGAAAAATATATCGTAAAAATTTGTTGGTTTTTAGATTTATAGGTATGTTGCAGAAAACAATTTTTGGTAATACCATTTATAGGGGGGAACATATATTACAAATTTTGATTTGAAAAATTTTTACACTTACAGTTATATGTACAGTAATACAGTTGCTTATTTTTTTTACCTATATAGTATAACTTGTTTCTATGTTTTGTTATTTACTGTAAATGTCATTTCCATCTTATTTCCTGATGAAGACGTACATTGAGTATTATTAATAAATATTAATACAGAACTACAATCTAAAGCCGTTTTATTTTATATAATGAGTTCGGAAAGATTGTTTACTATGTCAAGAATTCTATAATATATCAAAACAAAAAAGTGGCATTTTTAAATAATAGTATTTAAATTTGTAGTAAATGAGGAAAATTTATAACTTTAAATTATAAATAAAAGAAAAAAGTTAAAAAACAAAAAGAATGTGCGGTTAAAACACGTCGCCGTCGGCTGCAAAGTGCCAATTTTGAACATCAAAAAGTAGTCGGTACAGTATATTTTATTTTGGTCATATGTTCGAATGTACATGGTACATGCACATTCAAATGGCACTCGTATATAATGACAAATTTAACATAACATTATTAATGTGTCAACAAAGCTCGCATGTCACTTCAAATGCATCATTTGCCACTATATAATCATGTACAACTTGTATAAACAGAGACGGATTCAGGGAAATTTTCTATATTATTATCTGTATTATTTTTACCCATAATTTACTGAGATCTCACATTACTTCAGATAAACTCAGATAATTCTTATTCTTTTATCTTAACTGAGCTACGAAAAACTGAGTTGGATACTCAGATAATACTCATTTTAGTAGTAGCAGTTAAGTTTGTGTCAGTCTTGCTGTTTATAAGATTAGCGATGAAAAATGTCAATAATTTTAAAAGGCTGAACAATATTGGACCTTTCAATTTTAAATTTAATGTAAAATTTATATCAAAGATGTATTTTTTGATTCACACATTTATAATTGATTAGAAAAACAAACGTCAGAAAAAATGGTGTCAAAGTATTTAGATCTTTGTCATTTATTTGTGTTTTCTTGCTAAAGTTTGAATATATTGTTCTTTTATAAAGCAACTCAACTCATTTCACTTCGTTTCACCTCACTTTATTTTCCAACTGAGATGAGTCAATTTCTGATAAAAAAAATTACAGCTATTGATAATTAACATTTATCTATTGACACAAACACTAATGATAAAAAAATAAGTTACTCCAAATATTTCTTAGTTTAGATAAATTAAAAATTTAATGTATATTATATAATTTAGAAGTGTATGATGAATGTGAAATTGAAAAAATGTTGTAGGAAACGTTTGTGTTAATCAGTTAAGATGGTTTGGACATCTTAAGTGAATGTCTAATGAACGTTTGGTTAAAACAATTTATATAAATGATTTTGAAAGTATACGTCTGTGTGGACGTCTGATGAGTTGGAGTGGTGTGATTGAGAGAGTGGTTTTCGTGAGCGAAGGTTTCTAAGTAGTAAGAATAGAAGAGCATGTATAAAAGTTGCTTGTCTGGATAGGGATGTTTGGAGGAAACTGATTTCGAGATAATAGAAAGAGTTTGTATCACACCCTTTTCGGTACATGGCGTGATTGTGTATGTATGTATATCTATATAATTTAGATTAATTTGCTTATAAAAGGTATACTTAGCATTTTATTTGAAACATTTTTCGATACGGTTAAACAATTTTTTTTATAATTTTTTACAGTTTTATGAGATTCTGTAAAAAGGTGGCATATATTTATGTCAAGACAATTTTGTTTTTAGTTACCGTGCTGACTAGAGTAGTTGTTGTTACGTATACAAATTTCTCTATTTCATAAATTTATTTAATACCATGACTGTCGGTCCTGTGGTGGCCACAGCAGATTTTTTATACGTAGTAGGTTATGTTTTACAGTTCTAGCATTGAATATATAATCTTATTTATTCAATGGTTCTAGTATCACTAAGTTAGTCGTTTTAGTACTAACATCAAAAAAATTGATTTTCTGTTACTCTATTTGTTACTACCATAAATTAAACATTTTGAAACGATTTAAAAATAAATATTTATAATACGTTTCTGTCTTATTTATTTATACGACAATGTAGACATACGCACAAATAAGTAACGATACAATTTGATTATATTTTATGAGTTTTTAATTAAAGAATGAGCATAAAAATAATATATTTAGGACATATCTATAAAATAATCAAAGTGTATACAATTGCTTATTCGTTCAATTATATATGAACAAATTTAAGAATGGAATATTTATTTCAAATTTATCAGTCTATTCGGAACACATCTATATATAAGACCTGCAGTCTTTATTTATTTGTCTTTTTCTACTCAACAGAATCTTCTAAATCTTAGGTTTAAAGTTAAATGAAAATTAGCAATGGGAGTGTAAAATGTTTTGTTTTGTTTTCGGATTGACTACAATGTAAAAAAATATTCGATAATTAAAACAAAAACCTGGAACAACTGATATATATCAGTTTAGTATGTAAATTTAGAAACGTCAGTATTTTTACAAAATGTATGTAATATTATTTACAGATATTTTTGGCAAATTTTTACATTATACTTAAATATTTATATAAAAATAATCTGTAATAATACTAAATTATTTATATATAAATGAAGAAGTAAACAATATTACATACATTTTGTAAAAATACTGATGTCTCTAAATTTACGTACTATAAACTGGTGTAAATCAGTTGTCCCAGGTGTTTATTCAAAAATTACTAATTTTTTTTTTACAGTGTAGTTGCGACTTATATCGTTTTCAAAGTCCATTGCAAATAATTACATTTGTAAATATTATAAGTATAACATAAATTTCATGAAATATAAAATCTTGGTAAATTATATATAAGATACACAAATGTAATACAATATTTATTAAAATAGTTAAGCTAAAAAAAATTTCAAATACTAACATTCTTTTTTAGTTAGGTTAACATCAAAGCATATAAGCTCGTAATAGAATATCCTGTAACTCTACAAACCTTGCACATATAAACTTTACTATAATTATCCAAAGAGACACAAAAATAAATATATTTTTATTTAAAAATTATTTAATTCTAAACGCATTTATAAGTCTGTCATTTGTCAAATTTGTGTTGAAATTTATTAACGAAATCAACAATATTTTCAGCCGAGAATAGCTTCAATATCTTCCGCTCAATAACATTTTTACTAAACGAAAAAATATTCCACGCGCTTTTTATTTCCATTACCAACAAAATAACAATAAAAATTCTTTCGAGTTTTTCTTTCGAAGCATTCTAATAAATTTTGCATTATGTTCCCGAAAAAAAATATAAGCTTTATCTTTTTAATTGTCTAATAAAAAAGAATAAACTGTTTCTGATACTATTCAAAGAAGTCTACGTTTTGCAGAATAATAATGTATGAGGGCCTGCCTGCTTACATAAAAAATATTTTATGAATGTTTGCGTTCGATTTGCGCGCAGAAAAATAAAGATTTGTAGAAGGGTCTCTGAAATAGAAAAAGATCGATTGTAAAATGATGGAGATTTTTGAAATGATTTACAATAAAAATTATTGCAAAATTATACGATTATACAGGCTGATCTAACTAAGTTGTACATATATTATATTAGAAAAAAAAAACACCGAAGTAATATTATTTTAACTTAAAATTTTGCACCAGCCCTCTATTATATGGTATATGTATACTTTCGGTTTTTAAATTTATTAACACGGAACGTGGTTAAAAAATTAACCAGAAAATAATGGTCAAAAATTAATATCGATCAATGTGGTGGTGTTAATCTGATTAAAATATGTGTATATTATGTTTAATTATTGTAATGAATATTATGATTCTTGTTTTTTTTTTCAAACTACTACCAATCTTGCGACTATACTATGTTTTGATTTAATTAGGCGCCCGTTAAGTACTAGAAGTACTTATCAGGCATTACAAAAATTGGCAAACAAAATACGTTTGCAATTATGCGAATGGTGTGATAGCTAAACCACAATTCTTTCAATGTGGTGGTGTTAATCTGATTAAAATATTTATGTGTATATTATGTTTAATTATTGCAATGAATATTATGATTCTTGTTGTTTTTTTTTTCAAACTTCTACCAATCTTGCGACTGTACTATGTTTTGATTTAATTAGGCGCCCGTTAAGTACTTGAAGTACTTATCAGGCATTAGAAAAATTGGAAAAACGAACACGTTTTCCATTGTTAATTGTTAAACTGATATTGATCCCAGTAGTTGTTATATCACCCCTAAGAGTCCCGGTTAGACTGTTTGTTGGGGGACACTGAGATAGCTAAACCACAATTCTTTTCAGTAGTTATATGTTCTTAATCGATCAACTACACAAGAGATGTAATTGGTTTCTGAATTTATTTACTAATATTATAAAATATTTCGTGGATAAACAAATTAAATTGGATTACTTTCATAAAAAAGTAGATAATTGTAGAAATAGTTTCTCAATATCGATGGAATATTTTTAAATATTAGTTCTTATGGCAATAGTCAGAAGAATTCTGACGATTCCCAGTATAGCGCCATCTATGAGTAATATTATAAACTTTTTTTAATAAACAACACTAGCAACACACCCAATAAACGAATTTTTTTAAATTTAAAACTGACATTTAATAAACGTTAACAAAATATGTGTTTCAAGTGAAATATGAAATAGAAATTGATTATTTCGAATAAATGTATAATTTATTTATTATATCCTCATTATTGTTGTAATGTCTTCAGCATATCATTTACCACCATCATAAGTTCAATTAATATCGATGGAAACTCAAAATTAATTTATTTCTGAGACAGTATTTAGTTAGCAATCCGAAGAAGCGCTAACAGACATTCGTTGGCGGCTGATGGAATTGCCTACATTGTATATAACAATCGAATTGTTATAAAACATATAGAATAATTGATATTTACAACAATAATTGCATTTTTTCCAATATTATTTATATTTTTATTTTCATTACATAATCTATAACAACTACAATATTATATGACATTGTAAAAAAATAAATGGATTTAAAATTTCAAAAACTAAGTGCGAAAATCATAGAAGGAATTATTAAAGCAAGTATTGCAGAACAAGCTTCTTTATATTTTAAACTTGTAAATATTATAGTTTAAGTTAAATAAATAATTTTTTAAAACAAAAAACCGAGTAATTATTACAAAGTTATGGTATTTTTCAAACAATCTTGGATGTAAACAAGATTAGAAACGTATGGGTAAACCCATATATAGATCACTTTGACATCATTAGTTGGCAACGCTATATAACAATAAAATTACATAATTTTTGCGAGTACAGAAAGAATATTAAAGTTTTCTATTTTCCACACATGAAATTGCAACGCATGTTGAAGAGTGTAATAGATATTATTCCTCTTCAATCTTCGGGTATATATAGAACAGAATGCAGTAAGGTTTATGTTGGAGACAGGTAGAATTGTTTCTACTAGATTGACAGAACAAAAAATCATCCAAATAAATCTGCTATTGCTCAACATGCGTTAGAGTATCTTCATGATGTGAAATTAGAAGATACTATAATTATTGTTAGATCAATCAATATTAACAGCAGATTGATAAAAGAAGCAATAGAAATTTATAAAAAAAAAAACATCAATCACTGTGAAGTCACTGACTTAAATTAAATTTGGCTTCCATTAATTAAAAATTTATAAAAAATTTATTACTTATAAATTTAGTTACTTGTATTTTGTTACTTAGTAACTTATTTCTATGTTTTGTTATTTACTGTAAATGTCATTTTTATCAGTTTTCCTGCTGAGTTCGTCGAAACTTTGATTATTCATAAATATTAATATAGAAATTAAACCTAAAGCCGTTTTATTATTGAATACAATATTTAATTCAAATTTTTCAAAAACACCTAAATATCATTCAAAAGACTTTATTCTATAATTCAGCTGTAAATAAAATAATACAATATATAATTTAAATTTTCAAATCGTTGATCCAAAAATAAAACCAAAAAATTATGAATTCAGTAAGATATAATCCAAGTAGCACGTGCAATAAATTACAAGAAAATATTATCGTAAAACAACATGTCTCTCAAACGAAACTAAAGTAAAAAAAAACAAAAGAATAACACATCTTGTGATCTAGCGATTAAATTCCAACATAATACATCAAGCGTAGAGATTAACATTCGAAAAATAGAAATGACATGGGCGCTCGCTTTATATGCTTGCTTATGACAAATCGAAAATGAAAAAAAAAATATGATTTTTTTTTATAACTATAATGATTATCATACATGTATTTGAAACAATGGATGTTTATCGTTGGCTGGTAACTGTTATTTTAGTAATGTATTACTTTTCAAATTACTAAATAGTTAACAGCTGTTTTAAGAAATAAATTCATATATGGAAAAACGCTATGTCATCGGTATTTTTCTAAAAAGTTTCTCATCATGTAAAAGAAAAAAACAAACTAAAAATGAACTGATAGGAGTAAAAGTTAACACTACTTAATACTATCTGATCATTAACATATAGTTTCATTAATTTTATATTCTAACTAGTAGGTTTTATTCGCCTTATAAATTACGTGTCGAATTTTTAATGGATTATAATTTGAAAATGTCACACTTGATAAAAATGTCGGAATTTTAAAATAATTTATGTATTTTAATATAGTCAAAATTTTCTCAGAACTTATGGCCAGTTTCATAATGAACATTTTTAACTAAAATCGATTTTAAGCTGACAAACAAGCATCGATTTCAAATTCTACTGGCACAGTTACTTTTGTTAATAAAATTTAAACCCATATTCTCACCTCACTTTTAAAAGTAATTTTTGTTAAAAGTGCTTTTGACGTTTACTTAAAATTACTCATTAAGCAATTTGAATTAGTTTATTTGAATTTTATAATATTAGATATAAATAAAATATATTAAAAATAGATATACTATTCACATTTGATAAGAGGTAGAAGTAGAAATTTATTTTAAAGCAAAAAATAAAAAGCACTTTTTCGTAACCAAAAGAGATGGAAATACGGACTCATGTCTTTTTATTAACTTTTCAAACTCAAACTCAAAATTATTTATTGTTGCCACAAAATAATGCTTTTTTTGACAGCTTTAAGTCGACTTTAGTAAAAAGTTAGTTTTAATTTTAGTCAAAAATTGACGTTTCGACGTACTGTACGTAATTTGATTAAGTAATATTATTTTTACCACTTTGACTGCAAGGAAAAATTTTTAAAAAAAAATGGTAAATGGTGAAAAAGTAATAATATAAAAATATATGAAAATCCTTGATACAGACTTTCGACGTGGAATCGACGTTTCGACGTATTCTACATGCATCATCATCAGGAAAAATAATACAAATGACATATAAAATTGCATCATTTTTCTGATGATAATTTAAGTATAGAATACATCGAATCTCTTTTATTTTATATATTTTAGTTATAATTGTGCAATAAACACAAAATATCTTTCAATGAGTACGTAAAAAACTGTTTTATTATTAAAATAAATAAGCTTTAACCTTAAGTTCTATATAATTATTTTAATTAAAATTCGACGTTTCAATATACCGCGTCGCGTCATCATGAAAAAGTACATACACAAATCATGACATAAATAATAAACAAACAACACATAGAAACAAGTTAATTCTTTTATGATAGTATTTTTACATACATTAGTACGTAAATTTAAAATTAAACAATTTCATCTGTAAATTTACATAATTAATAGAGTAAAAATCATTTTCCATATGATTTTATTGTAAATTTTATTATAAAAACTAATGTAAATTAACAAATCTTTTTACTGTGTAGCATTACGACTAAAACAACGGAAATAAATAAGCAATCTGATGGAGGCTTTATTTATATGTTGAATTGTAATTTTCATTCCTGAACAAAGCATATAACACATATATGTAGTTAACAATTGCGCGTGGGAATTCATAAAATGAACACCTATTTTAGTAGGTATATGCAAATACGATTCAATAATAATCCGTTATATAAAATCCGCTCTATAATTATTGTAATACAGTAATAATAAAAGTGGAGAATTTATTGGATTGCAAATAAACTTTGTCTTTAATTTATTAGTATAAATTTATTATAAGTTAAGTACAATCTAAAGAACGTTCAATTTCCTTTTAATGAGAACAATATATTATATTTTCATCCAATACGAATACATTTCTAACCTTGCTGTGAACTTTCTATAAGTAAACACGAGGTTCGATCTAAAAGTGTTATGTTTTTG
Source organism: Clivina fossor (assembly GCA_963966155.1). NCBI lineage: Eukaryota > Metazoa > Arthropoda > Insecta > Coleoptera > Carabidae > Clivina > Clivina fossor. Next base: position 9,239,417 of record OZ014550.1, read on the forward strand.
TACTTATCTTCTTCTTCTCAACTAATTCAATTAAAAATTAGGGATGAGGCTATTTATACACACGGTATGTATACGCAATTGGCTATTTATGCATACTAAAAAAAAAAAAAAAAACCTAAACCAACCTACTAACCTAACCTACAATTGAGTAAAAATACTGTATATATAAATAGCCAATTGCGTATACATACCGTATGTATAAATAGCCACTTTCTATAACTTAACTCTTATCAAGCTACTACAGCTACAAAATGAATATAATTGCACGGCAGACGGCACTCATAGCTACTTTACTGTTCCCAGCGGAAAAGTTCATTTTAATACAATATTACAGAGGTGTTAGGTTTAGCTGAATGCGTGGTTTTAACGGTTTTGGCGTTGCTAACTTGTACCACACATGCTGTGTATATAAATAGCCAATTGCGTATACATACTGTATGTATAAATAGCCAATTGCGTATACATACTGTATGTATAAATAGCTAATTGCGTATATATACCGTATGTATAAATAGCCACTTTCAAAAATTAGACATAGTAAAACCTTATTCAGACTGCCATTTTAGTTTTAGTTTTTACGCACAAGCACAAGAATCCAAACACTTGGTGTTAAAACTAAAAATGTGTCAAGTGTTTAGATTGGTCAAATTCTTGTGCATAATACAATTAGTGAATAATATATATATATATATATAATATATAATATATATATATATATATATATATATATATATATATATAATAAAATAAATTAATCAAAATTTCACATAACAAATATTAATTATAATTAATAAAAGTGAGATATAAGTACATATAACTTCCTGTAAAATAATTGACAATAAAAAGTAATAACTATATTTTAGATATATCAATTTCATCGTAAGCATGTGAAGAATTAAAATTATTACACATTGCAACAACATTTTTTTTTTCAATTTCATACTCATCATACGTATCATACACTAATCTATTTCATACCCGATTTCTCCTATAATTACACCACATACCCCACGTAAAAATCTCATTTTCACGGCACTCATTTTTCTTTCATGCTTTTGCAGCCATACATTCACTACCAAAATAGTCTTGTGCATACTCAAACGGGCATCTTTGGAAATATTAACATTCCTAGCAAAAGTTCCTAACTCTTCCTTCAATTTCACGGTCAAAGCGATCAAAGTGAAAAACGTAAGAATTCGCGTGAGAGGCATAACTTTTTGTTCGATGCTTGTAATTCTCGTATTTAATTCTAAAACCTTTTAAATTTATGTGCTTAGCTGCAAATGTAAACTATAATTAAGCTTCAAAGATTAGTTGAATACTTTAAAGTAGAAAATTACAAACACCAACAAATATATATTATACTTTTCTTACTATATTTGGACATGTTTCGATCACGCTGTCTTTGTCTGACACGTTCAGGCAATGCTAAGGAAAGTGGAAATGAACAATTTAAAGTTATCTCGCAAAAGTTTTAATTGTTTCAAGATTTGTGATGTGTTTCAAACCTGTATTACACGAAGATAATTTGTAAATAATTTGTTCTAAACAATTTCTCGGACGTACTAAGTACAAATTTCATTAAAATCGTAAAAAGTCTGTTGGATTTGATGTTCAAATACTAACACTATTCTCTCTTTCATTAATTTTGTGTATAATTTACAGTTTACAATAGAGAAAAAATGCCGGTGTTAATTAAATTTAGTGCCTTATAAATTTGTGAATTTTAAATCTAAATCATAAATCTTAAATTAGTAAACTAAATTCATCATTAACATTACCATTACATTGCTATTACATTACTACATAGAAAAATTTGCAAATCAAATAAATTTGAAATTGAACTTAATAACAAAATAAAACTCAAAACTATAGTCGTGCACAAAATTCAATTTATACACTCCTACCACACACTGTAAAAAAAATCTGAGTAAATTTACATTAATAATCACAGTAATTTTATAAATTAATAATAAATGTACAAAATTTTTATAAATTTACAACAAAAATTATTCGAAAATTACTGTAATTACTAATGTAAATTCACACTAACTTTTTAGAGTGTAGTCAATTTTATAGCATACAATACAAAAGTTTTAGGACTATATTCTGTATATATTTTACTTAAATATCGACGTTTTGATATACTTTACGTATATGTATATCATCAACAGGAAAAAATAATTTAAATTTAGATTAAAAAAACAATTATTAATTAAAGAAAGCAAATTTATTTTTGACAGTAAAAAGGCATTGATTTAATAAAATTTGGCTTCCTTTAATTAATAATTTATAAATTTTATGATCTAGTTACTCATTGTTTTGTTAGCTAGTAACTTGTTTCTATGTTCTGTTTATTTACTGTATATGTCATTTGTATAATTTTTCCTGATGATGATGTATGTTGAGTATGTCAAAACGTCGATTATTAATAGAAATTAATAAATACCTAAATTTTTTTTATTTAAAATTTATTTTTGATTTAGTGTAGTGATTTTCTTAACTCAATTTTAAGCAACATTTACACACTTAACGAAGAAATAGGTGAAATATGAATATTACAACAAAAAATACATTAGATATTTGCACAAGAAATTCAAAATTGCATCAGTAACCACTCAGATTTTACAGGCATAACGAAAATAAATATTTTTTACGCTTTTTGATATATAGCCTCATAAAACTAAAATATAACTTACAAGTCATAAATCTCATTTTAAAAATCGGTAATCACAAAATGATTCTCGTAAAGTGAATAACTTTCCATTTCAAAAAACTAACAAAATTTTGTAAAGTCGTAAAAATTTTTACATATTAAAAATAACGCAATCAAAGCAGATTTTCGGGTTAAATTGACAGTCTGTCAACAGTAAGCAGAACATTAAAAAGTCGTAAAAATTATTTTTAAGCTTTGAACTATGTCAATATTTTAAAAATTAGTTTTTATTTTTATATACATATGACTCTTTTTGCATTAGAAAGGTACAACTAAAAAAAAAATTTGATAAAGTAGAACTTGTAAAGAGTCTTATCGGAACGTATTTAAAGAAATAGGACTCTTGGTTAAAAAAATTAACCGAGTGATTTTGAAGCTATACGTTTGAGTGGACGTCCAATGAGTAGTTGGTGTGATATGATTGAGAGAGTGGCTTGCGTAAGCGGAAGTTTCCAAATAGTAGGAATAGAAGAGCATGTATGAGAGGAATTATGAATATAGATGAAGCTAGAGTTGCTTGTCTGAATAAAAATGTTTAGAGGAAACTGATTTCGGGATAGTGGAAAGTGTTTGTGCCACAACCTTTTGAGTATATGGCGTGACTGTGTACGTATATATGTATTAAACAGAACAGATACTCGTGTAATCAAACTGTGAGGTGAACCGATGTATACTCAGTGTAGCAAGTATACGTTATTTCCTTTGGAAATTGATCAAAGTCAAAATTTGAGAACCTTGTAAACGTATTAGATGAAACACCTAATTTAAGAGTAGATGATTATGGTGTATTCATCTAATCTAATTAGATATTTTTTCTAGTTTATTGTAAGATTATTTATTTTTGAAATAACAATTTAATTTCAACTAATTTATATGTAAATGAAATAAAGTTATTGAAAATATTATCTAATTAAAATAACAAGAGCTTTAGAATTAAGTTCTGCATTAATTTTATTTAAATATCGACGTTTCGATATACTCTACGTATATTTGGAGTCAGTAAATCAAATATAGATAATTTTTTTATTTAATTAGATAATAGTAACAAATCTTTCAGAACTCATTATATTAAAATAAAAAAGCTTTCTGATTAAGATCTGTATGTATTTTATTTAAATATCGACATTGCGATATACTAAACGTATATCTTGATCAAAAAATACAAATAAATAATAAACAAGCAAAACATAGAAACAAGTTACTAGGTGACAAAGTAACTAAATTAAAAAAATAATTAACTTGTCTGTGTAATAATAGTTTCAGATTCAGTATTTCCAAATGTTGAAATAAATTTATCTTTGGAATAATTTTAAAATTGGTCAGTTAAGTGTTGCTATTTATTCTGTTCTGAGGATACATTTTTAGTTAATTACATAGGAATTTTTACTTATCTTATATAACTGTAAAATGGTTTTTGCATTCAAAACTCCCATACCTAGATTATATCGTTTATTTAACCTTTTAAAATTAGTTATTATTTTTCGAAAATTTGTTAATACATTTATACATACATGTAACTGCAATATATTCCTATATGTTTCAAGTAATCATTTATTTGCTATAGTTCTTTATATATATATATATATATATATATATATATATATATATATATATATATATTTGTAATTTATTATGAATCTCTTTGTCTTGTCCTGTTGAGTGATTATGAATAAATAAATTGAATAAAATTGAAAATACTGGCCTCTCAGAAAACAATTTTTATCAACGCTATTGTGTTTGAATGAAATAAAATTTAGCTGTTTGTTATTCATACATTTTCCAATGAACAATCAAGCGACTTCATTGTATAATTGAAATGGGTAAAGATAGATTACAAATCGAAGAGTGAAACTAGAAATTCAATAATATACGTAGATGCAAAACATACATTAACAGTATGTCTAACCCACCATGAAGTATGTGTAAGCCTTTGTACTGTGTATATAATCTTTGCTCTAGCTGCACTCTACTGGCTAACGGCCAAACTAAACAAAAACAGCCGCCATTAAAGCAACGGGGCATCCCCGCGCTTACCACATAACCTAACTTCTTCTCCGAGGCAGTAAATTTTTCTATTTTGCTTTTTATTTGTCCGTATTCTGTTTCGTTTTTCTTCTATTTCTTTTTTTTTTTATTATTTTATTTTCATTCGCGTCCAGTAACGTCTAGAACGCTGTCGTTTTTATTTCGCTATTTTTTCTATTTGAAGAATAGTGTAAATTTCAACTTGTTGGTCTGTTTTTAAAGAGGTCGTCGTGTTATTGTCATGGTTTAAGCTCGGAAAAGCTCAAGATTTCCAGCGAAATAAATTTTATTTTCCGTTGTGCAGTGACTGTTGACTTTTAAGTCAAGAAAAATATGCTCACACACACACACACTGGGTTAAAAACATAAATTATTTCGAGATAACATTTCTGTGATAAAGAATATTAATTTTTCCCAGAAATGTTATTTTATGTTTTAAGTTCATATCATACGCAATTCAAACGAAATTCATTACATTCAAATTTTATATCGCTACTAAAAAAATTATATTATAAAATATGATGCTAACTGATCATATCTTTTTATATTTAACCCTTTGTTTGCTGGTAGTTATTTCGAAAAACTATCATACCTTTTACATATATTTTGAAAAAAAAACACAATATTGATTTTCTCTCTACCTTGTTTTATACATCGCTTATAAAATTAAATATCATTAAAATAAAAGCTTTAGAATTAAGTTTTGAATATATTTTATTTAAGTAACGACGTTTTGATATACTCTACGTATATCTTCATCAGCGAAAAATATATACAAATGACATAAATAATACAATAAAGCAAAATAGAAATAAGTTACTAAGTGACAAAGTAACTAAATTAAAAAATTTAGAAATTAAAAAAAAAAATTTTAAGGCAAATTTTATTTAAATCAGTGCTGTTATATTTTTCTTTGTAAATATTTATTGCTTCTCTTATCAATCTACTGTTAAAATTGTTACGTCTTGCAATTATTTTATTATCTTGAAGATACTACCATTTTCTTCGAACAGTCTGTATATGTACTTTATTTGAATAATATTAATTATATTATATTAATTGAAATCAAATGTATAAACTACACTTATCCAAATCTATCATTTTTTAATGCAAATATGATATATAAATAGATTTATTTCAATGGTTCTCTGAATTTGATAACTACATATTTTTAATTGAAATCATCCCACGCATATATAAGTATAAACTTATAACCATGATACGCATATACTATGCTTATAACTAACATACCAATATATTGAATGATGTATTATATTTAAAATGAAATATTTCTTTTATAGATATATTTATAATGAAGATTATATATTTAGAATAAATATGAAACTGATACAATTCAGTTGATTATTCATGATGACAGTTTGTGTACAATCATTTCCTATCATTGTAAAATCAATTACAATTGATATTCAGTTTGAGAAATCTATTAAATAATACTATTTTTAATTATACTATTGTCGAATTATATTTTGAAATGTAAGAAGAGCAACTGAGAAGAATGATTGATAGAATTAATGTTATAGATAATGATATGAATCTTGTGTTGAATGTTGATAAGTGCACAAAGTTTTCGTTTTTAAGAAGGGTGACTTGACGACTGAATGTAATGTTGATACGGTGCACGTCTAGAGCAGGTAGATGAATTTCTGTATTTGGGTAGTTCTTTAAAGTTCATTATTTTTGTTACATTTTTTACAGTTCACACAAACTCAATTTTTGGGTGTTTTAGTTAATTTGTGTAGTTCTGCTTTTATGACATTTACATTGGTTAAAAACCGGTATTAATTAAAACCAAGCTCGTGGTACCAGCCAATGTGGACATAAAAAATCCAAATTTAAACTTAATGACATATTTGTAATTTAATTTAAATTGAAACGAAAATAAACAATGCAAGTATCAATTAACTTAACTTGACTTAATAATTTTCAATATAGCGGTCGAAGATGTCACATTAATTAAACTTGACCGTATTTCTTTAGTCAAATATGCAGATTCTGACAAATCTAGCGGTGTACGTTGCATTTCTAGCACTTCTTCACACATTTTCAATAATCAAATTTAAATTTAAGCAAAAATAAACAATGTTTTTGTCAATTAACTTAACCTGACTTAATAATTTTCAATGTATAGCCATCAGACATGTCAAATTAAATACACTTGATTTTATTGACATGTTTCGTGCTGTCATCAGTGATGTATATAATAATTTAGTACTGTATAATAATATACATAATAATTTCTTTTTACATAGACAATATAGTAACCTAATATTTTGATATGCTTGAAGAAAAAAATAATTTCCAAACCAACACATGTCGAATTTTAACGTACATAGTAAATTTTTAAATTTTAAAACTTATATTTTTAATGTAATGACATATTTGTGATTTAATTTAATTTATGTTATTTATATCTATGCCTTGTAATTGGTCCTCTGTAAGGCAATAAATGATTATAATTATTATTAATGTATATGTACTCCTGTAACTACTTGGTATATTAATAAACCAAATCTAGGTATTGGAACATAGAATATCTTTAGATAAAAAATCAGTTTCTTATAAAAAAAAAAGGATGGTGCTTACATTTTTGTTAATACTTGTAACCAATATACAAAAATCAAGATTATAGTGGGGTGAAATTGTGCAGTTGACAGGCCTGCAACATTTTACAAACTTTCCTATCCTCATTCCAGCAAAATCTCATCTAAATTTTTATGTCTTATCCTTCAACTGCAATCATTTTAAAGAGAACTAAGAAAAGAAATCGCCAAAAAGAATCTCCAAAAAACTTTTCAGTTGTGCTACGATCCCTTTTTTTTGGGGGGGTGGGCGCTGTTGATGGTGGTCTTAATTGACACATTCGAAAAATTCAGCAGGCGTTAATAGTGATTTGGAACGTCATTCCGTCCATTAGTACCAACTTAGTGTATTATAAATCCCTAGCGAAAAGGGCATTCAAAGTCATTTCTGTCTTCCCTTAGGGTAATTTGGGGCACGGGAACGTTCTCGTAAAAAACGCACCATGTGCGTTTACTAATGCATTAGACGACGCGCGCGCGATATAAATAAGGCCCTCTGCATTGCCGATAGTGGGATTCAACCATTGCTAGTGCCCTTTGTATTTTGAATTAGCTGGGATGAGAATAGGGAAGTTTGTAAGACGTTACAGGCCTGCCAACTGCACAATTTCTCCCCACTATAATCTTGATTTGTATATATTAGATAAGAGTATAGAAAAATGTAAGCAGGGTTCTTTTTTTTATAAGAAACTGATTTCAATACCTGGATATCAAATTATAAATTAACCCATTGTCTATGTAAAACGAGATTATTATGTATATTATTATACAGTAGTTAGTTACGATATACATCACTGGTGACAGCACTAAACATGACTAAAAGATCAAGTGTATTTGATTTGATATCTCCGACAGCTACATTAAAAATTATGAAGTTAACTGACAATTGCATTGTTTATTTTCGCTAGCATTTGAATTTAATTATAGAAAATGTGTGAAGAAATGCAAGAAATGCAATGTACACCGCCAAATTTTTCAGAAACTGCATACTTGACTAAAAAAACACTGCGAAATGTATTATTTAATGTAACATCTTCGACGGCCATATAAAAAATTATTAAGTCAAATTAATTGACAGTTGTATTATTTGCTTTTGCTTGAATTTGAATTTGATTATTGAAAATGTGAAAAGAATTTCAAGAAATTATATGCGACCAAAGAAAACATATACATGTATATACAATAGTATGCATACTATTATATAACTTTTAGTAAAATTAAAATTACTCGATATGTATTTTTATTTATTTTTAATTCACTTTCGTTTGGAATACTTGCAAACAAAAACTAAATTAGGTGACCGGCCCAAATTTTTCAATAGACTTAAGTCCATATGATCCTTAATTCGACCCTGCACATATACAACTAACCTACAGGACAAGTGAAAAATTCTTTCGTGTTTTACTGACATTAATTTTTCAAATTTCCAACTTTGTTCATTATTTGTTTTAAGTTTTCAACAACAAATTGGAAACAAAAATCATAAAACTATTTTCTAGAGTTAATTAATTTTTCACTAATTATACTAAAACTAAAATAATTATAACATTTTTATTAATTCATTTATCATTCTTAATATGCATGTTATCCAATTAACATAATCATAAAAATTCGTAATTATCAGTATAAAATTATACAATTATTTTATTTTAAAATGATATATAGGTATAGTTATATAGATACAGTTATTTGACAGCAATCGTAATTGATGAGTTTATATATATATATATATATATATACATATATATATATATATATATATATATATATATATATATATATATATATATATATATGTATATGTATACACAGTGTCCCATTTTAATTTACCACCTGGAATAACTCCAAATGGGTGCGTCGTAAGAAAAGTTTCATAACGTAAAATTAATATTTTGGAGAGAAAAATCCAGTTATAAAAAAATCACCGCCCCCTGACAGTTCGTTACGCGGGGCGAGTGTAACTTTGAAATTTCAAATTATTTATTAATTATATTATTAATTATATATTATTTATTTCATTACTTATTTTTATTTTATTTCAATTTCAGTAAGAAGGGTGAGAAAGCGGGTAATTTTTGCATAACTAGATATCCCTCTCCAAAATATTAATTTTACGTTATGACAATATTTTTTCTATGACGCACCTATCTCGAGTTATTCCAGGTGGTAAATTTAAATAAGACATTCTATATTAAGTATAAGGTAAAGGAGGCTAACATTGACAGTAGGGTAACATTGACACATCTTTGAAAAAGGCTTATAAAATTTTTATAATGAGTCACAGAACGCTGTTGATTAGCTCTAAAAATAATTAATATGACTACTGTAGATAATATCACCATTCATCGCTCGTTACTCGAAGCTTAGGGCTTAAGGCGTATAGATACCGACGTGTTGTTTTTTATATGGTGACAATTTGTGTTTGAAACTTCCATTCTAAGAGGTTTTTACTTGCAATTCGCGTACCATTTCATGCACAATTCGTTTTTTTTAAGAAAACGAGGAGGTCATTTTACTTTTCCGGACATTACAGACAAAAGTTACGTTCTTGCTACAGATATAGTACGCGTGCTGCCTCAACCACGAATTCGTCGTGACATGTATTTTTTTCAAACAAATTTTTTCGATGCGGAGTAAAATTCTTTAATTGTTAATTAATTGCATGTATATTATAAATTTTCTTAAAATTACAATAAAGTTCACTCTTATGTTATTATTCCTTTATTTACTACCTAGTATTTACTTATAATAAAAATAGAAGAATTATTTATCACTAAGGAAATAATTGGTTTCATAAAAATGCACTTTTGACCAATTTTTTTATATAAATTTAAAATTGTCAAATTATAAAAAGAAAGTTCTATGTCAAAATTAAATTCCTATATTGTAACATTGCCATTTCAATGCATAAAGCAAGAAAAAACAAGGCATGTCAATGTTACCCACATGTAGGGTAACATTGACTAATTATGGTATATACATATATATTAAATATTTTCAATACCGTTTATGATAATCAATAAATTACTTTACATTTTAGAAACTAATATATGAAGCTAATTTTTCTGCTAAGAAAAAAAAAATTATATATCTTAATAAAATTTTAAAAAAATAATAACTATAGATGTTTCAATGTTTGACGGTTTTACCTTAAGGTATATATATCTTTTTAAAATCATCTTTGCGTTTCTTTATATAAGTTATGTTATCGTTTTTAAAAGTATACGATATATAAAAATAAAAAGATACAAAAAAAAAATGAATTTGATCGTTTGAATTGCGACATAGTTAAGAATTCTTCTCGTGTTTAAAGGTTTCTAGATAACATTTTATTGTAGTAACGTGGATATAAAGAAATAAAACGCGAAAATTCGAAAATATCTAAAAATATACGTATTACAAATATCCACGTCTTATAAAAACGATGTATATTTTTTCCATTTTACATAATTTGAAATATTATTGTCTTTATTTTATACTCTAGCTATGCTTAAATTTTAGCTATGTAGTTTAAATCGAGGCGACCAGTTTTATTAATTAAAAATTTGTTGGTCGATTCATTGAAACCACGCTTAAAATTTAAGTATTTAATGCTCAGTTTTTATAAAGGAATGTTAAATTTTAACAACGATGTTATAAGATAAGTATCAAATAACAAAATTATTCTACAATTTAACTACTGTAAATCGGTATTTTATGAAATAACTAGTTACTTCATAGAATACCGAAATTATACGCTTTGACGGTAACATATCGATTATTTATGTAAAAATTATAAAAACAAAGTTTACAAAACTATAAAGAAATTTTTTCGCACTGTATTACAATAAACGAACAGTTCGCCTAAATATTTACTAAATTTACATCGTAAATTCGCGAAATTATTTAATGCAAAATGTAATCATACTAAATTAAATTTAGAAGTCAAAAATAACTTTCGTAAACAGAAAATCCGATTTAAATTTTAGTGTCAAACATTGAAAAGTCACACTACATTAATTATTAAATTTCGAACACATTACCATTAAATTTTACTCAAATCTTTTGATACGCATGACCTGATAGCGAACAAAGACAATATACAGTTATGAGATGTAAGTGCAGGCGAACTTATGACATCATGTGCGAACCAACCATTTGGAATTTTAACTGAAAATTTTTGAATTTTATTATTACAAAAAACTATTAAAAATTTATTACTTGTGCTGTTGTGCTTACAGAATTTAAAATTTTCAATTTTTTATGGACAATTAATGAAAAATATTAACCCTCGCTTTAACAAAATATTAAATTTCTGCAGCATATGTTTCATATTCAGTAATAAAATGCACTAGATTTATTTTACAATTGAATTATAGAAAGAAGTCTTTTGTTTGTTATTTTAAAAATACAGTAGAACTTGTGAAGACGCTTGTTGTCGAGGCAGGAAAAAGGAATATTGTAGAGAAATAAACGTCTTGAAGCCTGAGAATCGTTGTTAGACGGAACAAAGATTTTCTATTGAAATTTATCGAAGTTAACCCGTTGAGAGCTAACGGTGAACTGAACTGACAATGCCCTCATGTTATATTTTTACATTTTTAAACTAATTGTATTGCATTATGTTTGATGGAAATTTGTACTTAAAATATTTTGTAAACACATAATATTTAAAAGTTTAAAAGTTTATGTCAGTTTATGTTCTGTGGACAAACTTTACCTATTCAAGTAGAAATTAATTTTCGCTGAACATTCATAGCCAGCAATTTTTTAGGTACATTTGGGTACATAGCGTAATTGTGTATGTATGTATAACAAAGACAAACAAATAATACATATTGTTCACATAGTAATTCACCATTTAAAATTGAATTAGGCATTTCGTTCGATAGAAAGTGGCAAATATTATGTTGGCACACTTTAAACTGTAGCTAAGCGTACCCCCTAACCTCTGGATAAATAGATTTTACTGCGAGGATACTGTGCGAAAAGTATTTTCATTATTTTCATAACATTTTAACATTTCAGCAAAAAATAACTTTCATTTTTTCAAAGCTAACTACTATTTATTTATTTATATATATATATATATATATATATATATATATATATATATATATATATATACATATATTTCAATTCAAATATTAATTTTTATTTTTAGTTTATTTATATAAATAGCAATTGCAGCTTTAAATATTTAAACAATTTTAAAAGAATAATATTTTTAATAAATGATATAAATGTGCGTGTTTAATTACAATTATAAATGACTTTAGTATGTGCGCAGTATCCGGAAATAAGGTTACACTAAATTTATTTTAAGTTTAATTCTGTTTTGTAATTTGTATTCACCGTAGTAAATTTTAATTTAAAAGATATGTCACTTTTCTCGTGGAATGAAATATATATTTAACATGTTGTATTTTTTTTTATCAAAAAATCGACTCACGTTCTACGAGATATAAAATATATTTTTCATTCAGAACTCTCGAGACTAGAAGAAAAATTATATTCATAAAGTTAAAAAGTAAAAATGAAATTTAAATAAATTAATTCGACTCAACAAAAATGTTGAATACGAAAATATACCGAAAATATTTTCAAATATCTTCTTCTTTTTTTATTGTATTAATTTTTGCAAAAATATTCACTATATATATTGTACTATGGTAATAATTTTATGATATCGACTTACATACTGTATTTACAACAAGAAACATGTATCCATTTCAAAATGTTTTACTCATTTGATATTTGAAATTCATATCACATTTAGATGTAAGTTCACATAGTAATACAGTTTTATTTTTATATGTGAATACTATAAAAGTTCCTTCTTTGGAAAATTAAATGTTTGTCAGAGTCAACATTTTTTTTCCAGTGTTTCTGAAAATGTTTTCAAGAAACTAGATTACATTTCATACAGACAAATGCGACTCTTAAAATATTGATTAAATCGTATCAACATAATATACGTAATCTTATTGATTTATTATTAATATTGTTATTATTAATTTTAAATTATTTGGAAATAACATATTTAAAAAAAAATTCAAAACTCAATTTATTAAAATTAGAAAGCTTTAGATTTAAGTATTGTTCAATTTTATTTTAAAATTCGACATTTTGATATAATCAGGAAAAAAATATCTAAAACATGTAATATAAATATTTATTTTTTCAAATAATTAAGCATTAATAATAATAAATCAATAAGATTACATTAATTGTGTTGATGCGTTTTAATCAATACTTTTCGAGTCACACATTTGTAACAAAACATTTTCAATATTAATATAAAATTAAGCAAAACTTAAACCGGAAGCCTTTAATTTTTTTTCTTCAAGCGTAATAAAATATTGTCATTACGTTACTATATTGCCTATGTAGAAGAAGGTCGTTATGTTACTAGTACAACAATGTACATTATTATACAGTAGTTAGTTACTATATACATCACTGGTGGCAGCATCGAACATTACAACATTAACTGCATTTAATCTCACATCTGCGCCGGCTATATTGAATATTATAACAGTTAAGTTAAATTAATTGATAATTGAATTGTATGTTTTCGCTTGAATTTAAATATCATTATTGAAACTGTGTGAAGAAGTGTTAAAAATGCAATGTACACTACCAGATTTACCAGAAACTTCATATTCGACCAAAGAAACACGGTCAAGTGTATTTAGTTTGACATCTCCGGTCCGCTATATTAAAAATTATTAAGTCATGTTAAGTTAATTTGAATTTGATTATTGAAAATGTGTGAAGAAGTACAAGAAATGCAATGTATACCGTTGAAGATGGTCATAAATTGTGTATTCGACCAAAGAAAGATTAATTCTCACAAGTAAAATTAAAGTTACTTGATATGTATATCTGTTTATTTTTAGTTTAGTTTTGTTTGGAATACTTGAAGAAAAAAGCATATGTGACAAGAAGCAAAATGCTCTTTTTATATTTCGCTTAGATTCCTTAGGCTCGGTTCTACCCCATTCGCAAGTATTTGACCTCAACACAATAAAGATCATTTTCTGCTCCTCGTAACATATACCTACATAATGTACACTGTAAAAGAAGTTGACATTTTACATAAAAATCCTAGTAAAGAAATACATATTATTTCAGCAAAACCGATGGTTTACATAAATTTTCTGTAAAAAAATATCATCTTGTAATTACAAGTAAAATAATTAATTTACCGTATTATATATAATTTTTTTATCGAAAAAGTAAATAATTACTTACATAAAACATACGTATTTTATATTTATGTACATTGTAAAAATTTATCTTAAACTTATATAACTCTATATAGGTTTTAATAATAAAAATAAAAAATATTTTTTAATTTTACTGTGATAATTTACGTGATATTACATTTTTTGAAAAAAAAAATACATTCACAAAACATAATTTTTTTACAGTGTAATGTAAAAATATCTGTAAATAATATTACATACATATTTTATAAAAATCTCTAAATTTACCTATTAAACTGGTGTGAATCAGTTGCCCCAGGTTTTTAACGTAATATTAACCAAAAAATTTACAGTGTACTATTATTTGGAAATGATCTAGAAATATTATAAAACAAGATTAGAAGTATATGGGAAAACCCATATATAGACTACTTTGACATTTCTCGGAAAGTTGTAACACTGTATTTTAATAATATTATAATTTATGTGGGCACTAGGACATACTTTTCTGAACATTTGATCAAAATCGAATACATAATGTAGCCACAATGAATTTTTTAAAATTTTGTGATTTTTATTTCGATAAGTTGGCAACACTGCATTTTGTTAAAATTTCATAATTTTTTAGGCACTAGGAAAAACTTTTATGAAAATTTGATTAAAATCGGTTAAATAAAATGGTCATAATAAATTTTTAAAAATTTTGCTAATTTTTTTCTCGGAAAGTTGGCAACACTGTATTTTGTTAAAATTACATAAATTATATGAATACTAGGAGAATCTTTTGTGAAAATTTGGGTAAAATCGGTTGAGTAACATGGCCATAATAAATTTTTTAAAACTTTAGTAATTTTTTTCTCGGAAAGTTGGCAACACTGAATATTAATTAAATTATATAATTAATGAGAGCATCAGGGAAATCTTTTCTGAAAATTTGATCAAAATCGGATAAATAACGTAGCCAATATAAATTTTTAAAAACTTTAGTAATTTTTTTCTCGGAAAGTTGGCATCAGTGGAAAAAAAACAAAATCACATAACCATCTCGGGCACTAGACAAATTTATCCTGAAAATTTCATTAAAATTGGTTGAACCGTCTAGGAGGAGTTGCAATCACAAAATTTTGTCTGACGACCGAGCGAGTGATCGAGCGAGCGAGCGAGCGAGCGAGCTGACGACGCACATCCATACACCCACATAAACTAAGTTCAGATTCGTCATCTATATATGAAGGATTTCTATACAATTTTTTTTTTTTTTTTGAAAATGTTACAGACACCGTACCAAACGCTATACTACTTTTTCTTTGCAGTCAAAGTAGTAAACATAAAAATACTCCATTACAATAGTAACTACAGAAATAACACATAATAATTAAGTTTTTTTTTTCCTCCCAAAGTATTATCATCAAAACGATAAAATAAATTTATGTCCGTAATTCTAACGTTATTTCCTTGTCACTCCGGAAATTCAATCTATATGGAACAACGAACGAACGCACATTTCTATACTGTCCAAATATGAGGACGGGGGCGGGTATTGTTCCAAAATACATTGGCCCAAATCTCGGGGCCACTAAACGACTAAACGTTGCAATTTTATCACTTTTTGCACTATATACGTCATTTTTTTCCCTTTTCTTCTTCCCTCTGCAACCGTTCGCGACAATATCGATATTGACAGTTTGCGAACCGCACAACAGACATAAACTTAAGTCACTTATTTATCCATGCCACAAAACAGCGTGTGCCTGATCGCCCGCCGTCTAACAAAAATGATTCAATCGAGTTGTAACGAGGCGCGTATATGCCATGCCATTAAAATGATGATACCATACTACCTAATCAATATTTTCCTTTTATATTATTTATTCCAAATATAAATAATGATTCGATCATACACACTGTAAAAAAAGTTGCCATTTAAAAACCATAGTTTCTTCTTACTTTAAATCCATTTTGGTATGTAAGTAATAATTACTCGGTTTTTTGTTTCAAAAAATTATTTATTTTGGTGACTATAGTTTCGCTATAGAATAGCATCGTCAGATCAATAGTAACTTAAACTATAATATTTACAAGTTTAAAATATAAACAAGCTTGTTCTGCAATACTTGCTTTAATAATTCCTTCTATGATTTTCGCACTTAGTTTTTGAAATTTTAAATCCATTTATTTTCTTACAATGTCATATAATATTGTAGTTTTTATAGATTATGTAATGAAAATAAAAATATAACTAATATTGGAAAAAATGCAATTATTGTTGTAAATATCAATTATTCTATATGTTTTATAACAATTCGATTGTTATATACAATGTAGGCAATTCCATCAGCCGCCAACGAATGTCTGTTAGCGCTTCTTCGGATTGCTAACTAAATACTGTCTCAGAAATAAATTAATTTTGAGTTTCCATCGATATTAATTGAACTTATGATGGTGGTAAATGATATGCTGAAGACATTACAACAATAATGAGAATATAATAAATAAATTATACATTTATTCAAAATAATCAATTTCTATTTCATATTTCACTTGAAACACATATTTTGTTAACGTTTATTAAATGTCAGTTTTAAATTTAAAAAAATTCGTTTATTGGGTGTGTTGTTAGTGTTGTTTATTAAAAAAAGTTTATAATATTACTCATAGATGGCGCTATACTGGCAATCGTCAGAATTCTTCTGACGATTGCCATAAGAACTAATATTTAAAAATATTCCATCGATATTGAGAAACTATTTCTACAATTATCTACTTTTTTATGAAAGTAATCCAATTTAATTTGTTTATCCACGAAATATTTTATAATATTAGTAAATAAATTCAGAAACCAATTACATCTCTTGTGTAGTTGATCGATTAAGAACATATAACTACTGAAAAGAATTGTGGTTTAGCTATCTCAGTGTCCCCCAACAAATAGTCTAACCGGGACTCTTAGGGGTGATATAACAACTACTGGGATCAATTTCAGTTTAACAATTAACAATGGAAAACGTGTTTGTTCGTTTTTCCAATTTTTCTAATGCCTGATAAGTACTTCAAGTACTTAACGGGCGCCTAATTAAATCAAAACCTAGTACAGTCGCAAGATTAGTAGAAGTTTGAAAAAAAAAAAAACAACAAGAATCATAATATTCATTGCAATAATTAAACATAATATACACATAAATATTTTAATCAGATTAACACCACCACATTGATCGATATTAATTTTTGACCATTATTTTCTGGTTAATTTTTTAACCACGTTCCGTGTTAATAAATTTAAAAAACCGAATGTATACATATACCATATAATAGAGGGCTGTTGCAAAAATAAACCACTAAAAAAACAAAATTTTAAGTTAAAATAATATCACTTCGGTGTTAAATTTTAACACCGAACCACATAAGTGCTAAACATTTACATCGTAATTTTTTTGACTGCATTATCTGATGCAGTGACCCTTGCCTTCGGCCTTCGTCAGGACTCTACTATAGATACAAAAATGTATACATAAAAATACATTCATATATACATAGAACAACTGATGAAAATTATACTTACAGCAGAATATATAATTAGTTGATGTTACATGTGTGGAACATAATTAATGTTTAATATTATGTAACGCATTATATAGGTATATTTCTTGATCAGAAAATTAAAAAAATAAAATTATCGTTGTTACATTAAATGCATGTCAAATTATCATTTAACTGACTGAATTCCGTCTATTACTTATTATTTATACGTATTTTATTATGTATATAATGTAAAAAAATTTCTGTGACATCTGAAAATTTACATATTAAAATGGTGTAAATTAGGTGTCCCCAGGTTTTCATGTAAAATTATACCGAATTTTTTTACGTTCGAATACTGATAATTTACAAGTCATCTCACAATAATACTATATATTTCCCATATTACAATCCATTGATAACAAAATCAACAAAAATGTGTTCTTAATTAATATACATAAGTAAATAATTTAATGTTATGAACAATATGTTTTTATTATTTATTGAAATAATAGATTAAACAATAAACAGTAATTACTAAATATTTTAGTTTATACGACACCAACTTCAAACATGTCAGTTCCAAATATATTTGCTTGACACTGATGTCAGGACAGGCAAAATAAAGTGTACAATTTGTCAAAAATGTCGCGAGCAGAGATAAAGTATGTAAAATGGTTTGTTTTAATATCATAATTGTTTTTAAGATAAACTATAAAGCTATGTTCACACGGTACGTGAGCCACGTGCGTGATCTAAGCTTTCACTCTTTACGCCTCGTACAAACTAGCAAAGCGTGCAATACGAATGTGACGTCAGCACTCACGATTATGTTTTTTCATAATTTTTCACCGCCATAATTCTTCGCCGCTACAATTATTGTTCGCTGCTACAATTCTTCGCCGCCACAATTTTTCGCCGCCACAATTTTTCGCCGCCACAATTTTTCGCCGCCACAATTCTTCGCCGCTATAATTCTTCGCCGTCATAATTCCTCGCCGCCACAATTCTTCGTTGTCAAAATTCCTCGCTGCCAGAATTCTTCGGCGCCAGAATTCTTCGCCGCCAAAATTCTTCGCCGCCACAATTATTTGCCGCACATATTTACATGTATTTCGCAGACTAATTGCTAGATAGGTTGGAGTAAAAAGTTAATTTTTATCTGTTTTACAGAAAGTTAATATACCTGAAGATTTTGGTTGCGCTCATTGTTAGATAGATTGGGTTAAATAGATATTTTTTTTTTATAAATATTTACGACGAAGAATTGTGGCGATGAAGAATTGTGTCGGCGAAGAATTGTGGCAACAAAGAAATTGTGGTGGCGAAGAATTATGACGGCAAAGTATTGGGGCGGTGAAAAATTGTGACAAAAAATTGTGGCGGCAAAGAGTTGTGGGTGAAGAATATTCCTAGTCCCACAACATTCACTAGTACGGGGGAAAAAAATGTACGCGCGTAGTTCGCGTCCGGTGTGAACGTAGCTTAAGAGTGTAGTACTTCTGGTTACGCCATCTTGTTAGTGTATCGTGTGACAAGGTATGTAGTTTGTAGGTGTTTTTCACATTCATATGTAAATTTTATCTGCCCACTTGTAACAAGTTACTAACTAGATTCTTACGAGATTTTCTTGACAGAAAAATTCATCAACTCTATCTAGCGTATGCAATATAAACAAGGATGGACTAAATAAATTTTATATGTGTAGATATAAATAAAATATTAGTTATTTCTTATTGCTAATTTATGGATTGCCGTAATAAAATATTAGATATGTGTTCATCAATTTATTCTCCGAATAATCTTAGGAAATATATTCTATTTTGACTTATGTAGTTTATTCACATTGAAAAAAAAGCAAAATATATGAAAATTTTCGCCAATTTCTATATATATTTAATTATTCCAATTTGAAAATATGTGCTTTTTGAGATTATAATAATATTACTTAGGTAATGTTAGATTCGAATCCGCTGGCCGGCAAGGTCAGGTATTAATTAAACAAAATCGGACATATCAGTTTGATCAACTGCTTGTCTTAAAATATCAGTAGTTTAGGTTACTGGCCGAAACGAAAAGTGTCTAAATGAATGATCACAGAACAAATACTTGATACCTACTTTATACCAAATATAATACTCAATAATGTTACTATTATATTAAACATGACTAGGGATCTAGGTACTTTGTATTTTGTCACCTAGTAACTTGTTTCTATGTTTTGTTTATTTATTATTTTTGTCATATGTATATTTTTTCCTGATGATTAATGTACGTAGAGTATTTCTAAATGTCGTATTTTAATTAAAAATTATACAGAACTTAATCCTAAAGTTTTTTATTTTATAAAAAAAAAACTATCGTTTAAAGTTAATATGAAACAAAAGACAAACATTTTGTTCCTATAAATATTTTTCTGTAGAGAATTATTCTGGAATTGTTGAAAACAAATAGAACAAATCCGTATGCTGGTACCATCAGACATTTTTTTTATTGTAGTCTGAGCAGTCAAAAATTTGACAACGCATATTAGGTCGTAATGTAACAGCTTGTGAAGATAGCAAAACAGTTTCATTATAAAAAAGGGGCTAGGAGCTTTTCTCATGACCTTGACAAGGCCATAACCTATGACCTCACATGCATCTCACACCACCTAAAAATATACTATATATTATATATATATATATATATATATATATATATAAAGACTATTTTTTGTTCCTAGTCCGGTATCAGTAGCGTAGTAAGGAAAAATTTTATACTGATTTTTATTTCTGCTTTTATACTTTGATTAAATTATGACAAAAATAATAAAGAATACTATAATGTTATATATCGATTTATATAATATTATAATTTATTAATTTGAATAATTTATATATATATTGTCATATATTTACAGTTTGGTTAAAAATAATTCTTAATAATACAATTTTTTAATACAATATATTAATTTTAAGAAGAACATATAAATATATTCGGCTGCTCATATAAAATAATGTATTTATTGTACTATATTTACAATAATTACAGAAAAAATTAACATAAAAAAATATTACAAACAGTTTTTCAAAAATTTACAATATTTTTAACCTCAAGCCGTACTTAACACTTGGGTTTTAATCTTACTTATACACTTATGATTTTAATCTCTTCAATTTACATACACAATAACGCCATGTACCCAAAAGAGTGTGGCACAAACTCTTTCTACTATCCCGAAATTAGTTTCCTTCAAACATTCATATACAGATAAGGAATTCTAGTATCATTCATATTCATGGCACCTCTCATACATGCTATTCTATTCCTACCACTTGGAAACATTCACTCACGCAAGCCACCCAGTCAATCATACCACTCCATCGTTTCATCGGACGTCCATGAAAACATATACCTTATTAATTTAATCTTGATAATATTACAATATTATAAAATTTAGTGATACTAAATTCAAATTATTTACTTTATCTTATTTTTGTCCAAAATTACGGCTGATCAAATTAAATTTTTTTAAATATAAATATTGTGCAATTTTTTTTAAACTTTTATAGCAGTGTACGTTAAAAACCCTTGCTCACTGTAATAAATTTCTAACTGCAATATAGATTCCAACTCCCGTTCAGATGTGAAATAGTAAAACATAGAATAAATGTACATTACATTTATTTTATGATTAATTATTCCACATTTTATATAGATTTGGAAATACAGACCAGACCCCCTATATAGCTGAAGAGAGAGAGAGAGAAAAAAACTGAGTACATCACTGGTGGCCGATATGACATCCTATATTAAAACGTCGCATACAAAGAAATACTATAATATTTTTTGACAAATTGTGCAAAACAACTTTTTTGACGTGTACAATCGTACATTATTCAGTATCAGATGATGAAGATAAAGACGGCATACCGTACAAAAAGAACGACAAAGACAACACACATAACCAACAAAAAAATAACGAAATTGTGAATAAGAAAAAGTGAACGAGAGAAAAAGAAAACAATATCGAAATGCTTGTGACTTAAAAAATATCGTTTATCATCTACGGATATTTAGCGGGAAAATGAAACGTTCCTAATTTGATTTATTTTGTCATGGTTACAAAGAAGGAAAAAAACATACGGCCGGCCGGGCCGTGACTAATTTGTTTTGCATGAAGCTTGTTCGAAAATTTCGGAATAATCTAATACACATAATGGTTTCGCTTTTATGTCACTGCCGGGAATCATGACGTTTATTATATTAAACATGATTCAGGTTTTAATCAGGTAAATTTCGAAATTAATCGTGTTAGAAAATTCTAATCAGAAAATTTCGAATAAGCTACAAACTTGAAAAACGATTCATATTTCGGTCTTTTTAAATCATTTAATTTTTAACTTGCACCTAAATCTTTGTTTTTATTATTCATAATACGTTTACATACATAGGTACACAATCATATCATATACTCGAAATGCTGTGGCACAAACTCTTTTTAGTATCCCGAACTTAATTTTTTCTCAACATTCCCATCTACACAAATAACTCTAGCTTCATCCACATTCTTTTTTTTAATTTTCAACTTCCACCTAAAGCTTTCTTTTTTTATTTTTCATAATACATTTCCATACATATACAATCATAAATCATACCATGTACCCAAAATGGTGTGGCACAAACTCTTTCCACTGTTTTCACATTCTTTTTTTAAATCTTTAAATTTTCAACTTCATCGTAAAGCTTTTTTTAATTTTACATTACCATAATAATACTATAGTCACGCCATATACGAAAAAGGGTGTACCACAACCTCTTTCCACTATCCCGAAATTAATTTCCTCCAAACATTCCTAACCAGACAAGCAACTCTAGCTTCATCCACAGTCTTTTTTTTAAATCTTTAGATATTCACCCTCAACTTAAAGCCTTTCTTATTTTTCATAATACATTTGCAATATACAATCACATAATGTATCCAAAATAATGTGGCACAAACTCTTTCCACTGTCTCGAAATGAATTTCCATTAAACATTCCTATTCAGATAAGTAACTCTAGCTTCAACCACATTTATGATACCTAGATATGCATGCTCTTCTGTTACTACCACTTGGAAACATTCTCTCACGCAAGCCATTCTTTCAATCATTCCATTCCAAATAGACATGGGACATCCACTTGCAAACGTATACCTGCAAAAACATTTACATGTATTCTTTTAACTAAACGATCATTAGACATTCGCTCAAGATAATCGAACCATCTTCACTAATTAACACCAACATTTAATTGTTTTCTGTAATTAAATTTTATACTTAAAAAGAATATGGGACAACCCCATTCGACTGGAAGTTTGTAAATAATTAGTACAGTATTAACATAGTATGTTATCTATTCTTATAGTTGAACTAAATACATTGCATTATAATATAATATAATAATTTTAATTTATGAAAATTTATGTTTAAACGTAGGTTAGAACAAGTACATAATTACTAGCTATTTAACTATTTAAGTATTGTTGTACATTTTTTTTTATAATGTATAATTTACCTTTCAAATGAATGGCTCAGTTACCTTTTACAATTTGACTTTTTTTTTGAATAAATTTGACAGTTTTTTGTATTGTATATTAATATGGCTGTATAGTCTGTTTCATCTCTAATGTACTCTGAAAGAAAAAAATACACTAGAACTTATGAAGAGCCACAAAAAACTGAGACACTATGAGTGTGATATTTTGCAATAACAATATAAAATTCAGATGTGGCGAGCTCAATTTACTGTTACCTCTCAAAGTACTACACTGAGTAAAATTTTGTTTTAGATCCAAGATTTTTACTTTTCACTCAAAAGTAAACATGTTTTTGAACTATAAACTTATGTTTTTCTAATAGAAATCTAGTAACTTGGTCTACAGAAGTCTGTACACTGATTCTCTCTCTATACCATCTAATTCAAACTTGTATCTTTTTTGAGATAGAGTGCCACAGTCACATATCAAGTGTAGAGATGTTTCAAATGCCTCTCCACATTTCCTGCATATAATCGTACCTTAGACTCCATACAAGTTCTAAGACTGTTTTCAAATAATAATTGAAGTGAATATTCAAATTTAGTTTGTTACGTAACAAGCTTTAGAACTAATGACGATATTTTAATTAAATATAATTAATTAACCGTCGTTAATATAATAAATGATTCGTAATTAGTTGTTAATAGATTTATCTATATCTTACATTTTAAATCAGCGTGAAATTGGCAAAAACTTCGAAAAAAGAAAAATAAACGATTTTATCTAGCCTCTAAGACATATAAGCCGTCATAATAAATTATTTCTTTTATATATACAAGCACAAGTTAATGCTCTGCCTTCATAGTTCAAAGAAATTAGCATTTCACTTAAAATACTTTAAATTATCCAGTGTATATCAAACATTTTTATTTTTCACTTAAATTATCAAGTATTATTATTATATACAATTATCACATAAAATATATGAATACATACACAATTATGCCATGTAGCCGTAAGAATGTGGCACAAACTTTTCCTCTTATGCAGACATTAATTTCCGCCAAACAACTCTATCCGAATAAGCAACTTTTGTTTCATTCACATTCACTTACATGCTATCAATTAGAAGCATACGCTCACGCAAAACACTCACACTCATACCTCCTCATTTACTCATCGGACGTCCACTTCGATGTCACTCACATTCATTCTTATAATTCGTTATTTCTCACTCAAAACGAGTAAACAAAAATATAATTCTATATCTATAAGTGATAACTATGACATTAAAAGTTTAATATCGATTTTTATTTGTCGATTTAAAATCGACTTTAGTTAATGTTAATATATATGATGATAAATACGATTAGGTGAATCAATTTATAAATATTAGAATATTGTGAATATTAGAAGTTTATTAAATTGAAAAATAGTCGACTGGTAAATTTTATAAATAATAAGTAATAGACGAAATTTGTTCAGATAAATATTTTTATTTATTATCTTCTATGCCAACGTTTCGGCAGTCACTATTGCATTTTTTCAGGGCTCTACAATGAATACAAATATATATATATATATATATATATATATATATATATATATATATACATAAAAATACATTCTTATATATCTATATAATAATAATATACAGAGCAACTGAACAAAAACACACTTACAGCAGAATATATAATTAGCTGATGTTACATGTGTGGAACATAATTAGTGTTTCATATTATGTAACACAATATATATATATATATATATATATATATATATATATATATATATACATCACTTGGTCAGAAAATTAATAAAATAAAATTGTCGTTGTTACATTAAATGCATGTCATTACAAGTTTATACTTAATATTTTTAAAGTCAAAATATTAAATAAAAATATTACGTCATCTGGCGAATCAAACCTACAATCTCTTGATTTCATTTTTTCAGACTTTAAAATTTTTAGATATAAACTTGTAATATTAATAATATTCATATTAAAGTGTTCATTATGATATCGAAAGTAAAGTTTCATCAAATAATTGATAAATTTTACTGCTTTACTTTACAAATTTTGATAGAATTTAGAAATATGTTAATGTACAAATTTTTATTAAAGATCATAATATAATATTTGACGAAATTTGATAGACGGACTAATAATATTTGTCCTAAGCTGTAATAATCTCGTATTATTTATGAATACCTTAAGATTTATATTGTCACTAATTGAACATTTACAATAATAACACGCATATGAATTTCATGTTTATTATGTATAAATAAAATATTAAAAAAAAAAAACAAATGAAAAATTATCGTACAGCGAGATCACTGCCAACTGAACGATATAAAAAGATATTAGCTATGTTAAAATAGTTAAACAAATGTTTTATGGTCACTATAACTAGCCATTAAGAAAATAAATTCGTTACAAAATAAAAGAATATCGCCTACATGGCCAACTTTGATATATTAGTTGACTTAACAAATAAACAGTACTATAAATTATTTTAGAAACTTTTGCTTTGCTTAAGTTTCGTATTGGTTTCCTCCAAATGAGACGTAGGTCGTAGATTATATCGTACAGTTGCTTCTTTCACAAATCACTTGAATAATTTATGTGTTAAACATTTTAGGACAATTACCTCCATTTTTGAGTCTGCTAAACTCATTAGTTTACACGAAATACATATTTGAAAACTATTTTTAATAATTTATTGTTATCGGTTTAAGAATGGATAAATTTTTATCTATTGAAAATTAAGTTATTAAATTTAGAAAGTCTGTATGCAAATTGACAACATTATTCAAATGAACTTTATTGAAAATGCCGGCAAAAATTCTAATGATGAAAGAAAATTACGACCAATAAGGTGTTAAGACAGAATTTCAGAAGCACTAGTACGAGTATATGCAATAATAATTCTCATATTGTTTATATAGTTTTATTTATTTATTTTAGGCATAGGTATTATGTTGTTTTGGGAATGTGATTTTACATCATTAACGTTTTCATGACAATCTCTATAATAAAGAAACAATTCATGTATATAATTATATGAACTGTTTTGTTGTACAAAGTCTCATTCAGACTGCTGTTTCAGTTTTAATTTTAGTTTTAGTTTTACGCACAAGCACAAGAATTTGACCAATCCAAACGCTTTGTATCAAAACTAAAAGTGTGTTGAGTGTTTGAATTGGTTGAATTCTTGTGCTTGTGCATAAAACTAAAACTAAAACGGCAGTTTGAATGACACTTAAGTCTATAATTCAATTAGGTAAAAATTTATATATTAAAAATTAACAAAGATCAACATAGCGTTACGAGGGACAAAACTAAGTTTATGTTAATTTTTGTATTTCTTTAATTTTAATAAATATATTAAAATAAAACTACTTTGGGTTAAAGTTCTGTATTCATCAGGATAAATAATACAAATGACATTTACAGTAAATAACAGAACATAGAAACAAGTTAATAGATAACAAAACACAAGTAACTAGATCATAAAATTTATAGATTTTTAGTTAATGGAAGGCAAATTTAATTTAACTCAGTGCCTTCACAGTGATTGATGTTATTTACTGTATGTCATTTGTATAATTAATTCTGCTGAAGATTAATATTAATACAGAACTTTAACCTAAAGCAGTTTTATTTTAATATAATGAGTTCTGAAAGATTTTTTACTATGTTCTGTATTCATATTTATTTATAATCGACGTTTCGACAAACTCGATATCCGTCTTCATCAGAGAAATTAATACAAAATCATGAGTTTTGAAAGATTTTTTACTATATATTATTATTACGCATTACAATTCTCACCTTCTTATTATTAAAATTGTTCTTACATGTTTTCAAATATTTAAATTAGTCATGAATATATTTAATTAGTTGGTTTAATGAATTGTTTAACCTGTCAATTATCAAGTTTGGTGTTAAAAAAATCAATAAATGCTTCTGTGGAATTCCATATAATTATTTCGACTGTTCTGCTATGCTATGCCCTGTTAAGATAAATTGTCAATATTTGAATGCTGCTTTAAAAGTACTTTCAGTCAAAAGTACTATACTTGTCGCATATTACAAATTGTGTTTTTGTTCTGTTTTTTGTTAATAAATATAATTAATATATTTGATATTATTATTTATATTTACTATTTCTAAGTAAACACAAACCTAAATAAAACTCTTGAAAATAATTTGAATTCGAAACCGGATCAAATGTATTTAATTTGACATTTTCAAAGGCCATATTAAAAATTATTAAGTCAAGTTAAATTACATAATTGACAATTGCAAAAAAAACATGTATAATATGGTAAATTAATTATTTTACTTAAAATTTCAAAATGATATCATTTTTACAGAAAATTTATGTAAACCATCGTTTTGCTAAAATAATATGTAATGTTTTTTACCACGATTTTTATGTAAAATTGCAACTTTTTTTTGCAGTGCGTATTTATATTTATTTTTTGAGGGCTTGAAATAAAAATAGTTGCTATATGTCACTCATTTTATGTTTGGTTCAGATTGCTTGGTCTCGCAAATATCGACGGGACTCAACGCAATATTTTGTCAATTCTAGTTTCTAGATGTACTGATTTGAAATTGAAACATTGTTACAGCATAACTTTTCTATAGATACGTAAATAGTGATTGTTGATCGTTGAACTTTTGACATCCACTGTTCTGCAGTAGTCGCGATGTAAACAAGGAATATAATGGCTTGACTTTTATGGTGTTGAAAAGAAAGCAAGTGCTGTTTGTTTTTTCTTCTATTTCTTCTAAAGAAAATGTTAGGAATTATCACCGTATCAATAGTAATAGATCGTTATGCCATATTTGCAAAAGAAGTCTGTGTTCTTTTACTATACTATATAGTACTTACTATAGGTAAGCAAGATATGGAAGGACTTACGAAACAAACAATTATACGCAACTGTCAAATATAATACCTATCATACACTTTTCGAAAAAGTACTTACACTGTAAAAAAATCCATGAAATTTTATATGCTGTGTGAAAAAGTACAAGAAATGCAATGTACACGGTGCACTTTTTAATTATTAATTCAGAACGTAGTAAAAAATCTTTTAGAACTCATTATATTAAACTAAAACTGCTTTAGGTTAAAGTTTTGTATTGATATTTATTTATAATCAGCAAAATACAGTAAATATCATCAATTATTGTGAAAGCACTGAGTTAAATTAAATATGACTTCCATTAATTAAAAAATTATAAAATTTTTATAATCTAGTTACTTATTTGTTGTCTAATAACTTGTTTCTATGTACTGTTATTTACTGTAAATGTCATTTGTATCATTTATCCTGATGAAGAGGGACGTTGAGTTTCGTCAAATGTCGATTTTAAATAAATATTAATACAGAACTTTAACCTAAAGCAATTTTATTTTAATATATTTATTAAAATTAAAATAATACAAAAATATAGTTTACATAATTTATATACTGTGTGAAAAAGTGCAAGAAATGCAATGAGCACGGTGCACTATGCATTTCTTGCGGATTAACACTCGACGGGACCCTAGGCGATTGCAAACGAGAGCCTCCTCCAGTTTTGCTCACCCCCTCCTTCGGCATAAAAATACAATAACTAATATTTAAATAAAATTTATTTATAATTAAAATAACATTAGCAACTGCTAAATCAAATATGAGATTCAGAAAAACTTTTTTCTGCATTTCAATTTGCTAAACTTGTCAATGATGTCGTCCTTGTTTAATTACTTTATCAAAAAGGTCAAAGTTTTTATTTTATTTTGTCGGGGCCCCTGTCAATCGGGGACCCTAGGAAACTGCTTAATTTTGTTTGCAAAATTAGATTTGTCAGAAACTGCATATTCGACCAAAAAACACGGTCAAATGTATTTAATTTGACATATCCGATGGCTTCATTAAAAACTATTAAGTCAATGATTAATTGCATTATTGCACTATATATAATATATTATATACTATTGCATTATTTACTTTCGCTTGAATTTTAATTTGATTATTGATAATGTGTTAAAGGGTACAAGAAATGCAATGTATACCGCTCAGGATGTTCAAAAATTGTATATTCGACCAAAAAAACATTAATTCTCACAAATCACGTAACACAAATATAAATAATATATACTCCTACATATTATTCTACATCTGTTAGTACAGTTAAGGTTACTTGACATTTATTATTATTTATTTTTAGTTTAATTTCGTTTGGAACGTTTGAAGCAAAAGTCGTGTATGTTACTCCTCGGAATAGAAAGCTCATTTTGTGTTTCACCCAGATTGTTTGGCTGGTCGGATTTGCCTCGGACATAAATATCTGGGCTCAACACAATAATCATCGTTTTCTACTCCTCGTAAAATAATATAATATTTTAATATATGTATAATAAACACCCATATCATATTTCTATCTTCACTATTTTGAAAAAAAAATATGTTCAAAATCAAAAACAACAAAAGAAAATCCTGCATAGGGAAACTTTCATTTTTATTACAATTTGATCATCATTATGACTTTCATGAACCGTCTATAATACCATAAAATTTAGTAACTTTATTTGACGACCGATACCTCGTTAATTCTACCAACTGTATAAGCATCATCAAAGACAAAAGAACAGCGATATTTAAACAATAATAATCTATTTTTATCGATAGAACACAAAAGTTTGCGATGCGATTTTGTTACTCTCCAATCACCCATGAAATTAATTTCCGAATCTAACATTATATATATATATATATATATATATATATATATATATATATATATATATATATACTAATTGTGAGATGCTCTGCCAGTTATTTTCGGAAGTACTAATTCGGGAATTGTAACAGAGAATATTTTTAGAATTTTTTTTTCATTATCATAGTGATAAAAATAAATATGAAATTTGACCTACAATTACGGTTTATTTATTTATTTGAAGACATTTGTAAGTAAATGTATTTTTAGGAAAACCTTTTGTTTTAATTTTTTTAATTGATTCGAAGTGACAAATTTAGTATTTTTGAAAAAAATCATTTTTCTTCTGAATTCATTGATGTAACACACGCATATCTTTATTTGTATTAAAAAGTAACAAAAAAAAAAAAACAAATAAATGATATACAATACAATATGAAAAAATTTTAAATTTAGTTCACCTTGGAAATGTTGTCTTTATCTATCGTTAGTTCTTTACCACCAGCACAGCACGTTGATCACAAATTAAATCAAAGTTAATAATAATTGTAAAAATAACACATTTAACTGAAACAGGATATAATTTAATAAAATAACAGCATTTTCGAAACTAAGTTAGTTTTACCTATTTCCAAATTAATTTTCAATTTTAATTTAATTGTATCCTTACTTTTTAGAGACCCTATGTGTATATATATATATATATATATATATATATATATATATATATATATATATATATATAATAGATTGAATTCAATGGGAAATAGTCAAAAAATTTGTTTTGTTTTTCAATTCTTCAACAGAAAATGTAAGTAATAATATTGTAGTTATTACTGTTAATTTTTGTGGTTTTATTTGACAAAAATTTTACAGCAATTGCTATATAGTTCTCGCCATGAATATCTGTCTTTTCGTAATAATTATTATACATAATTATGTATACGCGATACAAATTTGCCGAACTAAGCTAAGATCTACATCATAGAATACAAATTAATTTGTCATATATCAGTAGTGAGCAGAAGAAGATAATCGCTACGTATGTCTAACAAAATCATACACTTAGTTTTACGAAAAGACAGATTTTCATGGCGAGAACTATACGCCTGACATGTAATGCTGTTAACGATAATCTTGATAACAATACAGACTAATAACTGCCTCATGTAAGAATGCTAAAACAATTTTTAAAAGACCGTTGTACAAATTCCAAATAATTTATTTGGCTGTTATATATCGGAAACCAAATGTGAACTGCATATTCAATGCAGGTCTCATTAATGTAAAATATAAAATACGTAATAATATATATATATATATATATATATATATATATATATATATATATATATATAATGTTGCAAACATATAATTTTAAAGTGAAAGAAAAATACAAAAAAAATGAAAATTATTTTGACCCAATTTTTATGTTATTCAAATTATATAGAAAACATATAAGTGATATATCATTTTTGGAATTTTATTTTTATAAAAGGAAATCGTACAATTATTTGCGGCATAATTTTTTTCTTTCACATAATATGCAACAATTTTTAAAAATTTTCAACTAATTGCATTCACAGAATATTCCACCATATAGTCATTGGATTTATTAAATGATTTCTAGCTAAATAACATTGATTCGTATTCTCACCTCATTTTTAAAATTTTATTTCAAATGACTTCTAAAAAGTTTATTTCAATTTTATAATACAAGCTGGTCCGAAAAAGTGTGTTTTCTCTTTATAAAAGAATAAGAATTTATTTATAAAATTAAATTACATAAGTATTTTTTTTAACAAAAACATGAGATAAGAATATAGTACATATTTCTTAATTTTTTAAGTTTAGAGTTAAGCAATAGACTACCTAAACTCATATTCAAAAATACATACTGTTATATATATATATATATATATATATATATATATATATATATATATATATATATATATACAGGATGTTCGTTCGCTTGGTTGATATAGGGCAATAACATGGGATTTCGATAATATGCAGAATACTACTTTCTGAAGTAAAATTCGGAGAAATACTTAGAATACTTTTCGATAAGGAATAAAAAGTTATATAATTTGGTTTTAGTTTTAATTTGCTAGCATGTACCGTTTGGGCGCTAGAATTTTTTTTAAATGTTTTTTAAAATTTTCAATAATTTTTCCTGCTAAATCAATATGAGTTAAAGAAAAAAGTTACTTAGCTATTATGTAGATAATTTTTTTCTCAATTTTACTGAATTTTTTCAGATTTTTTTGAGCAAATTTTGAAAAAAGTCTTTTTTTCGAAATAAGGTTTTTTTTAAAATTTGCTCAAAAAAATCTGAAAAAATTCAGTAAAATTGAGAAAAAAATTAGCTACATAATAGCTAAGCAACTTTTTTCTCTAACTCATATTGATTTAGCAGGAAAAATTATTGAAAATTCTAAAAAACATTTAAAAAAAATTCTAGCGCCCAAACGGTACATGCTAGCAAATTAAAACTAAAACCAAATTATATAACTTTTTATTCCTTATCGAAAAGTATTCTAAGTATTTCTTCGAATTTTACTTCAGAAAGTAGTATTTTGCATATTATCGAAATCCCATGTTATTGCCCTATATCAACCAAGCGAACGAACACCCTGTATATAAATAACAGTATGTATTTTTGAATATGAGTTTAGGTATATATATATATATATATATATATATATATATATATATATATAAATAATCAGAAATATCAGCAGAAATTACAGTCATCTGACTTTAATTTTAGGCGATTGTGTTTATCTAGTGGTTAACTCCTTTTCAGTGCTTTGGTTTTTAGGTAAAATTACCGAATTTAAATTACAGTATACATCATCATATCTAGAATAGATCGAAACGTCGATTTTTAAATAAAATTAATACAGAACTGTATCCTGAAACTTTTTTATTATAATCATATAAGTAAGTTTCATATTTTTTTACAAAAAAAAAAACGTTAAAAAATATTTTTTACAATTCAACGAAGCATTTATAAATTTGGACTGCTAGAAAGCTTTGCTACTTTCAATACATATAAATTCAAAAGTGTAAGCAATATGAACTACTGAGTTAATCGCCAGATAACCAGGATCTCGAAAAATCGCCTTATATTGACGGTGTTAATAGTAAAAAATATGAAGTTACTTACACATCTCTTCGCCAAGTACCCACGTTTCAGGTTTGCTATTCACCTCCACAAGCACTGTAGGCGTACATACCAACAATACCATTAAATCAGCTACGCTCAGATTTACCAAGAAAATATTCGTGCTGTTTCTCATATCTTTACTCTTGAATATCACAATGGGCACCATGACATTGCCTATAACACCTAGACACATAATCACCACACAGAACACCATCGATGTGTTTCGGATATAGGTGGGAAAAACGGGACTGTCCGTATCATTTTGGTCAACCCTCGTCTGATTATTCTCTCCAAGGTTTGTGGTATAGAAATAATTCACTGTCGTTGTTACATTCAAATCGAGCGGGATTTGATCCACCGATGTTGATGTAACTATAGATGCTAGTGTTGATAACATAGCACTTTTCGAAATTTGTCATTTGTTTTATTGATCAGATTTTGGCTTTGTCGTGGAATTTATTGATATTTTTCGCCTCTTATCGTTCCGATGTTTGGAATAAATTATTCAAATACATATTATCTTTGAAATTGTTATTTCCTATTCTTCTTGTCATGATGTTATTAGATTGTTTTACGATTTCAAACTGTCAAAATTGGATAATATACATTAGGTATAGGATATATTTATCAAATCAATTTATATACGTCATCTTTAGTGAAAACCGAATCGAACACGTTTGCAAATAACAGTAATTCAGTATGAGCAACTTTAGCAACGATTTGAAATTTCTTACAAATTTAAAGAATTTGCTTGCTAATATTTTGTAAATTAATGAGTCTATTCTGTTCACATCTCTAAAGCCTGTAGCGTAACAGAATCTTACAGGGTTTTTTAGTCATGGAAATTTTTTAACAGACAAAGACAAAATACTCTGCAACGCTACAGGCCTTACAGATGCGAACAGAATAAGTCCATAAATGTAAAGTATTAGCTTGTCATATGTGCAAAAACTGTCTGTACGAGAAACATTTGCTTAAAATGTTTTACAGATTTTTTGTTTTCAAGTGTATCAAATATTGATATTTCGTTACTATATTAGATATGTTACTATATTACTAAATATGACTACACAGTCAAGTGTATTTCATCTGACAATTAAGTTGTTAACTAACAGTTTTGTTCATTTTTGCTCGAATTTAAATTTGATTATTGAAAATATGTTAAGAAATGCAATGTAAACCGCTAAATTTGTCAAAAACTGCATATTCAACCAAAAAACACGTTCAAATGTATTTAATCTAACATCTCCGGCGGCTATATTGAAAATTATTAAGTTAAATTAATTGATAGTAGCTTTGTTTATTTTCACTTGAATTTTATTATTGATAATGTGTGATGAAGTTTTTTATTATGCTATTTCACAATAAAAAAGAAAAATCCTTTATTGGCCAATTTCGGAAATTATGACATCATCAAAAAAAAAAAATGTATTATTCCTGATGATGACCAAAAAGAATTTCTATTTTTTATTGTAAAAACTAAACCGAGCATTTTATTTTACTAAGTTGGTACATAATTATCAGGCGTTTCTTAAACAATATTAATTATAAAAAAATATTTTTATTAAAAAAAGTAAACAAAACAGCAATTTTTATTAACAAATAACTCGCACAAAAACGCCTGATAATTAATTATGCACCAACCCAATAATTCAATTCATAGTGTTTCACCGAATGCCAATAGCTGCTTCAATTGAATTTATTGATTGTTAATCTTATTTATTATAATAACGTGAATAAACTGATTCGATAACCACCTTTTATATTTAATTACTTCTTTGAATTTTTATAAAATTGGGTAATGTTTGTTTTGAGCAAAATTTTTAAATAATTTTGGAATCGTTTTTGTTTTTATTATTATATTGTAGCTGTCCAGAAAATAAATTTTTTCTTTAATCGTATCATAATATTAATATTATGTTATCGTATTGCCTATGTCATTATGTATTACTAGTACAATAATGACATTATTATACAGCAGTTAGTATATACACTACTGGTGGCAGCATCAAACATAACTGCAACGTCAACTGCATTTAATCTGATATTCTCGACGGCCACATTGCAAAACACTATTACGTCGCGTTAAGTTAAGCTAATTGACAATTGAATTGTTTATTTTCGCCTAAATTTAAATATGATTTTTGAAAATGTGTGAAGAAATACAAGAAATGCAATATGCACCGGTAAAGGGTGGTTAGAAACTTCATATTTGACCAAAGAAACACCATCAAGCGTATTTAATTGAGCATCTCCGTCGACTATATTAAAAATTATTACGTCAAGTTAAGTTAATTGACAATTATATTGTTTATTTTCGCTTGAATTTGATTATTGACAATGTGTGAAGAAGTGCAAGAAATCGGCAATGAATACCGTCAAATTTGTCAGAAATTGTATATTCAACCGGAGAAACATTAACAAATATAAATAATATATACATACTATTCTATTCTAAAACGATTAGTAAGTGGCATGTAATTTTATAGTTTAGTATCTCGTTTAAAACGCTTGAAGAAAACAATCGTTATGTCGCTCGGAATAGAAAGCTCATTTTGTATTTCGCCCAGATTGCTTGACCTCGGCTTTGCCTCAGCCACATATATCTGTTCCAACATTGATAATGAATAATTTTAACATCTTTGAACTGTCTTTTAATTCTAGCGTCTACAAGTACCAAATAACAAAATTGTTTTAAATGTGCTTAAAATACTAAATAAAAAATAAATATATAAAATTTACGAACATTAAAATAAAATATGAGATAATATTTTTATCTTTTTGAAATATCATTTACCTGATAAAATTTATTTGACTCGACAATATTAAAAAGTTTTAATATTCACATATTTCTATAACTTTCAACTTTAACTTCAAATATATTACCGCATTTTAAATTTCATTCGAAATT
Organism: Clivina fossor; assembly: GCA_963966155.1. Lineage (NCBI taxonomy): Eukaryota > Metazoa > Arthropoda > Insecta > Coleoptera > Carabidae > Clivina > Clivina fossor. Next base: position 9,275,779 of record OZ014550.1, read on the forward strand.
AAATAAAAACGTTGATTTAAAGCACAAAATGAAAAACTTCTAATAGCTTTTCTAACTACAAAAGAAAAAATTCCAGAAAATTAAATTTGACGATTGAACCATTCAAGTTGTATATGAAAACTTGAGCAATATATAAACAAATATATTTGCTTCATCTGAAAGATTCGATTTTTTTTTGTAATTTGTAAAGAAGTGGGTTATATTTTTAAGACTTTCTAAATTTACTTCTAAAACTATATATAAATACATATAAATAAATTTAAAAGATGCGGAAGAAATTAGAGTATATTATAAATATATTTAGTTTAGATAAAACATGAAAAATTGTATCAAATAAAAATTGAATTTATTATGTTCATTAGTTATACAGTGAATGTAAGATTGATGATAAGTGTAAAAATAATATTTTTTCAAAATAAAACTGCTTTAGGTTAAAGTTCTGTGTTAATATTTATTATAAAAGATACAAATGACGTTGAGTTCGTCGACACGTCGATTATAATAAATATTAATACAGAATTTTAACTTAAAGCTGTTTTATTTTAATATTATGAGTTCTGAAAGATTTTTTACTATGTTAATATTTTTTTAGATAAAACATCTGTCATCATCATTTTTGTTCAATATTGGCAAAAAACATGTTAAATAATTCATTTTTTAACATTTTGATTTTTTAATTTTATAATATTTGTTATACACGAAACAATAAGGCCCGTATAATAAGCAATGCTTTTTTGTCCGTTTTTCAAACTTCTAATAACATATTTATTAAAATAAAACGGTTTTAGAATTTAGTTCTGTATTTATTTTTATTACTATTGGAAGTTTCAATGTACTCTACGTACATCATCTTCATCAGATAAAAATGAATATAGAAACAAGTTACTAGGTAAGAAAGTAAATAACTAGATCATGAAATTTATAAATTATTAATTAAAGGAAGACAAATATTTTTTCAATATAGTCACACTGGTCGATGTTGTTATCTTTGAAAATTTCTATTGATTCTCTTATCAATCTAATGTTAATATTTATGGGTCTTGCAATTATTATAGCATCGTCAAAACGTGGAATTGTAAATAAAATTAATACAGAACTAAATACTAAAGCTTTTTATTTTAATATAATGAGTTCTGAAAGATTTTTTACTATGTTAATCTAAATAATATTTGTAAACAATACATGAATTATTATTATTAAAATAAAAAAGCTTTAGGATTAAGTTCCTTATACATTTTAGTTAAATATCGATAATTGGATATACTCTACATATATCTTCATTAGCAAAAAATAATATAAATAATATAAATAATATATAAACAAAACATAGAAACAAGAAGGCCTGATTAATTTTTTTTAACTTTTTCTAAATAATTTATAAATTTCTTAATCTAGTTACTTTGTTACAGAGTATATCGAAACGTCGGTATATAAATAAAATATACACAGAACTTAATTCTAAAGCTTTTTATTTTAATGCGTTCTGGAAGAATTTTTACTGTGATAGTTATTATTATTACAAATAAAAATACACTTTAATTGGTGTTATGAATCGGGCATTAAATAAATAATAACACTTGACTTAACGAAAGAAGTTGCTTGACTGTTAAATCTACAAACAAATTAATTGATGTGTCATATCACACATTTCATATAACTGACAATTTAATTTATTTTTAATTTATGCAAGTAATCTTGTGAATGTAACGATAAAATATTTATAAAATTTTTAACAAAAACTAATGCAATTAAATTAAATAAGTAATAGAATTTGGTACTAGGTTTGGTAAAAAAGTTAGTAGCATATATTTTATTTACTTTTATATACCGTTTCTATACTTGTAAACTACTAATAAATTTTAAAAAAATGCTGATATTATTTCAAAATATTTATAATTTTAAAAAAATCTCTTCTGACGCTTTTTATAAAAAAATACTTATTGATATTTATTTAAAATACTGGCAATTTTTATTTTATTGATGTAACACTATTTGCAATATTGACAGTTTTGTGTTTATATATTGACAATAAAATTATCGAACATATTTAACACAATACATATGTAAATATTATTATTATCTATCTGCCTTTGACACTTATAATGAAACATAAATGTTACTTTTTCTATAAAAATATCAAAGAAAATTTTATAATGAGGAAAAAAGGAGCAATAACAAATGTCACGACTATATTTTATGTGATTCGGACATACGTTACCAAAACAACTCAACTATAAACTAATGTCCTTCACGAAAAGATCTTTACGATAATCGAATCAAAAATAACTTGAAAGGAAAAAAGTAAAATTTGATTATGATAAATTTACGTGAAATAAGTGTTAAATTACTAGCTATTTATATAATCTCGATGTTTAGAGAACGAAGTTAATAAATAACAATTAAGTTTGAGTTTTGATTGCAATAAACAATATTTATTTATCTAATCGTTGAAATTTATATTTAATTTTAGGCTTCACTAAACAATTCAATTTATTTAAAAATCAATTAAAATTCATTTGGAAAATGCATGCTCGATAAAAATGAAATTAGAAAATTTTGCTCAACACAAACGGTTTTCTTATTAAGCTTTCAAATTCTATTCAGTGTAATTACCCAATTTCATTAACAAAAACAATAAGATTTTCTTCACATTTTAAAATTCTTTACCACTCAATACGATCTGGCATTTGTTGTTGTTGGCTGTTTTTTTTTTTTTTTTAATTTTTTTGCGAGAACAATTGAAACTACATTTTCATAGTTTTACATTTTAATTATATTTTTATCACTTTTTGCACTGTTTGTTTATATAAATAGAGATTACAATGTAAAGTTTATTTATTTGTCGTTTTCAATTCGATTACGAAGCAATTTCATATAGTAACAAAACATTTTCTGTACGGGAAATGAGTTCAAAATTTTCGCGATCTTTTCACGGATATTCCGCTAACACTTTTCAACATACTTCTCTGTCCAAGCGCGTGAATGCTACTAACAGCGAGCCGTTCATTCACAAAGATAAGAAGAGCTGGTACTACAGTTCTCAAACTGTTTACCATTCGAGATTCTACTAAAAAATTGATCCAACCACACTTTACACAACATTTTTTTATACTGGAAAATGATAATGTTACAGAAAACAACTGCTTAGATATCTGTTAGAATTATACACAAAACTATACACAAAAAAAAATTGTGCTAATTATATGGACTACAAGATATTATTCTAAAATTTACAATAATATTGTTAAAATAAAACTGCTTTAGGTTAAAGTTCTGTATTAATATTTATTTATTTATAATGACGTTTCGTCACACTCAAAGTCCGTCTTCATCAGGAAACAATGATACATTATTGTAATAAAACAAAAAATTATTTTATTTTAAAACCGAATGTTTTTATTTTTTTATCACGTTCATATTAAATCTTTTTCTTTCCTGTCTGTTTGTTTGTCTGTTTGGTACAAATTTTGCAATCGCTTTTAAACTAACTTCCCGATGAGCTAGAAACTTAAAACTTTAAACTTAGCTCAGAACTGGATGACAATGCAATGTTAACTAATTAATAAATAATATTAGAAATATTAAATGAATGTTAATTAATTAACTTAATTTTAATTATAATTATTGAATTATAATTAATTAAGTCAAAGTTAAAATTAAACAAAATTAAAAAGCAGAAAATAAAATTAATAAAATAAAATATAGTGATTTTTTTTATTTAAATAATTATTTTATTTATTTATACATTACTTCCATTCCACAAACATTTATATACATTTTTTTAGCTATTACTGTTTTTGAGAAAATTTTCCATATTTTTGTTTATATTCAAATTTCTTTTGAAAGCATGCAAAATTAATTTAGTTTTTAGATTTAAATGCAGAATTTTATGATTTAAAATTTATATTTGAATCATTTCTTGTCTAAAAAATTACAAAAATATAATTTAATATGTTAAAATCTGAGTGTGGTCATCACCACTTTGTATAATACATATATAGGAATGCAGGACCCGATATGTAAGATTTTATGAACCGGAACGCCACTTCAAAATTATTTTACGAACCAGAATGCTACTGCAAAATTATTGTTTAAAATTATTTCACGAACCGAAACAATATGTTCCATAATTTTACTAACCGAAACATTAAAACCAAAAATAAATAGCAGTTTAGCAAAAGTTTATACTATAAAACAGATCAGTAGAGAAAAAGTTAAATTAAAAAGTGGCACGAATTTACAAAAAACTGCAGTACAAATCTTTTACTGTTTAAAAGAGTTTTGAATGAAATCTTAATATTAACTTTACAATTCTTTTTATGTAATTTATTTTTTTTTACTTTACTATCGTTTTTATTACAAAATAAAAAAAATAATACAATTAATTTCTTAAAAGTTATAAATAAAAAAATTAAAAACTCTTTCAGAACTAATTACATTAAAATAAAAAGCTTTTTATATATTTTCCTGATGATGATATACATAGAGTATATCGAAACGTCGATTTTTTAAATAAAATATATACAGAACTTAATCCTGAAGCTTTTTTAATTTGAACACTGTAAAAAATATAACAAAAATTATGTAATTTTACATAGTTTTTAACAGTAAAATAACAACATTTTGTAAAATTTTCTGGGCTAGTATGCCGTGGTCGAACTATCTTCGTTGCAAACGTTTCGTCATACATCGTCGATTTTTTCATCATTTTATTCTTATATTTTTAAATAAATCAACGGCTGTATCCATGGATATTTTTACGAATAAAGTTGTATTATGATAGAAATAAACAGAACTAAATTCTAAATCATTTTTCTTTTAAAGCAATGTTTTCTGCAATAACACTTAAGAGTTTCACAAATATTTTAATTTCCACTTAATCGCAGTGAACTAATTTTTAATTAGAAAATTAAATAAATTTGGGAAATGTATTGGCCTGGCCGGGATTCGAATTCGGGACCTCTTGCTTTCGTGACAATTGATCTAACCACTAGACTACAATACATTTTTTTCCCAAATTTATTAAATTTTCTAATTATATATTAGTTAACTGCGGTCAAGTGGGAATTAAAATATTTGTTAAAAACTCTTAGTGTCATAGCAGAAAACATTGTTTTAAAGCGAGCCTTACACGATCAATTTAGAATGACATTCTGACCAGACTGAAAAACCAGACTGTCATTCCTGATTTCAATTACAAAGCCCCTACACTTATCTTGACTTTGACACTTGTTTTGGCCTTACACCTTCAATCAGAATGTCAATCTTTGGTTTGATCGTGTAAGTTCCACTTAATATCCTATTAACTGTAGTTCAACCGACTAGGTTAACGCATGACTTAGTTATTTATTTATTATTATCGACACTATAGACCTGAGGTCCAAAATGTATCTTTACATAAAAGTACATTCATCATATTGCAACATACACGTATACCTACAACCATACATATCAAACATAACATGTATAACAAATATTCTTAATTAATAATATAAATATGCTATATTTATACAATTCACATATTTTACTAACATTACGTAATATATGCGTACAATCAGATTTACTAACATTTTCAACGTATTGATTTATTTTCTACATCCATCAATTAATTAAATATTCAGTTTAGACAATATACCCTCAAATACCTTTTTAGTCATACAAAATCTATCAATAAAATTTTCTTTATGTTTAGTCAAACACGCTAGCTACATTTTTCTAAATTTATTAAACTGTCTAATTTTTCTTTTAAATACCGAAAAATCCAAAGTCTTTGTATGCGTACTTTGGAAGACAGTTTGAGAAGCTCTTTCGTACCAAATGCAACAAGTTACTAGGCAAATGTAAAGCGCATGCGTTCGCTAACTTTTAAACGAAAATCTTTCCGGTTCTCTTATTTTTTTTTCTTTTTCTTTACTTTTTTTCTCTTTAACTTGTCACTTTGGTTATTTTATATCTTTTGACCTTTTCTGCTCGCCGCCGCTAAAATAAATGGATAAAGAATTTGTAGGTGTTAAACTAACTATATGTCGAACAAATGATCGAACGGGTATACGTATACTTAGATTTGAACTCGAAATATCTATTCCGAATCGAAAGTATTTCTGGCATTCGTTTAGACTGAAGATTAGTTTGAAGGGGAAAAAAATGGAACATATGTTTAGCGAGTGTTTTGTTTATCTAGCTGGCGTGGCATAGGTGTCTAACGATGAATTTTTAACTAAGTATTTAGATAGTTTTGTTAACTATCTGTGAAGTATGCGGATTATATATATATATTGTTCCGATCTGCTTTTCAAATATTTCGTGACAGCTGACGGCTGTCAACAGTTCTTTTTTTTTTCATTTTCATTTGTCACTACGTTTAAAAGTATTTTATTTAAAATTTTAATTTAATGCAGTCAAAAAAATTACGATGTAAATGTTTAGCACTTACGTGGTTTGGTGTTAAAATTTAACACCGAAGTGATATTATTTTAACTTAAAATTTTGTTTATTTAGTGGTTTATTTTTGCACCAGCCCTCTATTATATGGTATATGTATACTTTCGGTTTTTAAATTTATTAACACGGAACGTGGTTAAAAAATTAACCAGAAAATAATGGTCAAAAATTAATACCGATCAATGTGGTACTGTTAATCTGATTAAAATATTTATGTGTATATTATGTTTAATTATTGTAATGAATATTATGATTCTTGTTTTTTTTTCAAACTACTACCAATCTTGCGACTATATTATGTTTTGATTTAATTAGGCGCCCGTTAAGTACTTGAAGTACTTATCAGGCATTAGAAAAATTAGGAAACAAGACACGTTTCCATTTGTGTATTGGTGATTTAGTGGTTTAGTGATTTAGTGGTTGTTATCTCACCCCTACAAGATAGCAAAACCACATTTCTTTTCAGTAGTTAAATGTTCTTAATCGATCAACTACACAAGAGATGTAATTGGTTTCTGAATTTATTTACGAATATTATAAAATATTTCGTGAATAAACAAATTAAATTGGATTACTTTCATAAAAAAGTAGATAATTGTGGAAAATAATGGTCAAAAATTAATACCGATCAATGTGGTGGTGTTAATCTTATTAAAATATTTATGTGTATATTATGTTTAATTATTGCAATGAATATTATGATTCTTGTTGTTTTTTTTTTTCAAACTTCTACCAATCTTGCGACTGTACTATGTTTTGATTTAATTAGGCGCCCGTTAAGTACTTGAAGTACTTATCAGGCATTAGAAAAATTGGAAAAACGAACAAACACGTTTTCCATTGTTAATTGTTAAACTGAAATTGATCCCAGTAGTTGTTATATCACCCCTAAGAGTCCCGGTTAGACTATTTGTTGGGGGACACTGAGATAGCTAAACCACAATTCTTTTCAGTAGTTATATGTTCTTAATCGATCAACTACACAAGAGATGTAATTGGTTTCTGAATTTATTTACTAATATTATAAAATATTTCGTGGATAAACAAATTAAATTGGATTACTTTCATAAAAAAGTAGATAATTGTAGAAATAGTTTCTCAATATCGATGGAATATTTTTAAATATTAGTACTTATGGCAATCGTCAGAAGAATTCTGACGATTGCCAGTATAGCGCCATCTATGAGTAATATTATAAACTTTTTTTAATAAACAACACTAACAACACACCCAATAAACGATTTTTTTTAAATTTAAAACTGACATTTAATAAACGTTAACAAAATATGTGTTTCAAGTGAAATATGAAATAGAAATTGATTATTTCGAATAAATGTATAATTTATTTATTATATCCTCATTATTGTTGTAATGTCTTCAGCATATCATTTACCACCATCATAAGTTCAATTAATATCGATGGAAACTCAAAATTAATTTATTTCTGAGTCAGTATTTAGTTAGCAAACCGAAGAAGCGCTAATAGACATTCGTTGGCGGCTGATGGAATTGCCTACATTGTATATAACAATCGAATTGTTATAAAACTTATAGAATAATTGATATTTACAACAATAATTGCATTTTTACCAATATTAGTTATATTTTTATTTTCATTACATAATCTATAAAAACTACAATATTATATGAAATTGTAAGAAAATAAATTTTGATTTAAATAATAAGTATATTTCTTTTCTATTTTATTATACAGCGAAGAAAAAGTTATTTTTTTAAATTAATTTTGTAATATAAGATATATGATTTTTATAATTAGTATCATAAGTAGCTGATTTGAATATACGAAATATTTATAAAGAAATAGTGTACATAATAACACATAAATAAAATAATTTTTGATGCCTAGCTAAATAAAATCAGTCGCAGTCGGTTTTAATTTAAAATTAAACATTAAATTAAATTTGTTTCAATGTCGATTAATTTTTCTGTAATTTTTATTATTTTATAAACTAACACTATTTTTTAACGAAAAATTCATTAAAATAGTAAATAACAGGGGGGGTTTCTATTTAAAAAAAATTTAAATTCTATTGTTTTTTCTACTTAAAGGCACATTTTTAAATAGTTTTATTTCTTATGAGAAGATAGCTCAAAGCTTCCTTAATAAGATCCTGTTTACAAATTGCAAATATTTGATTCCATTTTTACGATACGGACCCTGAAAGATGTTGCCGATTTCAAAAGAAAAATCAAACACGTTGAAATACGTCAAAAGAGTGAAACTAAAATAAAATGTTTTTAATGTATCATATATAGAATATACTCCTAAATTAAATGATAAAATAAAAAATGGGGTAGTCTATGAGAAAATAAGAAAGTTACAGGCTACTTCCTGTTAAACCGGAAGAAGCCATATTTTGTATAATAATACTAATAAAATATTTTAAGTGTAATTCATTCATTTCAAAATACAACCTTTATGTAAAGTTAGAAATGTATGTAATTATAGTATACTAAAAATAATATTACAGAACTAGACAAACTTTACCTATGTATAAAAAATTCTTGACAACAAATGTATTGAAGTTCTGTAAATTTACTAAAAAAAAATTACTAATAAACTGTAATACATACATACATACACAATCACGCCATGTACCCATATGGATGTGGCACAAACTCTTTTTATCATCCCGAAATCAGTCGCCTCCAAACATTCCTATCCAAACAAGCAACTTTCGCTTCATCCACATTTATAATTTTTCTCATACATGCTCTTTTATTCCTACTACTTGGAAACTTTCGCTCACGCAAAACACTCTCAATCATACCACTCCAACTACTGTAATATTACATACATATGTACTTTCCCATCTCATTGGTAATATATTATATTACATAATGTTTGTAATATAGTTTTGATATTATGTATTTTTAAACAATAATAAAAAATTACAACAGGTGAGTAATTATAGCTAGAAATACTGGACACCATAGTGTCTCATGGTTTGTACGTAAAATTACCATATTTTTTTAGAGTGTAAGTTCGTCGTGGGACATCTTATATATATATATATATATATATATATATATATATATATATATATATATATATATATATATTAAATAACTTTTACATTTATAATATTAACATATATATAAGTGAGAAATGCGAACTACAATATGTTAGACATAAAAGTAAGTACTTAAATAATAATTCAGGCAACAAATTATTTACGTGACATTTGTATACCTACCTATTCTATTTAAGCGAGTACTTAACATACCATCAATTTCTTTCGATATTTTTTATTTCTATTGAACTGTTTCGTTGTGTGACAGTTGACTAGTGTTAACATAACAAAATATGTATTTGTTATACAAGTTGTTCAACTATTTTTGATTATTATTATTTATTCATATTCAACTAGGAAAAATATTATACTTGTTAATACGACAATAATTGTTTATTTTCATATAAGAATTTGTTTAAATTTTTTATTTACTGTTGTATTTACTGATAATAAATTTTATATATATATATATATATATATATATATATATATATAAATAGTTCAAAAAATAGATAAAACTTTGACATCTGATTTGAGAATTTGATCAAAATTATTAAAACCATTTTTATACATTCACATGAAATGATTTTTCTGAAATCTTCGCTGAGTACTTACAATTAAAATGTTAAATATAACAATAACAAATATAAATACTTAGAATTTAAGGTTTTAGCGATAAATATTAAGAAAATACTAGATTAGAAGCATATGGGTAAACCCATATGAAGTCATCAATTGGCAACGCTATACTAAAAAATATTTTGTAAAAATTTGACTAATTTTAGATATATATTTTAGCCATTATATATATTTTTTAATTTGGTAAGTTTTTTTTCGGAAAAATGTAATGTAGCCATAATAATTTTTTTTTAAATTTAGTAATTTTTTCTCGATAAGTTAGTAACATTGTATTTTACTAAACTTATATAATTTATGTGGGCACTAAGAGAATCTTTTTCGAAAATTTCATTAATTTCAGATAAATAGCAAAGACAAAATTAAATTTTAAAAATTTTAGTAATTTTTTCTCGAAAACTTTACAACACAGTATTCTACTAAAATTATATAATTTATGTGAGAACCAGTAGAATCTTTTGTGAAAATTTTATTAAAATCGAATAAATAATGTGGCCATAATGAATTCGGAAAATATATATCTATTTTCATTTAACATAGTAAAAAATCTTTCAGAACTCATCATATTAAAATAAAAAAGCTTTAGGATTATATTCTGTATAAAAAATATACAAATAAAGAAATTTATATTTGTATATTTTTTCTGATGATGACATACGTAGAGTATATCGATAAATTAAATGTAATTTTGTAAATATGTATTACAATGTATTTAATTAGCCAAAAAGCTAAATAAAGTTTGATTATTATTATATATACAGAACTTAATTCTAAAGCTTTTTTAAAAATTTGAATACACTGAGTTCTGAAAGATTTTTTTCCCTATGTTTTCACACAATTTGCAAATCTTGTTTAGATGTCGAGTTATCGGCATTGCATAATTTTGTCACAATTGAGTGATTTTATAGCATGTAATAATATAAATTTAATTATCAAATATAAGACTTTGTACAGGGTTTTGTTATTAAGTTATCGGTGGTATCAAACATTTTACAACACAACGATTAAATGGGTCACTTTGGATTACCTGCACTAGTAAGGTTGCGCTCTGTACACTGTAAAAAATCAATGCAAATTTACGTTGATAAAATATAGAAAAATTGTAATGATTATCAATGTAAATTTAAATTTATTTTTTGCGCAGTATACTTATTAGATTTTTTAAAATTATTTTATTTAATTAAATTTTTAGAAAAATTGTTTCATTAATTAGATAATAGTTTCTACAACATTAGTTCTTTCGTCTAAAGACAAATTAGTTGAAATCAAATTGTTATTACAAATTAAGTTTAGAAAAATAATCGAAAATGCGGAATAAGTCTATGAATATGAATTGATAAATAATCGAAGATTCAAAGCCCTGTATATGATGCAATTATTTTCTAGCTCTCTGGTATATATTTTTCGAAAATATCATCTTAAAGGAATTTTTTGCCCGATCTGATGGTGGGTAGATGCACTTTTTATTTATTTGCATAGTTTCAAAAATCCATTTTTCCAAAAAAAAATTGTGAAATTTAAATTTAATTATTTTTTAACTTTAACCGATCATATCTCGGTTACTGGATACCTAAATTATTAGTATAAACCTTTTTTTATTTTATTTACTAACTATTTCTGTGTATGTTACTTGAAAAAAAAAAACTAATATAATTATTGATTAAAAAATTATATATTATTTCCGAGAAACTGATGGTTTTTATAAATTTTCTATAAAAATAATATAATTTTGTAATTTTAAGTAAAATAATTAATTTACCATATTATATATATATATATATTTTTATTTTACGAAAAAAGTACATAAAAATATACGTATTTTATGTTCATATTATGTAAAAATTTTCTTGTGACGTCTTTGTAAATAAATTAGTAGTCCCGGGTTTTTATGTAAAATTAACGAATTCTTTTACAGTGCACATAATTCGGATTTGCCTGATCTAGAGGCTATATGAAGGATTTCTGTACTTATAATTTTTTGTAAATGTTAAACACCGTACTGAGAATTATAGGTCTTTTTCTTTCGTCAAAGTGGTAAAAATAACTCTTGTACGAAAACTATTGTTTTAAGATTGCATTTATCTGAGAATAATTCACCTTGCTGTAGCAGATGAAACAAAAACACATTAAGAGATATTTAAAACAATAAACAGATCTAAAAATACATATACACGCAAATATTTTTGCTCAACTACCGTACGAGTACACTATACCACTACCCTTATAAAGTTTAAACATTATCATCTTATAAACTGAACAATAATATTCTTTCTTTTGTCTATGAGTCTAATAAATAAATGCACCTTTTGGTAACTATCGTCCTCTAGGCTTCAAACACACTCGAAAATTATTTCTCTAACACGTTAGAGCGCCACGGACGATATAAATTCTTTTAAATTGTTTTGGGACACAGCCAAAAAACACTGCACACTAAATCTAACTGAACGAGAAAAAAATCAAATAAGAGAAACAAAAAGAATTACGAGGAACGAAAACAAATGCCGGCGCGCGAATATGGTGTTGCAGTTGGGAGACTGATAAAAGAATATTGTTATAGTGAAGTTTTGTTTTTTCTTTTGTTGTTGTTTTTATTGCGAGTTGCAACTGTAAAATTATTATCTACGGTGTGATTAATTTAAACCAGCCAGCAGGAAGAGATGTGGCAATTTTGATTTTCACAAGAAGACTCGTGAATGTTGTGAACGCATAGAATAAACAGAGATAGAGAACATACTCTATTGTGCATGGGATAAAATTATTAGTATACAACAAAATTGTTTTACCACATTTTAACTATTGTAGTAGTATATTACTTTTACTGAGCAAAGAATGTATAGAACAAGATTAGAAGTATATGTGTAAACCCATATATAGACACCTCTTTGACATTTCTCGGCAACACAATATCTTTAATAAAATTATAATTTATGTGGACACTAGGAGAAACTTTCCTGAAAATTTGATCAATATCAAATAAATAATGTAGCCACAATGAATTTAAAAACAAAAATTGTGATTTTTTTTTTCGATATGTTGGCAACACTGTATTTTGTTAAAATTGCATAATTTATTTAGGAACTAGGAGAATTTTGTATGAAAATTTGATTAAAATCGGTTAAATATTGGTCATAATAAATTTTCTAAAAATTTAGTAATTTTTTTCTCGGAAAGTTGACAACACTGGATATTAATAAAATTATATAATTAATGGGAGCATTAAAAAAATCTTTTCTGAAAATGTGATCAAAATCGAATAAATAATATAGCCACGATAAATTTAAAAAAAAAAATTTTTTTTTCTTAAATTGGTAACACTGTATTTTGTTAAAATTACGTAAATTATATGAGTACTAGGAGAATCTTTTGTGAAAATTTGAGTAAAATCGGTTAAATAACATGGCCATAGTAAATTTTTAAAGATTTTAGTAATTTTTTTCTCGAAAAGTTGGCAACACTGGATATTAATAAAATTATATAATTAATGGAAGCATTAGGGAAATCTTTTCTGAAAATTTGATCAAAATCGGATAAATAATGTAGCCACAATGAATTTTTAAAAATTTTAGTAATTTTTTCCTCGGAAAGTTAGCATCACTGGACAAAAATAAAACCACATGGCCATCTTGGGTACTAGACAAATTTATCCTGAAAATTTCATTAAAATCGGTTGAACCGTCTAGGAGGAGTTGCGGCCACAAAATTTTGACTTACGACCGAGCGAGCGAGCTGACGACGCACATCCATAGACCCACATAAACTAAGTTCGGATTCGTCATCTAGGGACTATATGAAGGATTTCTATACAATTTTTTTTTTTTGAAAATGTTACAGACACCGTACCAAACGCTATACCACTTTTCCTTGCAGTCAAAGTGGTAAAAATTGCAGAAACTGCAGAATAGAGCAGTAAGAATTATTTTAAGATGTAATAGATACACAAATGTAAGTACACTATTACAAGCTTTAAATTGGTTTAACATCGATGATTTTATTTATATAAATGCAATGGCGTTCGTTTACAAAATTTTAAATAATTTAATGCAGGAATATTTATGCAACAAAATTTGTCTAAGTAGTCACTCATATGATACCAGAAATTGTAACAATATATACAAAAAAAAAGCATAAAGACATAACAAATTAAATTCAGAAATAAAAAATTCTAAAAATGCCATTGCATTTAAAAAGAAATTAAAGTCATTCGATGTTAATAAAAGTGTTTATTATGAATCTGGTCGTTAATCATTTTGAAATTTTGAACACACTGTATCATCATGCCGGTCTTTGATTATGCTGAACCAGTTTTTCAAAATTTTTGTTAAAATTCAATAACATAGTAAAAAATCTTTCAAAGCTAAAGTCTTTTATTTCAAGATTCAATTTTTTTTTACTTATTTGTGTTCTTATAACACCTATCTAGAGACATTCCGTATATAGATGTATACAGATACATTTTAATGCAAGAATTTATAAAAATATAGATATAGATATAAACAGTAGTTTTTAAATTTTATTATTCTACAAAGGAATTGCGTTCTGAAGTATTATGAAATTTTGTTATTTTTGCTTTAAATAGACTCATCGTTATATAGCATATCTGGATGGTTTATGATTATTTTATTATTTTAATATTTTGAAGAAATATAGACAGGGTACAGTCAGTAATAAAGATGTACTTAGATAAAAATGAAGATGTAATGTTTACTATTTTTGTCTATTTTTGGAATTACCATGAAATTACCTAGTTTGGATAAAATTTTGTATTGCAATTCGAATATATTTTGCAACAAAAAATAGAAATATCTTGATAAGAATATATTTAGAACAAAATATTTTTTTGTTAAATAAATATTGTAGTTACAGAAACTATGCATACATACTATATACTATATACATTGTTTAAACGGGACCCTCGTGATTTAAAATGAAATTAGGAATTTCGTGCGGAAGAAATTCTAGCGAATATTACGTTGGCGCATATTAAATTGTAGCTAAACGTAATCTAACCGCTGAATAAATAGATTTTACTGCGGGAATACTATGAGAGAGGTATTTTCATCATTTTCATTTGAGTTTGACATTTTTCAAAAGACGAAATTCAATATTTCGGCGAAGAAAAAAACGTTTATTTTTTCAAAGCTATCTACTATTTATGTATTTTTTAAATGCAATATTTTGACGAAATTATACTATACATTATACAAGTAACGCATTTCTATGTATTATTTCACGGAGACGCAATTATATACGATGTGTCTATGAAAATTATTTACAATGTGTTTTGGAAAACTATTCTACACAATGTGTTTTTTAAGAATTATATATACAGGTGTAACAGAATAACTATTCCTAATTTTCAGAAATGATAGAGTGCACTTAGAGAAACATTTTTTATTAATAAACTACTGTCCGAAAATTTCTCGGTGTCAAGATACACTAGATATCGTTAAAAACAATTTTAATTATTACAACGTCAAAGAGTAGTTAAGTTAAGGAACATTTTATTAGAAAGAATAGTGCATTAAACTTTATAAAAATTGTTCGAAGTTACGACCACCATTTTCGATACACAAGTTGTAACGATGTACAGGATGGGCAAATTTGGACGTTTTCATAGGGGAACTCGGAAACTATAACAGATATGGAAAAATAGACCGCGCATCCTCGATCGCTTTTTTTGAGAGAAACTCAATTATGAAAACAAAAATTAGCTATCGTCTTTTGTTTTCGAGTTATGGCGAAAAGTTCGCTTTTTCCGTATTTTGATAAATGGCGATATCTCGATGGTTTTTTAAATTAGATGAAAATAATTTTCACATTCTTAAGGCACTTTTTTCAGTAGAATGAAATGGTCTTAACGGATATTATAAATCTCCGTTAATTCTCGGGTTATAACATAAAGTTTTGTTTTTTACAATCGACTGCCGAAAAAAAAAAATTTCCAGACACTAGTTTATTAATAAAAAATGTTTCTTTATGTGCCCTCTATCATTTCTGAAAATTAGGAATAGTTATTCTGTTACACCCTGTATAGGTATGCAGTATATCTAAAGAATTTCATACGTATACAATGAGTTTTTACTACTTTGACTGCAAGGAAAAGTAGTAAAGCGTTTGGTACGGTGTCTGTAACATTTTCAAAAAAAAAAAAAAATTGTATAGAAATCCTTCATATAGCCTCTAGATGACGAATCTGAACTTAGTTTATGTGGGTGTATGTGTGTGCGTCGTCAGCTCGCTCGCTCACTCGCTCACTCGCTCGCTCGCTCGCTCGCTCGCTCGGTCGTAAGTCAAAATTTTGTGGCCGCAACTCCTCCTAGACGGTTCAACCGATTTTAATAAAATTTTCAGGATAAATTTGTCTAGTACCCAAGATGGTCATGTGGTTTTATTTTTTTCCAGTAATGCCAACTTTCCGAGAAAAAAATTACTAAAGTTTTTAAAAATTCATATTGGCTACGTTATTTATCCGATTCTGTTCAAATTTTCAGAAAACATTTTCCTAGTGCTCCCATTAATTATATAATTTTATTAATATCCAGTGTTGCCAACTTTCCGAGAAAAAAATTACTAAAGTTTTAAAAAATTTATTATGGCTATGTTATTTAACCGATTTTACTCAAATTTACACAAAAGATTCTCCTAGTATTCATATAATTTATGTAATTTTAACAAAATACAGTGTTGCCAACTTTCCGAGAAAAAAATTACTAAAATTTATTCGATTTTGATCAAATTTTCAGAAAAGTTTTTCCTAGTGCCCACATAAATTATAATATTATTAAAATACAGTGTTGCCAACTTGCCGAGAAATGTCAAAGTAGTCTCTATATGGGTTTACCCATATACTTCTAATCTTGTTTTTATAAGAATCAGTTTTTCCATGTAATATAATATAAATATAATAAATATAAATATAATAATGTAAAATAATACATAAATATAATAATATAAAATAATATATAAATATAATAATATAAAATAATATATAAAATAATAAACACTGATAAGCGAAACATTACGGCTGATTTTTATTTATAATCATATGAAACATAACATTATTCTTTTATATATTTAACTATAATTTTGTATATTTTTAACTATAAATATTGTCTAAATGGACAATTTTTTGCCCAGTGAAGTGGAGAAGCGCAAACGTAGCAATAAAGATCCCCTCCGAAACAATAATAAGGTGAATGACCATTACCTCTATGACGCGGGCAGATGGGAAATTGGGATCTTACGAGCTGAGCCAACTGACGATATGGTTCTTTTTGAGAATTGGACATCTTATTCCAAATTCGAGCTGCTTTTGAAGTCATTTTTGTTATCGACCTACCGCAGTTATTTTTTCGATAATCACGCATAAAATTCAAAAATGGATTTCGAGTAGGTACGCCAGGTTGAAATTTTTTATATGAATGAATTACGCTTTTATTTTCTACGTTTCTATTAGTTCCATCTTGTATACTAGTTGATAATTTTGAATTTGATTTTCTATATTTTGCCATATTTAATTTAAATGTGACAAATTTATGGACAAATTCTATTCTCCTATTCTATTCTCAAATAGAGAATGAACCAATTAAAATGACACTACTCCCATCAAAATCAGTTCAAGAGTTTAGGAGGAGATGCTGAAGAAACATATATACATACAAACATACAAACATAGAAACATACAAACATTTGTCAATTAGAGAGATTAACATAGAGTTGTATTTGAAAGAATATAAAATTTGTCATAATTTATTTACTGGAATTTACAAGATGATACATATATACATTTCATAATTTTGAATTTGTTCACAAAAAGTAATACAGTGTAGATGTAATAAAACTACATTGGACGTCCACCTGGACCTCTATTTCCTGCATTACCATTACCACTATGACGCGGGAACTTGTTCTTAGATTTTACGAGCTGAGCCAACTGACGATATGGTTCTTTTTGAGAATCGGACATATTATTCCAAATTCGAGCTGCTTTTGAAGTCATTTCTGTTACCGAACTACCCCAGTTATTTTTTCGATAATCACGCATAAAATTCAAAAATGGATTTCCAGTCGGTACGCCAGGTTGAAATTTTTTATATGAATGAGTTACGTTTTCATTTTCTTCGTTTATATTAGTTTCATCTTCTATATCACAGTCATCGATACTAGTTGATGATTCTGAATTTGATTCTCTATATTCTGCCATATTTAATTTAAATTTGACAAATTCGACAACAAAATTTACACTTTGTTTATTTACTAATACATAACAACAAATCATTTGTTTTTGTATTTTTTTTATGTAAATAACGAAATTCAAGTAAGCAATGATAAACAAAAAGATGGACAAAATTTACTAATATACAATTTATAAAAATCAAGATACAAAATCAATTTTTGTGATATTTGTACCTGTGAACAGTATAATTCTTGATCATTTTGCACGAAGTAAATAATGTTTAAAGATTATAATGAAATATCAGTAAGTGACGTGAAATTAGTTAAGTATTAAGTTGTCAAATTTGACAATTTTCTTTTAACGAAAACCACATTTTTGTATGCGTACCGATAAGTGAGTACACCTTGTGCATCGACGTACAGAACGGAAATTGAGTCGAGTTTGGTCGGCACACAACAGGAACGTGGGGCTTTCGATGGTGATAAGCTTGAACTATGGCATGCTTTGTTGGTGATAGGTGTTCGGCTACTGGATAGAAACATTGGTAAAAGCCTTAAAAACACATTACAACAACTAAAAACCAAATACAAGGCCTTGTAATCATACTTAAAAGTGCGAATATTTTATTATGAAAATATTATTGCTTTGAACAAAAACTGCTTCTAAAAGGAACCATGCATACCTACGGGCCAAAAGGATCTATTTAATGATCTCGGTTAAAATTATTCGGTGGTTGGTTATATTAAATTCTTGATTAAAATGATACATTTTCTGTAGTTTTTGTACTGGTTACATTAACAACTGGAAATATGTTCTATCTATCAAATTTAACTATGAATTTAAAACCTGTTTAATTTGAAAGCTCGATTAGATTCATGGGCTTAACTAGAACACAAAATACTGGCCCTTAAAAGTTAAAATTTAAAATTTCTCTCAAGCTATTTTTTTTCTTAAAATTTTATTAAGTTTTCTGATTCAAATTAAAATTAACATTAAAATATCACTTGAAGTATTTAAATTTATTTGATAAATTTTAGAAAAACTAAAATTTACAACAAAAAAATTTAAATTTAATTTTACAAAATTCCATTGTTTTTTAATATTTAATGAGAAGACTATAAAATTGTATTTTATAAATTGAGATTACGAAAATTTTGGAATACGGAAAATTTTCTTTTTTATCACTTTGACTGCAAAGAAAAAGTGGTATAGCGTTTGGTACGGTGTCTGTAACATTTTCAAAAAAAAAAAAATGTATAGAAATCCTTCATATAGCCTCTAGATGACAAATCTGAACTTGGTTTATGTGGGTGTATGGATGTGCGTCGTAAGCTCGCTCGCTCGGTCATAAGTCAAAATTTTGTGATCGCAACTCCTCCTAGACGGTTCAACCGATTTTAATGAAATTTTCAGGATAAATTTTTCTAATGCTCAAGATAGTCTTGTAGTTTTGGTTTTTTCCAGTGATGCCAATTTTCCGAGAAAAAAGATACAAAAGTTTTTAAAAATTCATTGTGGCTACATTATTTATCCGATTTTGATCAAATTTTCAGGAAAGATTCCCCTAGTGCCTACATAAATTTCGTAATTTTAATAAAATACAGTGTTGCCAACTTATCGAGAAAAAAAAATTTTTAAAAAATTTATTGTGGCTTCATTATTTATTCGATTTTGATTAAATTTTCAGAAATGTTTCTGCTAGTGCCCGCATAAATTATAATATTATTAAAATACAGTGTTGCCAATTTTCCGAGAAATGTCAAAGTGGTCTATATATGGGTTTACCCATATACTTCTAATCTTGTTATTAATAAACTACTGTCCGAAAATTTCTCGGTGTCAAGATACACTAGATATCGTTAAAAACAATTTTAATTATTACAACGTCAAAGAGTAGTTAAGTTAAGGAACATTTTATTAGAAAGAATAGTGCATTAAACTTTATAAAAATTGTTCGAAGTTACGACCACCATTTTCGATACACAAGTTGTAACGATGTACAGGATGGGCAAATTTGGACGTTTTCATAGGGGAACTCGGAAACTATAACAGATATGGAAAAATAGACCGCGCATCCTCGATCGCTTTTTTTGAGAGAAACTCAATTATGAAAACAAAAATTAGCTATCGTCTTTTGTTTTCGAGTTATGGCGAAAAGTTCGCTTTTTCCGTATTTTAATAAATGGCGATATCTCGATGGTTTTTTAAATTAGATGAAAATAATTTTCACATTCTTAAGGCACTTTTTTCAGTAGAATGAAATGGTCTTAACGGATATTATAAATCTCCGTTAATTCTCGGGTTATAACATAAAGTTTTGTTTTTTACAATCGACTGCCGAAAAAAAAAATTTCCAGACACTAGTTTATTAATAAAAAATGTTTCTTTATGTGCCCTCTATCATTTCTGAAAATTAGGAATAGTTATTCTGTTACACCCTGTATAGGTATGCAGTATATCTAAAGAATTTCATACGTATACAATGAGTTTTTTATATATGAATTTGCAATGTCTCTCCAGGTCATATATACAGTATGTCTAAAAAATGTATATACGAGATATCTAAAGAATATTTTATCTGTTATTTTTACTACTTTGACTGCAAGGAAAAAGTAGTATAGCGTTTGGTACGGTGTCTGTAACATTTTCAAAAAAAAATTGTGTATAGAAATCCTTTATATAGTCCTTAGATGACGAATCTGAACTTAGTTTATGTGGGTGTATGTGTGTGCGTCGTCAGCTCGCTCGCTCGGTCGTAAGTCAAAATTTTGTGGCCGCAACTCCTCCTAGACGGTTCAACCGATTTTAATGAAATTTTCAGGATAAATTTGTCTAGTGCCCAAGATGGTCATGTGATTTTGTTTTTTTCCAGTAATGCCAACTTTCCGAGAAAAAAATACTAAAGTTTTTAAAAATTCATATTGGCTACGTTATTTATCCGATTTTGATCAAATTTTCACAAAAGATTTTCCTAATGCTCCCATTAATTACATAATTTTATTAATATTCAGTGTTGCCAACTTTCCGAGAAAAAAATTACTAAAGTTTTAAAATTTTTATTATGGCCATGTTATTCAACCGATTTTACTCAAATTTTTACAAAAGATTCTCCTAGTATTCATATAATTTATGTAATTTTAACAAAATATTTTGTTGCCAACTTTCCAAGAAAAAAATTAGTAAAATTTTTAAAAATTTATTATGATCATATAATTTAACCGATTTTAATCAAATTTTTATAAAAGTTTTTCCTAGTGCTTAAATAAATTATGCAATTTTAACAAAATACAGTGTTGCCAACTTATCGAGAAAAAAAATCACAAATTTTTTTAAAAATTCATTGTGGTTACATTATTTATTCGATTTTGATCAAATTTTCAGAAAAGTATCTCCTAGTGCCCACATAAATTATAATATTATTAAAATACAGTGTTGCCAACTTTCCGAGAAATGTTAAAGTGGTCTGTATATGGGTTTACCCATATACTTCTAATCTAGTTTTTTAAATATTTCATCAAGTGCCAATCACCGAAAGTGTAAGTAAGCTTACATAAAATATACGTATTTTCTATTTATGTAATGTATAAATTTTCCTGTAACATCTGTAAATTTTTATATTAAACTGGTGTAAATCAGATGTCTCAGGTTTTTATGTAAAATTACCGAATTTTTTTACAATGTACTGCATTAAATACACAGTAATATTAAATTTTGGAAATTAATAAATAAATTAATATATTAAGCATATATTATTTTAATTAACATTTAACGTAACGATGAAAAATAAATACAGCAATACGATATAAGTATTTTGTTTAAAAAATATTTTATTTTTTCTAGATGACACATTTCTGTTATTTGTGTTCAAGTCGTTAAACTAATATGTTCTATTTATCAAATTTATTTGCAATAAAATGCAAAAGAGTCAATCGAACAAACCTAATACTTGTAATTATTTTCTATTTTAATGCAGTAAGAGTGCTTTGAGACAATTTTTGTTTATTATAAATTTGATATTTTTTTGTTATTGTTTATGGTAACAGAATAAATATCACATTGTACATCCTCAAAATTGGTGAACAATAAAATTTGCTGCAGAAATATATTGTGTAAGTATTTCTAATATAAATTTTATACTACCATACATATTTGTTTTAAAATCATTATAAATCTATTCTGTAAATGATCTATAAAAAATCAAATGTCAACGTATTTACATTATATCACTAACAGTCAGTGCTTATGACTCAACAATCTAACCTATTAAAATAGCTAAAAAATGATATCTATTTTAATCAGGAGACGTGGCTTAATAATTTAGCTACATTTAGCTATTGTTGCCTAAAACTATACTTCACAGTCACCCAAATGTATTTATTTCAATTTTTACAAACTGTGTGAAATGTGAAAATAATATTTATCATATTAGGATTGATTTTGTAAATTCGTTCGAAAACATGTTGAATGTTGAAAAACTGCTACTATATTTTTCCATATTTACATAAATACAAACAGATACTGTTATTTTTAATTTTTTACGCTAAAAACAACTAAAATCAAATTAATCTTTTTACCTAATTTATCCGCAGCAGCGAGCGCAATCATATATGTCACCTAAGACCAATTTGTCTTACATATAACCTATGTTAAAATCGAGTTTTCAAAATACGTTTTAACATTGTAAATATCATTTTCGCACTAAAATTTTGCGATTTATATTCATAAAATATGCAAAAAGTAACAGTATGTAATACATAGGTATAGATACATACATACACAATCACGCCATGTATCCAAAAAAAGTGTGGCACAAACTCTTTCTACTATTTCGTAATCAGTTTCCTCCAAATATCCATATCCAAACAAGCAACTTTAGCTTCATCTATATTCATAATTTCTCTCATACATACTCTTCTATATCTATTACTTGGAAACTTTTGCTCATGCAAGACACTCGAACTACTCATCGGACATCCACGCTAACGTATACCTTCAAAATAATTCATATAAATTTTTTTAACCAAATGATCATTAGCAATGATCCATCTTAACTGATGGAACACAACTTTCGCTACAACATTTTTTCAATTTCACACTCATCATACAATACACTAATCTATATTTCGTACGTTTGGTGAGTGTAAAGTAAAATTTAGCTAGAAATAATATTTAAATAAGGAGACGTGGCTAGACAATCACTTAAACATCCATTGTTGTTATCAGCATCAAGCAAGTCAATATGGCACCAAATGATCGCAAAGGCACCTCGAAAGATGGTAAAAAAAAGAAACGTCCGCAGCGTAATGTAAACTTCGCCTTGTACATTCATAAAGTACTAAAACAATTACATTCGGACACTGGCATTTCAAATAAGGCAATGAACATCATGAACTGTTTCGTAAATGATATATTTGATCGAGTAGCAACCGAAGCTTCAAGATTAGCTCAGTATAATCAGAGATCGACAATTACAGCTCGTGAAATTCAGACTGCGGTGCGCTTGCTGTTGCCTGGAGGATTGGCTAAATATGCCGTTGCTGAAGGCACCATGGCCATTACGAAGTATAACAATTCAAATAATTCATGTAACTAATTTCATATTTAAATATTTGTTTGTGTTCGATTTGTTATGATATGAAATTTATTAAAGATTATTTTTCACAATAATAGTTTTTGTTTTATTCATAAATGACTTTTTTTATAATTCTAAATTATATATCGATCAATTTTATATAATATATATACTGAATTTGTTAAATTAACAAAACATTTTAAACGGTATAACATAAGAACCAAGAAATCTATATAATTCCAGAAGTAATAAAATTAAAATTATACCAATGTAAATAGGTAATAAATAGGTTTGTTTTTTAGTATGTATAAATAGCCAATTGCGTATACATACCGTATGTATAAATAGCCTCATCCTAAAATTTTATCTGTCGTATGTTTTCTTGTATTTTACTACGTGCATAAATAAAAGTAACATAATTAAATCAATTTAGACCTATAAATATAGATGAATAATTTAGATTCGAATTCAATATTACGCATTTTCTCCTAAAAATCTTCCACATTTTTAAGAAACGTATTCTCTATTTATATAAGTTAGCTACAAGTATATCATTAACCAAACTCTGTTTAAGTATACAGATATAATAAAAATAAAAAATAAAACACTTGGTGTAAGTTTCACAATATTTATTTAACTTGATCGATTTCGGCTTACTAGGCCCTCATCAGAAGTTTGTAACAGAATGAATAGTAAGATTATTTATAGTTCTTATATACTAAAATTACAGATATTTAACAATATTTTAACCTTTGATTATATAGAACCGGACATCACGAAGTATACAGATATAATACCCAAAATAAAATATAATATACTTTTTTCTTTATTTTATAACTTCGATATAAAGTATTTATAATAAATTGAATAATATTTATTTTTTCCATTTTTTTATGTCAAAGACACCAACACAAACAATACTCAAAATAAATAAACTGCAATACACAATTACGCAAAAACAAACAGTTTTAACATTTTCGCTCACGAAATTTGAAATTTCTTATAGAATTTACAAAATCGCTTTAGTGAACAAAATTCTTCGTGACATCTAAAGAAATGGAGGGGGAAAACTAAATTCTTGTAGATTTTGAAATCTTGTAGAAATTATAGTTATAAAATCGAGGCCCTGTACACTTAATTATATTTAGTACCTGTGTGACAATTTTTCTCTAACCCTAATCTTGTTAATAGATTGAAGACAAATATAATAACAAATATACAGTAACTGAAAATGTATGAATTAATTTCATTTAGGAATATATTTTTGATTTTGATTTTTACTCGCTAGGAATGAAAATCGAGTATTGATGAGGATGTTATGTTATGTTATGTTAAACTTCAGGTAAAAGTACCGTCTACAAGAATGTATAATGGTATTTTGTTGTAGGGAATATGTAAAACTGAAAAACAGAATTCTAACAACCTATTAACCTAGAAATGTCAAATATATAAATGACGAAATCTATTTATTTCTTTATTTCATGTACATATTTTTACTTATATATTATATTAGTTGTAATAATAAGCGATTTTTAACATTATGCTGTTATGTATTAGAATCTATAAGATTTGTCTTCAACTTGCTCCAAGTGGTCCCGAAGAATAAGCAGAACAAGCCAAACGGAGAAGTTATTCGACGAAATATTGTTTACACTTCGTTTACATAGTCTAGGACTAGTATATTATAGCATTAATTAGTTCTCCGATGAATTTGCAACACGTTCTTTATCAGTTGCCCCAAATGCTTGATCATCTCGATAAAGAGAAGAAAAGAAGGCGGTATTCGACGAAATATTGGAGTTACACTTTGTTTATATAAACTAGAATTATTATATAATATCATTAATTTGCTAATCCGAAGCACATATCTCTTCAGTTGCCTCATGATTATCTTCAGCACCATTATCGGAAGAATAATAAAACTCTTATTTCGTAAAGTGTCGTAAAAATATTTTATTAATAAATAATGTAGATAGATACATTGTAATTTTATTAATGTAATTGTAACATTAAAATTTTTTAAATTAAACACATTATAGGGTTAACAGGATTTAAATCAAGCGATTTAAATCATTGATTTAAATCGTGATTTAAATCAGTCGAAAAACAAAAAAAATCATGATTTAAATCAAACACTTTTTTTCATTTAAAATTTCATAAAAAGTCCGTAATGGTTTTTAATAATAAAATAATGATAATAATAAAATCACTGTCATCCAAAATTTGAGGTTCTTGTGAATTGAAACCAATTTATAACCAATTGAATAAATGCATCATGATTATATTGAATAATATAACTAACTAACTAACCTAACCTGCCCTAAGTCAACCTAATATTTTAATGCGTTTATTTAATGTTTTTAATTGCGCTTATTCAATGCTGATTTCTGCGCTTATCTAACATTTTTGTTACCCAAAATGCGCTTTCTCCACTTTCCGAATATTATAATTTATTTATTGTAATTGACTGTTCTAAAAATTACATAATAAACGTTCAATTAATAATTCAATAATAAATTTAATATTATTAATTGATTTATATAAAATAAAAGCTAATATAGTTTTTAACTAGCTCTATTTTCTACAAAAACGATTTTAAAGGTACCTACCGAAAAAATACATAAGATATAACCAATATTTTAATAGGTTACGTGTCCTAATCTAAACAAAATTAATTATTGAGGAAAGAATAAATGTAAGTAATCATTTATTTAGAAACATAAGTAATACAAATTAATAATGAGACAATGTATGTATTATATTGACAATAGTGAAACAATTAAAAATTAAGAAAAAAATTATAATTTTACTCAGCATCTACATTTGTATCAGGTTCGCTAGGATCTGAATCGGCTGGTTTATTTGCATCAGGTTCGCTAGGACCTACATCGGCTGGTTTATTTGCATCAGGTTCGCTAGGACCTACATCGGCTGGTTTATTTGCATCAGGTTCGCTAGGTTCAGCTGGTTTATTTTCATCCTTATTCTCCAATTTATTGTTGGATTCTTGTATCTTCTCTACGCCTTTAATCGCGCTCAAATAAACCGAAATTGCGTCCTGATCGAAAATCGTAAATTTCATTTCTTTGCCGACCATTCCGATTGAAATATTGTTCGTAGTCGGTTCAACTTCTTTCGGTAATGATTTAATCAAGGCTCGCAGGCCATGCTTAATCAATTCATCCGTTTCGCCCTTTGCAAAGTCTTCGTAATGTTTTTCCAAATAAGTTCTTGCAGGTTGCGAGTGTTCTCCGATCGCCATTGCTTTACAGTCGAAACAATTTGCCGACGGAGAGGTTTGATAAATATGTGGTCCTCTATCATCATATCCAGCAATTATAAAGCCAACGCCGTAAGGTCTTTTATCGTAGCGTTGTGTAGCTAGTTGCATTTTCGTTTCCAGTAGTGTAACTAAACGAGTTACCGGTAGCGGCTCGTCTTCGGAATATTTCTGATGCATGCATTCGGTGCGCATGAAACGACACAATAGTGTAGCGTCCGCTGTCAAACCGGCAAATGCCATTCCCATGTGCGAATCAATGATTTGTATTTTCTTTTGATAAGCGGCTAGTTCGGACTCGGCCCGTTTCAGTGCAATGACTACGGCGTGAGTTTGATTCTTCAAACCGACGATTGTCGAACCTAACTTTACCGCTTCCATTGCGTATTCAACTTGATGGAGTCTGCCTTGTGGACTCCAAACGCTGGCGTCACTGTCATATCTATTACGAAACATTTTCTTTCTCTTCCACACAACACTGAAGTGGAAATGAAATAATTATTATTATTATATATATTTTAAATGAAATAATTATTGTAAATCTGTCTGTATCTACAAACCTTTTTCTTTTGTTTTCTTTCTATCGAATGACAATCAACACCAGCCTACTTGTTTTTTAATATATTTTTTATTAAACCTAAATAAATTTACCAAACTAGAAAATTTTTAAAAATATATTTTTATAGTGTAGTTCAAGTACTTTTTCGAAAGTAATGGTATGTTTTATCGGTCATATAACAGATCAAAAAAATCCAATTATTTTCCATTTGTTATTTGTAATAATATTATATTTTTCGATATAATTAAAAATAAATATTTTAAAAGGTGTATTTATTTTTGTTTCTTTAATTTAATTTTTTTTTAATTAATAAACTTTGGCAAGAATCGGAATGTGAATTGAAACCAAACCAGCAGCACTATTTTCATTTTGAATCGCGAGATTTAATGTGTTCTGTATAGTGCCGATGCCGAATAGAGTCATAACTTAATTCGTAATCAATATTAAAACAAAATGTATCAAAACTTTACAAAATATGTAATATATTTATAAAGTAGTGCTGTCAATATTTGAAAAAATTGGATCCGGATATCCGATTGTCCGATAATTTGATATCCGAATCTAAGATTATTATAGTATTATTTTATTATATTCTTCATTGCAGAAATGGTAATGTTAGAATAATTGTTATTTAGATAGATAAATTTAACATAGTAAAAAAAACTTTCAGAACTCATTATATTAAACTAAAACGATTTTAAGTTTAAGTTCTGTATTAATATTTAATAATAATCGACGTTTCGACGTCCGTCTTCATCAGGAAAAACTGATACAAATAACTTTTACAGTAAATAACAAAACTTTTTATTTATTATTGTAGGTTATTTATTGTAAGCAAATCAATATTTATATTTACTAATTAATACTGGATGCATTAGAATGAAAATTGGTTTTCAAAACATAAAAAATATTATACAACATACAAAAATAAGCATATTTATTAATAAAATATATTTTATTGAACTCAAAACTATAATAAATACATATTACAATAAGAAAACAACAAAAAATTACTTATGTATAAATTTAGAGGTGGACAACCTTTGTAACTATTATTAGACCAAAAATTAGACCGAATAAACTGGGATAAATTACTAAATGTCAATATAAAAACAAATATAGTATGTTGGATCTAAATTACTAGAAAAAGAAAAAAACATTATATGCATTTAATTTCAGTCTGTGGGCTGGAGTTGGCCCGCAGACTGAGGGTTGCCCACCAATAAACAATAAACATTTTTACAAACTTAAGTTACTAAATAAACAAACTTTGAATTAACAGTTTGTACCAAAGTGACTAAATATAACACAAGTTGATGAAGAAGAAAAAATAACATACCGCTCTGTTGGTTTATAAAAACCTTAAAGCGTAAATCAAAATATATTTTTGTATTAAATTAAAATATATAGTGTCAAATTAAAATGTACTTTAACTTTTAATTTGCACAAAACGATGTAAATTATTTGTATTACCTTCTAAGTTAATAAATATCCTCAAAAATATGTATTAAGTTTGTAAAACTGTTAAATTTTTATTTGAATAGCAATTTTTGTGGACAAATCCCTAATATAACAGAAACAGGATTTTTTTTTGAATGTAGCTGAAACTTCCAGAATTTTCCAGATTAAATAAAAATTATTACAAAATATAAATAATTGTACTGTATTCATTTGTTAAACAAAATAATTTTCAAAAAATCATACTAAAGAAATAAAATAATAAACTATTACTTCATAATTAATATAGACGAACCTTTCTGTCATGAAATCAACCATCGTCCAATCTACGAATGATCTTTAATCGTTTCATTTATAGAAATTTCAGCTTGTTCATTTACAATATTCTTATTCTTCACTGAATTCACGCGTGTTTTAGACAATATGATGTCATGTCGTTGCAATCAAATTCTTTTTCGTTATCATTCTTCGCCATCATTTCACTATTGTATATACGTTGCATTTGTATAATTAAATCGGATTTCTCAACGTTAAATTGTGATAATTTTTCATAGTAGCTTTTCAATGTTTTACTATTTTGAATGAATGTTTTTTTTTGAACTTATAACATTGTTCCAAATCCTCGGAGCAATTTTGATATATAGTTTCTGGTAAATCATTATGATCAGAACCCTAGAGATAAAAATAAAAAAGTGAATAATTAACATGAAAAGTAGTTTTAAATTAATAACTCATAACCTCATTTTTTTTAAACAAACCATACTTACAATTTCGGGAATACAGTATGTTATTTTATCGATAATATTAATGACATCTGAATCAGCTGTGTTTATCTTTATGGAATCTTTATGTATTTTACGAAAACATGACAATTAACCAACTGGAATATAGGTAGGGTGACCATATTTCGAAAAAACCAAACCGGGACACTAAAAAAAGAAACATTAGTCTCATTCTCATTTATTTCCATAAAACAATACAATTTGTAAATCTAAATAATAGAAATATATGCACATGTGTATATATGTAATAAGTACATAAATGGTTAGAATTATCATTATCATCTAATGATTCATGCAAAACAAAATAAATTATAAATCACAGATTAAATTGATCAGAATCATTAGATTTTTCTGGCCACGAATAATAGTATTTTAATTATTATTTATAAAATATGTAAAACCGGGACAATAGACCGTCCCGAAGACATTTTTCGGGACGCCGGGACAGAGCACCTAAAATCGGGACAATCCCGGAAAACCGGGACGTTTGGTCACCCTAAATATAGGTAATGTTTGTCAATGGTGGATAGAAACAATTTAGTTCGAGTTCACATTACTTAACGCGGCGCTGTTGTTCATTTAAGCTTAAGCTCGATTAAACCCAAAATGAAATTTTTTTAATAAATTTATCAAAAACTCATTGTATGACATAACTAATTTGAAAAATATAATAAAAATTACACATCAAATAGCGGCTATGACTCAATCTGTCTTGGTATTAAATCACCTTGTATGTGAAGGTATAATATTACAAGGTTGTATTCAGAATAAAAGCCTCCACCCTTTTGTGTTATTTGTTTTATTTATCGAAATATGTGTTACTTGAAATGATACTACTTTGCTAATTAATTGCATATGATCTAAATGGTTATATTTTTTCATGAATTTAACCTAATCTGATTATAATTTTAAGTTATTTGCTAATTTTCTTTTTAAGGAACAAAATTGTTTTAAACTAATTTCTTTAGATTTTCTCATTTTGTTATCATTATTTTTAAAAGGTAAACTAACTGTAAATTGCCCATCGACTTTGCATTATATTGTATAAATTTTACATTCTTATTCTTCAGCTAATTGTAAGTAATTTATTTTATTTATAGTCTCTTTGATTTCTCAAAATAATTTTGCTACTAGTTTATGTAACTTATTTTTGTTAACTATAGTTGACAAATTAATAACACCCTTATCGTAATTAGCATTAAATGATCCTCCTACTACCCAACCTAACTCTGTTTCATGTAAATGCGTTTGATTATTTGTAGCTTTTAAATTGTTTTTGCATAATAATTTCCAAAACGATTCTACACCTATCAATAAATCAATTTGACTACTTTCATTAAAATGTAGACCGGCTAACTTGAAATTATTTGTTTATTTTATTTTATTTCTGTTCAATGAATTTACCGGTAAATTTTCAAGAACGAAACAATTTAATCGAGTTGTAAATTTGTTAACTTTTGATTTTAATTTAATAATAATATTATTTACATATCTTGTTTCACAATTAACCTCTGAGACCGCGATATTAATTTGCTTTAGTTCTAATCCTAATTTTTCACACATACCGTAGATTACTTTGCGATCCAGCATCCAACAAAACCTGTTTTTGTACAAATTGCTGTGATTTATCTTGCAGCAATACTACAGCTGTAGCTAATTCTTTTCTTTATTTTACTGAATTTTTTCAGATTTTTTTAAGCAAATTTTGAAAAAAAGTCTTATTTTGAAAAAAAAACTCAGGGGTACCCCTTGAAAAATTTTCAAAAATTTAGTTTTTAATTTTTTTGTACTAAACGATGCATCCTAGAATAATAATTTCTTTACTCCATTATAGTACTCATTATTCTGCATTTTTTTTGTACCACACTTATTTTCTTACACCTCAAAGTTTTTGAGAAAAAAAATAAAATCCAAAAAATCAAAAAAAATTCTAGCGCCCAAACGGCATATGTTAGTAAATTAAAACTAAAACCAAATTATATAAACTTTTATGTTCTATCGAAAAGCACTCTAAGTATTTTTCCGAATTTTACTCGAGAAAGAAGTATATCGCAAATTATCGAAACTGCATGTTAAACACCGATACGAACTTAACGAACGAACACCCGGTATATATATATATATATATATATATATATATATATATATATATATATATGTACTTTTCCACTCCGTTGGTAATATATCATATTACATAATGTTTGTAATAGTTCTGATATTATGTATTTTTAAACAATTATGAATAAAATCACAGCAGCTGAGTAATTATACCTAGAAATACAGGAAATCATAAGTGTCTCATACTTTGTAGATAAAATTACATAATTTTTTTTAGAGTGTACTCAACAAAAGCAATGTCAATTTTATTTTTAATTGGGCTATCTTAATATAAAATAAAATTTTGAAAAAATTGCATAACAATTAAATATAGAGTAAAATGTATGTCAGGGGTGCAAAAAGGTAACTTTATAAATCGTATTAAAAAAAACTAATATCATCGGTGGCTGGCTTTTAAAAAAAGAAAATATTCGTACATATACCTTGGTAATAATAAACAGAAGTTAACTACTAACTCTAGAATAAATTCGGAATGAGTTACTCCATCAATGTTAATAGCATAGGGTTAACTCTAGAATAACTAATCGAAAAATATGAATGTATCTATTATTACCATGGATACACGACTACTTCTAGTTGAATACCTGAAACTCATTTTAATCGGAGTGTAACACGACGATATGTCTACTCGTCAGTAGTGTTTCTTCAAGCCAAGCCCAAAGTTCGACTACCTTTTCGGATGATCCCCCCTCAAGCCAAATGCAACAACAACATTTTTACGCAATTTCACACTCATCATACACTAATCTATTTCGTACCCGATCTCTCCTAGTTAGACCACATACCCCACGTAAAAATCTCATTTCCACAGCAGTCATTTTCATTTGAAATGTCTGCTGAAAATTTAGTGATTGCTTTTCTTCGGTCTTGAACACCCTAATTTGGGTACATAGCGTGATTGTGTATGTATGTATGTAGGGAACTGAGCTACCCCCTTAAAATTGTAATTAAATATCTTATATTTGTGAAACTTGTCACGGTGAGAAAATTACAAAGAAAATCTTCAATTTTTCTAATGAAATAGTTTTTAATTCATGTAATATATTTGTGGCATGTTATGTTAATTCTATGCGACACATTATTATTAAATTTGCAAAAAAAAAACAAATAATTTTATTTGTATGTTTATTTTTCTCGCTGAAAGCAGAAATGAGTCAAAGAAATAAAACTTTAGCATGTGCATTTGTTGTGAATTATAAATTAATATATCAACAAACAAAATATTTAAAATTATTATGCAGGTGTTCGATCATTCTTAGCTATAAAACATGAATCATATGATATTATAAACAAACTACCTAAATAATTTAAACAAATCGAAATTAATAATATATTTTATCGTTTTTATTTTATGGATTTTTTAATTAAACCCATGTTTATATTAATGTTCGGAAATAAATTAAAGAAATAAACATAACTTTCAAATTTGGAATTTTTAAACAATGCATGTCAATTGTTCTTATTACAGCGAATGCTTCTTTTATCCGACATGATTCCAGATAACGAAATTTTCCGAATAAAGGACCAATATTTTCAAAGTTTAGAATAAATTTACACTTGGAATAATTTTAAAATTAGCCAATGAAATATTGACATTTATTCTAAGGATTTATTTTTAGCCAATCACATACGATTTTTTTTCATTAAGAATAAACAAAAATTGAAAATATTAGCCCTAAGTTCAATAAAAAGCATAGTTTATCACAAATAGTATATTTTGTATTTAATAAAATTTAATTCGTAAAGATAACATTAATAATAATAACATAGTAAAAAATCTTTTAGAACTCATTATATTAAAATAAAACTGCTTAAGGTTGAAGTTCTGTATTAATATTTATTGATAATTGCCGTTTCGACGTACTCAACGTACATCTTCATCCGGAAAAATGATAAAATGATACAAATGACATATACAGTAAATAAATAAGACATAGAAACATGTTACTAGGTAACAAAATACAAGTAACTAGATCATAAAATTTATAAGTCGTTTTATTTTAATAATAGTCAGCCCGGTAGTTGAGCGTGTTTAAGCGTCAGATATTACTGAATACAGTTATATAGTATCCAAGCACTAATTTACGTATTATCCATTTTATGACTGTGTATAGTTTAAAATTGTAAAAGTTATCATTTGTTAAAACCGTGAGTTACAGACAGTAGAACTTAACAGAATATATATATATATATATATATATATATATATATATATATATATATATATATATATATATTATAATGTGTTATTCAACAGAAGTAAAAATAATTGTACTAAGCTAAAGCACATTTTACACGATAATGTTTATTGTATAGGAAACTTAGAATTAGCTTTAAAAAATTAGAAATTAATAAAATTGTAAAATAAAATTTGCAGCTAAAAACTGAATAACAAATATGAAAAATTAATTTTATAAAAGCTGGAACTATAAAACTTTATAAATATTGAAAATTTGCAAATAGGTGTGAAACAATAAAATGATTTTAAAATTACAATCAGAAATGATTAAAGAGAACTGTGTAGGCCGACGTAAATGTGGCAAATAAAATAAAAGATTAATTTTTATTATTATTTTTTGTAAATTATTATTTTATTTATTACGCTTATATATAATATTATATTACATTTTTATCAAGTAAATAACCATATATTTTGACAATAATATCATAAATTTATTTTTTTTGGAGTGAAAGTTAAATAAATTTGTGGAACATCATTGTAAATTTTATTTTTTATTTTTTTTCAAGAATGACAGTTTATTTTATTTAATGCACATGTATCATTTTTATTAGCATATAATAGAAATCTTTAAATCTTTTTTTACATACCTACATTTTTATTTAAATAGTGTTAAAAAAAACCTACATATATGAAATAAGTAATATATATATAGATGGTTGAGATGAGCCGTAAAATGGAGGTTGTTGGGAGAGGTAACCAGAGATCAGGCAGAGAAACAAGAAACAATCGTTGATAAAAAGTTTATTTCTTGAATTTAAAAACATTCGTTTACCCAAAATCATTTTTATTTATTGGATGTTCATCTAAATGTACATCTTTATTGCATATAAGATAAATGTTTCCAATCATAAAATATCTTTAATACTACATTTGAGAATTTTTTCTTGTTTACATTTATAATACATCTCGCATACGAGTTCTCCTATATCTTGTATTTAAAAACATTCGTTCACTCCAAATCACATTTATTACTTGTAAATGCACACCTTCATTGCATATAAGGTAAATATTTCCAATCATAAAATATCTTTCATACTGCATTTAATGGCGTGTTGCGAGTTTCTTTTTTTATGTAATTTTAGACAGAAACATATAAGTTGAATAAGTGTTGCATTTTAAATTTAGTCTAGAATATTTAAAAATAGAATTCGGAATATGGTTCAAGCTCAATTTAAATGTGAAATTTTCGAGAAATATTGCATTTGTAACACTTGAAATTTTCTAAAACAAACTTATTATTTTAAAGTCAGCTGTGCTAGTTGGCACCGCTTAGAGCATAACATAGGTATACTAGTTACCATTACTAATCGGCTAATGCTGCTTCTTATATTCAAATATGTGTATGTTATGAACTAATATAAATAATAAATCAGACAATATGATAAATATTTTAATTTATTACCAATAAATCAATATAGCCATTAATCTTTTTACCTGATCTAGTAAAATGTGAATCAAAGGCTAATCAAATTTTGTACTAGGTTACTTTTACATTTATGTATATTTTACGAGTATTTCAAAAAAAATTATTTAACAAAACTTGCTAATCAAGTTATAACTAACAACTTTTATTTGTAACATTGACTAAATAAATAATTTTCTAATAATTTTTCATATTTTTATTATACATATAATTCTGTAAATAGGTGGCATATTTATGTCAAGACAGCTTTGTTTTTAGTTACCATGTGTAACTACAGTAGTTACAAAGTTATACAAATTGCCCTGTTCCATAAATTTATTTAATACGATGACGATCGGTTCTGTGGTGGCCAGAGCATATATATATATATATATATATACAGAATACACTTGAAGCTAAGTTATTTATATTTAAGTTATTTATATGTGAATTATATTGAAGATATATGATTGAAAGATTGGTTTCCGTGAGCGAATGTTTCCACGTGCTAGAAGGTGCATGTATGAGAAGTATAATGTGAATGAAGTAAAAATTACTTATTTAGATAGGAATGTTTAGCGAAAACTATAATTTCAGCATAGTGGAAGAATTTGTGCTACACCCTTGTGATTTTAAAAATAAATTATGTATATTTAAATGGCGAGAAACTTTCGAGTAAGAAACAAATTTTTTTATGTATTTTCTTTCGTTAGAAATTTTCTAATACGAATACAGTAAGACTATGTTAGAGGATTAGAGTAAATTATGGGATAAAATGTAGCATTTGCTACGTTTAAAACGCAAAACCAGAATTTTTGCTAAATTTAGCCCGTTATTAATGTAGCATGTAACATTTTACACTAGGTACGGCTTAAGGGGGGCGAACATGACAAAAGGATTACATACTTGTTGTAATACTATTTTACGCAAATATTGATTAATGTAGTAAAATTATTTCGTACACGAATACGTATACCTGTGCTATATCGTGACAAAAATTTAAAAAATAATTTTCTTTATTTGCGTTTTTTTTTTCTAAAATAGACATTCAAAGATAAGGTACATTTTAAAGAAAAATAATAATATGCATATAGAAATCAAATTTGTTTACATTTGACTGTATTTTTAAATTCACTAGTAATGAAAAAATGAAAATAATAACGGAAATACGTTTTAATATTGTACAAGATGGTGCAAAAGTTATAACTAGATTTAATAATTGTTTGTAATTCAAAAAGATTTGTTTTTTGTTGATTAAGTTACAATTTTTTGCGTTGTTGAGAAGTATATAGCGATTCATGGTTCATCTACGTGTATTCTGAATCTGTTTACTTCACAAATTTCAAAGTCGCGATCACATGAGATATTAAAAATGTGGTATATTATTATATTTTTTTTATTTAAATAATTATTTTAGTAAATAGAAATTTTATATTCGAAATGTTCTGTAACGCTACAGCTTTGTTCAGAATTCATAATTCAAAATTAGTAATAATTAGCTAGGTATTTGTTATTATTAAAATAACATATTTATTATTACAGCGAAGTTGAGTGTTACACTGAGAAAAATAGATATTTAACAAATTGGATAATAATAAGTAGATATTTATTTGAAATGTACGAGTATGTTTACTGTATTTACAAATTTATACATTTTTAAACTCTACTAACATATATATTTTAATACTATATTAAGAATTAAGACTGTAATACTATATACAAATTGATGGTGTTAAATTTTTGTTTTTATTATATTTATAGTTAATTTTTAAATATACTTATTTTGTTATTTTTAATATCTTGTGTTTGTGTCACCTTTTTAAATATAAATACCGTTACGGTAACTATCCATTTTTCTCAGTGTAGCAAATTCTCGAATTGTTTATTTTAAGTGAAGCGCCAATATTTATGTGAAATAGTTATCTAAGTATAATTTACATATTAATATAGTTAAAGTTTCAAGTTGTTTCTACCGAAAACACATTTAGTCATAAATTTTTTGTATAACAGACTCTTTGAAGTCGAAAATGTCCTAATTTATTTTCGAAGAAATACTTACAAGTTTCGTCCAACAACCATTATAGAAGTCAAATATTAAAAAAGTTTTTAAAACTCCTACAGCAGCAAGAGTTTCATCCAAAAAAAAATAATCATTATTTTTCTAGAACGGAAACTTGAATCACATTTTAATTTTCTCTTGTTCGCAAATTAAAAAGTCAACTTACTTATAATATTAAACTGTTTTTCTTTTGCTTGCGTAATTTTTTTTTATTCTATTTCTTCAAACACTATTACATATTTAAGTCATAGGAAATTTATGGCTATTTGTTAATATTATTCAGAGAAATACAAATATACTTATGAAAATTTAGAACTGAGAATTTTCAAAATTAAAATAAAGGAATATTATTTAAATAAACACTGTAATAAATTATATTAAAAAATATATATTTTTTATATGTAAAATCAATTTAGAAAGAAGTTAGATATATTTCTGTGCAAATTTAACTATTTTATATATCTATGAACACAGCACAGTATATATCTTCATAAAATATAAAATCGATGCCAAAATTTACAAACAATTTAATACACTTTTACATACCTGAATGTCTGAATGTCCGTGATATGTATGACGACGCTTTTTTTTCGCAAAATATCAACGCTACTTTAGCGCCCCTGGTGGCAAAATCTTTACGCTAAAAATCGCATGCTGTGTCCTAGCATCAGTTGCGATTCAAAGAAGCGGCACATATTTATTACAACGCCTGTGTGGTTGCAACTGTACAATACAGTTCTGTATTGTTAGTTGCATTTGATTTGCTCGTTTCTTTAAATATTCACTCTAAAAAAAATTATATAATTTTACTTACAAACAGTGCTGGATTTACGTATAAGCTACACAAGCTATAGCTTAGGGCCCCCACTTTCTTGGGGGCCGCAAAAAAAGTTTATTATTTCACTATCAATATACTTCTTAATTGTATTACAGATTAACCCACTAGGTATCCGAAAATCATATTTGTCACTGACATAGAATATCTGGAATTATAAAGAGCCCCATATTTCTAATAGCTTAGGGCTTTATCAAGTCTAAATCCGGTCCTGCTTACAAACCATGAGACACTATGATGCCAAGTATTTCTAAGTATAATTACTCAACTACTGTAATTTTAACATAATTATTTAAAAGTACATAATATCAGAACTATTACAAACATTATGTAATATGATACATTATTAACGGGACTGGAAAAGTACATATGTATGTAATATTACAGTTTTTTAGTAAAGTCTCTTTTAGTAAATTTACAGAACTTCTGTAAATTTGCTGTCGAGAATTTTCCATATATAGGTAAAATTTGTTTAGTTCTGTAATATTATTATTGGTATAATTATATACATTTCTAATTACATTTATTTATTACAGATATTAATATGTAAGCTATAATATTACATAATTTAAGAAGTTATTCCAACAATATGTAATATTAAGTATGTGTTGCAATTTGCAGAAAGTAAGCAATTTTACATACTTATTAGGTCATTACTTACTTTATGTGATTATTATGAATTATGTGAAAATTACAGAATTTTTAGGTAGAAATACAGAATATTTATAGTAAAATAAAATTATCCATTTTTTATACTAAAATTTTACTATTATTTTCTGTAATTTCGCTATTTTCTTTTTTACAGTGTTTTTTTAAGTATTTAGGATTTAAGTATTTAGATTTAAATACGTAATTTAGTATAATATTTGTTTTTTTATTTGAACAACTATCAAAAATAAACTTCCTATGAATGACGTTACATGAAACAGAGATAACTAGATTAGAGCATTTGTTAATATTATTTACTATTATAATAATTTTCCTAGGTTTTCTTAATAAGTCAAAAAATTTACAAAAATTATCAATAATGAAATAAAGGAAAATTTTATATTGGAAATAAAATATATAAAATATTTTAAACTTTTTGACTTATTAAAAAAAAATATATACTTAAAAAACCAATAATAATTAATATTCTATTAGATATATTTATAGGTATATACATAACATCAGTCAGTGTAAAAACACTGATTTAAATAAAATTTGGTTTTTTTTAATTAAAAATTTATAAATTTTATGATCTGTTTACAGCAAAATTTTGTACAGTATTATTTCTCTTTTTTACCACGCTTATATTAGCTCACACTGTTGTTACGGTCAAGTTGGCACATTCAAGTTGTCACGTTCAAATCTTGTAACCAATTTTTAGACCACTTCCTATCATCTGATCTCACTGAAATTTTGTTTGTAGTTTTATTTCAGGAGACAACACAATATTTTAACAAAAAAAAATGACAAGACAACTAGATTAAAAAGCAGAAAATAAAATATATAAAAAAAAC
This sequence comes from Clivina fossor, assembly GCA_963966155.1. Lineage (NCBI taxonomy): Eukaryota > Metazoa > Arthropoda > Insecta > Coleoptera > Carabidae > Clivina > Clivina fossor. The sequence goes on from OZ014550.1 coordinate 9,315,876, forward strand.
TTTTTAAAAACCACGCTTATATTTAAATGCACTAAAAAGAAGAAAATAATTTTTTTTAGAAAGAAATAAAAGTGTGGAGCGCTAGGAAACTATATACAGTAAAATCCCGATTATCCGTGCGCGCATTATCCGGGCGGCGGATTCTTCGTGCACCATTTTTAAAATGTCATCCGTGCGCGGATTATCCGTGGCTGACCGTGGCTGCACCGTTCAGACGTTCGCCTCGGGGAATACCCGTGTTCGGCTCGAGAAATCCTCCGTTTATGTGTTTACTTATTATTTTCGCCAACTGCCGACCGACTCGTTAGTTAAACGTAAACAGACATTCGTTTGACACATGTATTTGTCTGAATAAATTATTAAAAAAAATAAAAATGAGGTCTTTGGATTATCCGTGTTTTCGATTATCCGGCGAAGGCTCGGTCCCGGCTGGCCCGGATAATCGAGGTTTTACTGTATTTCGCAATGATGATAAAGCGCTCCACGCTTTTATTTCTTTCTAAAAATTTTGCATAACCAGGAAAAAAAATTATTTTCCTCTTTTTAATGCATTTAAATATAAGCGTGGTTTTTAAAAAGTTTTTTTAATATATTTTTTAAAGATATATTCACAAGTAAATCATTGTTTTTCCCCAAATAAAAATTGGAATTAACGAGTTTTACCTTAAAATCCATGATCCACATGTGACTCATAAACAGTGCACGATTATGTTTATGAGACATATGTGATTCATTATGTAAAGATAATCCAGTTGGTATTCTTGGTGTAAATATAGATTGTAAATAAGTTGGGACGTCTCATAAGAAATATAACTTATTTTCGACGTGTGGTGTGATAGTGGTTTTCAAATATTGCTTGGACAGTGAACGTGTTAATAAATTATGACCGTTTAAAATGGACTTAATATTTCTTAATTCCAACATCAATAGATTTATTTGTCCATAACAATATGAATTCGAGTTGACGAGACAAAGAGAATTTCCCAGCGATCCGCTCGCTAGTGATAATAACAGGCGGCTAGAATGTTTGTTATATTCGATAGAAAGCTCAGTGCTCACATTACTATAAAGTGCTTCCAATACCAATACAATATGTTAGGTTAGGTTAGGTTCAGTTCAGTTATATATATATATGTATTGCATGCTTTCGTCTGTTCTGGTCGGTTCGTTCGCTTCTTTTCCTCGCTACCGCTGCCGCTGACTCGCTCGCCAAAACCGAAAACTGTTGACAATAAGAAGCGCCCCCACTTATTTTACATCAATGGCTGAACAAACACAATATGGTACACCCACACTTACGGGGTCTTACGTAGACTCTTCAAAAAAAAGTATATTGTCGATTTTATTCTTTCATCTGGTAATTTTTGCTTTCTTTTAAAATCATTGTCTAATTTGACAAAAATATACGTATCAAGGTACCAAAATAGATTACGCCCAGGGCCGGCGAAAGCGGGCATGCAACGCATCGGTATTGGTGTATTTGTCGGTCAATATATTAATTTTGTCGGTCAATATCTAAAATAATTATTGTCGTTTGACATACCAATTTTGCGGTGAATTTTACCATTTTGTGTTGTTTAAAATACCAATCTTGTTGTGCAATTATATATAGTTTATTTCTCATTAAAAAACATTACAAAAGTATAAAAATAAAAATACATTATTATACTTAACAAAAAAAAAATAATGTGTCAGTCGATTTATCAACAGCGTAAGTACGAATTTACGTAAGTCGAATGATAACAGATTATATATAATTTTAATATCTCCCCAAACGCAATGCAAAATAGCTAATACCTAATTTAAAAAAATACATTATCTCAAACGCAATGCAAATGTAAACACACAAATAGCTAATATCGAATTTAAAAAAATACATTATTATAACAAAAAACAAAATTGTCAACAACGTAAGTACGAATTTACGTAAGTCGGATGATAACAGATAATATATATATATAACCTTAAAATCTTCGCAAACGCAATGCGCAAACACACAAATAGCTAATAACAAAAAATTTCGTCAATAACGTAAGTACGAATTTACGTAAGTCGGATGATAACAGATAATATATATAATCTTAATATCTCCGCAAACGCAATGCAACTGTAAACACACAAATAGCTAATAACAAAAAAATGTCGTCAATAACGTAAGTACGTGAATGTAGACCACTGGGCCTCGATTTTATTAATTAAATTCTACAAGATTTTAGCGCCGGCACTGGTAAGGCGTATTTGATAGGTGGCATGGGGCTCAACGTGAAGAATTCTCATCACTTGGTCTTCTTTTAAATTATGAACAAGACCATCGCGATCTTGTACCCGAAACTTTCCATCATAATCTGCCGCCTTTTTTTTTTCATTCATATATTCTACCAAATGTTTTTCACTGACATCGCCTTCAAACTGAATCAGTTTGGTCGCTAGTAATCGGTAAAATTTCTTAGACAATATTTTACAGCCATATATTTTAATTTCATGAAGGCGATTGCATCGTTGAATTAAATTACATATATTTTTGCTAGACAAGTTTATTTGTTCACTTGTGCCCCAGCAGGAGTCAATGCTAATTTCTTCTAAAGTTTTATTGCGTTTCGACACCTGAAATATATTGATTATTTTTATAAGTCAGGAATGTAAATGTTTCCGAAGAAGCCCGTTTATATATATATATATATATATATATATATATATATTTATATATATATATATATTAGACTGTGGCAAAAAAATCGATATTTTTTTTAATATATTATTTCCCGTTTAAAAAAGTTAGATATTCGAATCAAAATCTTACTTAAAGACTCTATGTCAAGCTTTCGATGATATTTTCACCCTTCTTCAGGGCATGTTTTGTTGGAGAATTAAAAAAAACAACATAAAGAATGGTACAGCAATCATAAAAATATTTTGCAAAACATAGAATTTATGTAGGTAGTCAGTAATAAAATTTGATCAAATTTAGCAAATTTTATTATCGATTACATAAATTCATGTTCTGCAAAATATTTTTATGATTGCTGTACCATTCATTCTTTATGTTGTTTTTTTTTCAATTCTCTAATATATAAGTATATTTGTTAGTTGCCAACTGATCCATTAATTAAAATTAAAATTTGAAGCTAATTATTAATCTAATTGTTGATGACGCGGTTGTTTGGGCTGAATCTGAAGAGTAACTGAGAAGGATGATTGACAGAATTAATATTTGTAGGTAAGAATGGATATGAATGTTGTGTTGCATGTTGATAAGTGCAAAAAGTATTAGTTTTAGTAGAACTGTGACTTAGCGACTGCATGTAATGTGCCTTGCCTATTGATGGTACGTACTCAACGTACGTTTGTATCAGGAAAAAAGTTAGGTACAAATGAAGACGTACGGTGAATTTGTCGAAACGTCGATTATTAATAAATATTAATACAGAACTAGAATCTAAATCGCCGTTTTATTTTAAAGCAAACATTTTCTCAGTGTAGTCAATGCATTGATATCAAAAAATAAATAACTCAATTTAGACATACCTAATATGAAAAATACAAAATTTAAGGCTAAACTTAACTTTACGCTTATGTAATCAATTTTTTTCAATTCTACATATCGTTAATTTTGCACATTTTATGAATGTTAATCGTAAAATATTAGTGCGGAAATGATATTTATCGTACAATGTTAAAACTTATTTTGAAAACTTGTTTTTAACATATAGGTACTTGACCTATGTATATGGTGGCGCTCATTGCAGGATAGGTAAGGTAAAAAAGTTGATTTGTTAATGTTTACTAAAATTAAATGAATGTAAAGAATTTTTAGCTGTTTTTAATGTAAACAAAATACAAGTAACAATATCTGCTAGTAGTTATGTAAACATGGACAAAATATGGCAGCAGTTTTTCAATATTCAACATGTTGAATACAAATTTTCAAAATCAGTTTTAATATTGTAAATTTTATTTCCGTACTAAAATTTTGTGATTTACATTCATAAAATGTGTAAAATTAACGGTATGTGTAAAGCAATTAGGCATTCCAGAACACGTAATCATACGTCATACAATATGGTTGCCTGATGAAAACATTCTAGATTTGACATATGGAACAATACAATTTTTTTGTGAATTATTTTAAATGTGTTAATTGATATTGGTTTAATTTATGAAAAATAGTAAGTAATAATATTTAATCTTTTAAGAAATATTTGTATATTTAACTGAAACCTATTTAATTAGCAGAAAATGCCCGTGACATGTGTAGTGGCCGAATACAAAAACATGTCAAGAAAGATAATGTTTCTTTTTCTTTCGATTCCCGCAGCTTTAAATTTCAAATATAAAATACATTTAAGCAGGGAACGACGCGAAATGTGGATTGGATCAAAGTAATTAAACGTGTAGATTTAAATTATAATAAGTTAAAATATCAATGGACACATTGCAAGTATTTTTTAAAAGGTATTTCATACATAAACGTATTAATAATTAATTAATTAAAATATATATATATATATATATATATATATATATATATATATATAAGGATTCATGAACATCACAAATCAATAAGGATAGTAATAAAATACAACATGCTACTCTTCACATGAGTTCTTAGGCAAATTTAAGATTTTGTCGGTTCAACTCTATTTGTTAGAATTCCATAGGAATTTTTATACTTTTAAGAAAAACATTGTCAATGAACATTGTATATATATATATATATATCTGCATTGAATTCCGACGCAAACTATGGGGTACAAATCTGTTTTAAAAATATAAACGATATAAGAAGATTGCAACAAATACAAAATAGATGTAGAAACAAAATTGATGAATTTACAGCTAGCTATATAGTAAAGGGATCATTAAAATTAATAATTTTTAAATTTTCTCTGATATCTGTCAAAAATTACATAATATTTAATTATTAATTGTTAACAAAGCTAAAGTTTTCAATAATACTTTTCAGCCACAGCTGAAACTGTTTTTTCCAAATCATAAATAAATACAAACGTGGAAAGAATTTTTTCAACATTTGGGTTGATGCACTCAAAAATTCACAATCGTATGGGCACCGAAAAAGCCTCTAAATTGGTTTTTCTTTTTGTATAAACAGCTGAACTCTTAAGTTTGATATTCAAATAAAAAATGTATAGTACTATATGCTATTTGTTCATTTCCAAAGATTTATTTAATATCAAAAATCGTTGTACTGTGTTTGTTATTTAATTATATAATATAAAGACTATAAATGTGGTTCAATAAATATTTTCATTATGACTTGATTTTTAATATCTGGTGTTTTGCATTAAAAATTAAAATTTAATTAAATCATTTAATGATAAGTAAAAATTTAAATGTATAAAATGAAAGTAAAACTTATTTTTTGGAAAATATATAGATACAAAATACACGAAAAAAGGTAAAATGCATATAGCTGTCATGTAAACTAATGCCAATGTTTTCATCAGGCAACCATATTGAATTATGGTGTGACGTCATTCTGGACTGCCTAATAATGTACATAACCGTAAAGTATAGTTTAACCTAACTTACCTCGTTTAAAATGAAATCGCAATCCACTCGTTGCCGTAGGTCTAATGTTTTTAAATTTTTCGATTTTTTTAGCCATTTTACAAGAACATTTGTTGGTGGTAGGTCTACTTCAGCAGCATGGATATGTTTCCATAATGATGAGCTGTTTGTTATGTTGTACCATCTTGATGTTACAAACTGTACATTACGATACAGATTTTCCAACGATATATAAGAGAAAATGTGCAATAACATTTCATCGGGCAGATCTTCAATTTGTGTTTGCATTTTGGATTGGATTGCAAATTTGACGTTTATAAACGATTTCAAAAATAAATAAATAAATGAATATATGTTGATATGCTGTCATGGTTACGTGGTTACGTGGATTATTTGTTATTTTCAATGGGATTTTTTTTAGTTTTAATTAAAAATATACATACTCGTATATACCAAGGATGTTATATATATTAAGCTGGATAACTGACAGCTGTGTTACGGGTGAAGCCAGTGGTGGGGGAACGCCGCCATTTGCAGTATATGCAAATGTCAGTATAATCAAATGTCACGCTTGTAGTAAAGTGTATTTACGTGTAAAAAACGTCTATTTGCAGGTATGTTTTATATTTTTTGTAACATTTTCTTACTAATAAACAAATTTTTGTATAAATAGGACAATATGACATATTTAAAAGTACGATTTTTTTCTTACGCTCTTTTCTACACAAAAAATGTAATGAATCCTGTTAGCCGGAGACATCAATTAAGCAAACAAATATTGTTTTCTAATTCATAATTTTATTGTGTTGTGTTTGTGGTTTGCACAATTATATATTTTTCGTTTGTAATAAATTATTATTATTATTTATCATATTTGTTATAAAAGAAAATAAATATTTGTATATTAAATACTCATTTTAGTTTTATTTACCACAGCTATTATTCCGTTGCTTTTTGATACTGTTCTTACGATTTACTATACAATAAACAGAATAAACATTTGAATCTCCCGCTCTTTTTTTGCCTATACTGCAAATGGCGGCTGGTTTCACTGCTGTCACTGCGGAATGGTCGCAGTTAGCCATCCAGCTTTTATTATATAACATCCTTGGTATATACATATAGGTATAATTGCAACATGTACCCAAAAGGGTGTGGCACAAACTCTTTCCATTTATCTCGATATCACGTTTCCTCCAAACATCCCTATCCAAACACGCAATTTTAGTTTCAAGTTTATGTAATCTCTTGTTTAAACAATTTAAACAACCTTTTTAAATATTAGCTTTTTTTTTCGTACTGCTGTAATTGGTTTTATAACTGTTGGGCAATAAAAAAGTCATTATTATTATCATTATGATCTCTTTATTAACTCTTATAGTTTATAGAAGTTAAAATTTTTATACATTGACCAATTGAAGTAATACAACAAATACAAAAGTAATACAATTTTATTACTATTATTATTAAATTTATGCGGTTATTGAACAAACAAAATTAGTTTAAAATAAGGAAAGTATGCAGTTTTTATAGGTAGAAACATAATTTTTAAAAAACGTTTGCATATCAGTTTATTTTAATTAATGAAAATCTATATAATAATAATATATGTTATATTATTAGCGTATCTTTCATCAATAAAATAATTTAATATGCAAATATTTTATTTATATCATTATATCCATTAGACACGGTAGACTTTTTCTTTTCAATAAAATTTTGGTTTTTACAATAACTATATTTGAAAATGACAACTGATTGTTTTTAGCAACTTTCAAGGAGTACCATGTATTACAGGGATTCTTAACAGGGGGTCCGCGAATATATTAGAATTTTTAAGTTTTTATATCTTTACAAATAAAAAAAATGTTACTAGTTTTTATAAGTGATACATATGTAAGTAACAGATAAATATAATGACATCTCAATATTCGTAAACATGGTTACACTAAATCTAGGTTTACAATTTTTGTAGTATAGCAAGTATACTTTCATTTGCAAATATACCTATTTTTCAAGAAATATGTTATTACTAACAATCTGATAAAGCATTTTTTGTTCATTGCATTTCGCATGAATTTTCTGCCTGCTTTTAATTCGCTTCCTCAATCAAAAACTGTTTACGGGTACACTTTTTTCAAAAATGTTACTATGATATTGCTGAACACTGCACATAAAAATATTGTATTTAGTATTTTAGGATTTTAAGGGGGCCGCGACTAATAAAAGGTTAAGAAACGATGATGTATTATATACTTATATAATATATATATATATATATATATATATATATATATATATATATATATATAATATATATAATAATATTAATAATAATAATGACTTTATTGCCCAACATTTATACAACCAATTACGGAACAAGATATATATATATAAAAATGACAAATCAGTTAATATACAATAATATTAATACAAATACAAATATATTATTTTATTAACTTAATTATTTTAGCTATTAATTAGTGAATGTAAATTTTCATGAAAAATATCAAAATCAGATAACCATCAATTGTTAAAAATTTTGCAAATTATGTTGATCAAAATTTAATAAATTAAAAATACCCAGAATACTAATATAAATTATAATTCTTATCAAATTACATATAGAATTTTGGTAATTGTCCAATATTATTTCATTTAGAAAATTAACCTCTTTATAAACGTTTACAACTCCAATTTGACTAGACTAGACAGCAATTAAGGTAATTTCAACTGGGTAGGTTCAACTGGGGAAGTGTTTACTATCGAAATAAAACCGAAATTATAATATCAAACTAAACATTCAAATTATAGATGCGCGGATGTCAACTGTTTCGGTTAAACTGTGTTAATAATACGGCAGTAGGCGTTCTACCAGGGGCGTAGCAACCGGGGGTGCAAGGAGTGCGATGCACACGGGCCCATGAGCGAGAGGGGCCCACGAGCCAAAGTGCCCAATGGGGCCTTATTTTCATTATTACCATTCATAGGATTAAATATATTTATTATATAAATTAATTTATTATAGTAAGTTAAATACATTTTTATAGATTTTTTTAAGTTTACAAACACAAAAACATACAGTACAAATCAAATTTAAAGTTTAGGTTTACAAATATAGTTCATTAACTTTAACTAAACTTAACTTTTCTCGCTTTCATTGAAGCAAAAATGCTAATTATTTTACTTAAATTTAATTTACGTGCTCTTTCATTTTCAATGCTCAGAATCGACAAATTTGATAAGCGCTTCTCCCCCATAGAGTTTCTTAAATATGTTTTAATAAGTTTTAATTTTGAAAATGTTCTTTCGGCGCTAGAAGTTGATACGGGGAATGTGAAGAACAAAATAAGATCGGTACAAAGTTTCGGAAATGCCGAACTAAGAATAGAATATTAATTCTCCTAATTCAAATACCGAATTAATAATTTGTAACTGTTTTTTAAAGGTTTTCCTAAAAGATAATATCTGTGTTTTAAAATCTCCGGTTAAATCGTCAGTATATTTGAAAATCTATCTTTTAATTATGCAATTATAATATCTAACGTAGCGTTAAAAACGTTTATCCTAAAATTATCTTCTAAACTATTAAATCAAAAATCTTCACACATTCCTTGTCCACGGTTAAGCCAACATTATTAGGTACACACATATATATTTCCTGGCAAGTTGTTTCTTTAAACATTTCACTTTAATTTATTAATTTTGAAAATACAGATTGCATTTTAACAAAAATTAATTTTAATTAATTTTGATTATTATAAAAATAGAACAACTTTTATTTGAAAATTTTTTTCGAATAAGGCACAAACAGACACAAATTTACAAAATTAAAATGACATTTAGAACTTAAAATGAGCCAAAAGAACATTAAAATTTTAAACAATACAAGGAATAAGGAGGGGCCCCTTAATCCCAGTGGCACACCGGCCCACAAAGGTCTTGCTACGCCCCTGCGTTCTACGTAACATTTCAAAGCTCGGCTTAACAACTTGAGTCTCGATTTATCTTACGCCATAACAAATGAAAATGCCAGTCAAATGAAATTGATGAAAATACCTCTCATATAGTATTCTCGTAGTGAAATCTATTTATTTAGCCGTTAGGGGTACGCTTAAGGCTTCACTACATAGTTTAATGTGCGCCAACATAATATTCGCCACTTTCTACCTTAAGAAATATACCTAATTCCATTTTTCATGACCAGGGTTTTAAAGATTTTTAATGGCGATTTTTTTATTATCTTATCATCTTTGACAACTGTAAAATACGAAATTAATATTAATATTCTCAATTAAATATAATTTCACTTATTATTATTTTTATTTTTGATAAGAAAAAATGGTTGATGTTTGCTACAATGCTTCGACTATATCTCGACTATGTTATTTCATCAAAAGTATAATATAATATTGTTGACAAAGATATGACATATACTTTTTAACAAGCTAAATTTAAAATTTAATTTAACTTTTCGTCTGTAACTGTTCTTCATATTTATTTGTATATACCGAAAATAAAACAATAAGATTAAAAAATAAACGAAAAAAAAGTTATAAAAAAACATTTTGTCTTGTTAGTACCGACATTAGATGTACGAATTTCTCCAGATGTAAGATTCAACTTTAAAATCTTGTTCCTTATAAAGCACTAAAGCTTGGAATAAGCTCCGGTTTCCTGTTCTCGTTGCCTGGATGTTCAGCGTCAGTGCTTCTCAACATTTTCTCCCCGAAACAATATTTTTTATTACTTAATTCATATTTTATTTTGACTGTTTTCTATTTAGAAAATAGAAACAGAGATATATGAAAGGCTATATGTTGTAATATTGTCTTATGGTGTAAGGTATTATTTGATTTGAAATGAGTTATTAATTAAACTACTTTATAAGTTTGTAATATTAAAAACCGATTATATGTAAATAATTCCTTTTTCGGAAAATTTTTACTTCGGTAAATTGTTCTGCGGGGAATTATCTTTTCGGGCAATTTTCTTTTAAGGCAACTTTCTTGTCGGTCATTTGTTATCGGGCAATTTATATACTTTTTTAAATTTATTCATCTTAATATTTATTTAGTTAGTTACATCAAACAGGCAACAGCCCAATTAAATGGCGCAAACGATACAAACATAGACATATAATCTAAAAAAACATTAAGTGTGTACATTGTGTAAATGATTAATAAAAATACGAAGAGAATATGAAAAAAATATCTATAGTATAATTCTAACTTATTAAATAGAATGAGCAATAGGCAGATAAAAAGTATTTGTACTTCTTGTTGAGGAAGGAAGAAGATTTTGTAGTTGATATAAATAAATACATAAATATTTTATTATGACAAAAAATTAAAGAAGGCTAGTTCTGCTCCAAGCAAACAATATGTTAAAATAAAAAAGCTTTAAAATTAAGTTCTGTATATATTTTATTTAAATATCGACATTACAATATACTCTGCGTATATTTTTATCAGGAAAAATAATACAAATGACATAAATAATAAACAATCAAAACATAGAAACCATCGAGATAAATCCACTATTGCACAACATGCGTTAGAAAATCTTCATGTTGTAAAATTCGAAGACACTAAAATAATTTCAAGATCCAACAATATTGACAGTAGATTGATAGGAGAAGCAATAGAAATTTACGGCGCGGCGTTAACATCAATCAGTGTAAAGTGGCACTAATTTAAATAAAATTTGGCTTCCTTTAATTAACAAATTATAAATTATTATTATTATTTAATAATTAATTTTTTTTAATCAAGTTTTTTTGTTTATTATTTATATCATTGTATTATTTTTCTTGGTGATGAAAAAAATATATAAGTAAAAAACATATCTTAAATTTATATAATTTTGCATAGGTTTTAACAGTAAAAATTGTATGTAATTTTATTGTGATAATTTATATAATATTACATAAATTTTTTACAGTGTACGTAGTGTACTTAATCCTAAATCTTTTTTATTTTAACATAATGAGTTTTGAAAGATTTTTTACTATGTTCTTACTATTTTAAATTTAGTCCGACATTACTTAACTTTTGTATTAAAACAATGCGTTTTTCTTTTTGGTAAATTCAATATGAATTCTCATTTATAAATTTAAATTAAGAGCCGTCTTTTAATAACGCAAGTATACCGCTGGTTTAAAAGATAATAAGATTACATACACAATTACACAAAAACACTAAAATGAAATTAAAATCTTACATATACTTAGTTCTTGGGAGTTCACTGTAACAGTGTAGAAAAAGTGTAAAAGATTTTTTTTTTATTTGTAACTTCTTTTTTTTGTACCATCAAGTTTTAGTTGTTTCAGCAAAACTTCTCCTAACAAAAACAAATGAAATAAGGATGGCCATAGGTTACTGGGATTATTTTCACTACCGAAAGATTTGTTTTGAAAATTTAGAAGAGAAAAAGTAATAAAGTAGCTATTATATTTTGGGTCAGTGAAATAAAAAATAATTATGATATTTAATACATTTTTGAAATATTATCCTAATTAATCTTGATAATTTATTTTCCTTATTAACTTATTATAATGATCTCCATGCTACTTAAATAATATGCAGCTGTTTTAAAAGTCTGGAACCATTTAATTAGGTCGATAAGTTATTATTATTATTATATATTATTTTTTAATTGTAAAACCTTAATTTGATAATTTAAAAGTATATATTAATTTTAAAGCTAAATTTTAAAAAACGATGAAATGAAAACAATATTTATTGTATGTGTATTTTGATATTCATAAAATCTGAAATACGAAAATGTGTAGTTCTATTTTGAATTAATGTATTTAGTCAATTCATTACAAAATAAATAGTTCCTATTTAAAGTATGTTTTCAAAATTTATTTATTAAAAGATAAAATAACAACTTTTCTGTTGTTTTTTGTTAGTTTTATTTGTTATTAGAATTAAAATAAAACTTAAACTATGATGGTCATTAGCCTACAGTTATTATTCTATTAATAAGAAATTTTAGTTGAATATCAACAAACTTATAATGTTGTCAAGTTGGTGTTAGTCAGTTAAAATGGTTCGGTCTTCCTGAATGAATGTCTAATGGTTAAAAGAATATATGTAAATGATTTTGAAGGTATACGTTTGCAAGTAGACGTCCGATTAGTAAATGCGGAGTGGTATGATTGAGTGTGGATTGCGTGAGCGAATGTTTCAAAGTAGTACGAATAGAAGAGCATGTATGAGTTAGGTTAGATGAATGTGAATGAAGCTAGAGTTGCTTGTCTGGATAGGAATGTTTAGAGAAAAGTAAACTAATTTCGGAATAGTGGAAAGATTTTGTAACTGCATTGTATAAAAAATAGGGAAATTACAGAATAATAATAGTAAAATTTTACTAATTAATTTTATTTTACCATAAATATTCTGTATTTCTACCTCAAAATTCTGTAATTTTTACATAATTCATAATAATCAGATAAAGTAAAATTGCTTACTTTCTACAAATTGCATCACATACTTAATGTAGAATTACATATTGTTGGTATAACCATTGAATAAATAATACCTAACATTAGATTTCTGTAAAACATGTTAAGATTAGATATTCAATGGTATAACTTCTTAAATTATCTAATATTACAGCTTGCATATTAATAATTTATCAAAATAATGAGATTTAGTACATATTTTGTGTAATAATACTAATAAAATATTTTAAGTGCAATTCATTCATTTCAAAATACATCCTTTATATAAATTTAGAAATGTATGTAATTATACTAACAATAATATAACAGAACTAAACAAATTTTATCTATTTATGGAAAATTCCTGATAACAAATTTGCCATAAGTTCTATAAATTTACTAAAAGAGACTACTAAAAAAAAATTGTAATATTACATACATATGTATTTTTCCATTCCGTTATGGTAATATATTAAATAATGCTTGTAATAGTTCTGATATTATGTATTTTTAATCTATTGTGTAAAATTACAGCAGTTGAGTAATTCTACCTAGAAATACTGGGCATCATAGTGTCTCATGGTTTATAGGTAAAAATAAATAATTGTTTTTTTAGAGTGTGTATAAAATCTTTCAGAACTCATTATATTAAAATAAATTCTTTATTCATTTTTAAGGGGTGATACCTACCTGCAAACTTTTAAAAAATCGATTTTTTTTTTATTGCATAAATCGAAAGTATACATATTCAAGAATATTTTCTCAAAAGCGCAAGTTAATAAGATTAAAATTGACAAAGTTATGCGCGGTACAAGAGTACCGGGTCGAGACCCATTGGAAACGCTCTCCGTCATTCCTGTGCGCGTGGACATGCGCAAGAGCGTGTTTACGTTGAATGCCATAATCTGAAACGAACGTGCACAATACGAGGCTGCATGTCAGTGTAAAAAGTGATGATTTGATGATTCTATGTAAGTTCCCAAAAATATTCACTTACAGTGGACTGAACACAACTTGAAACTTTAAACGCAATTATCTCGAAACCATGTCTTCAAAATCGGTGCCAAAAATTTCTCGAAAACTATTCGTTCGATTCAGATGGCTGTGTGTGCATTTTGTTAAGAACTATTTTTTCTAGTACTTAATCGTTCGGATTTTGTCTCTAATTAAATTTCGATTTTTTATAGCCGATCAGAGACAAATTTTTATGGGTCAAAATCGATACTTCAACTTTACAAGGCCGCCATTTTGTCAAAAATGATTTTTTTTGAAAATCCATCGATTAAGTACTAGTTTTACTCATGCTTAACAAAACCCGCTTGGTTTTATTGATTTCAAATAATTCTAGCGCGAATGGGACTTGGCACCGCAAAAGGGTTTCCCAAAAACATCATCCACGGGGAGCAGCCGTGCGGGGCACCAGGACGGATTTTTGTAATTTAAAAAATCGCATTTTGTAGAGGAAGACATGCCGAATAAAGTGGAGAAAGTCGTTTTGAAAAATGTTGTGTAGTTTTTGTTTAAAAAAATCCCAAACTTTCGTGTATTTTTAGGCCTTGCAGGTAGGTATAACCCCTTAATTAAAATATTTTCCTATACGTACAATATATCGAAGCGTCGAACTTTATATAAAAAAACTGTACAGAACTTAAAGAATTTTTATTCTGTATAAAATTGTTTGCTAGGTAACGCGTGACAAGTAGTAAGATTTCACATGTTCTTTGCTAGAATTCAACTGCACGCTGGGTCTCATGTCAATTGTTTATCAATAAAAGTTCGTTGCCCTTCGACAGTACTCTGCGCCCGCCCGTCTAATTCACTCGACTTCCAACTATTATTCGTCGCCACCTACATTGCCGACATCACATCGTCGCCGTCGGCTTCCCTTGGACTGAATGAAAAACAGACAGGCAGGCAGGCAGCGCATCGCGCAAAATGGCCGGCCATTTCCCGCGTATTTATAGCATGCCAATCACAATAACTTAGCTCCCCGGAAAATAGTGTTGTCAAACAGCCCGGCGAATTTCTTTTTGCCTTTCACTTCGCCCCGAGACTACGGGAACATCTTTATATATTTGCTTGCCTCTGCGTCACACAATTCGCGCCAAACAGCCGCAGCCCACGACCGGACTTATATTACGTTGTCACAAATTTACCAGACCGATCTTGTAATTGACAGAATTAGGGCGAAGAGATTTTTTATTTGATTTTTTTTGCCGTCCCCCTCCCTCACCAACTGGCTTTATTGCCATTGAGTTCACTTAGGTAAGTGGGGCTTTGGGTATATAGGAATTTATACATACTATATAGGGTTACCATATAGGTACGTTCTTTATCCCTTGTTATGTTCTCGATTTGAGGGACGAATTTTTGAAATATGCAAAAATTTGTTTGGGATTTTATTTTCTGATCTTTATTAGAATTTTGCTGTTTTGAAATTACAACTCTGGTTTACCGAAATTAGAAGAATTGAAAGATTTACGTTAAAAATAAATTTATTTGTTTAAAGTAAGAACTTACGAGACGGTAAAAAATATTTGACACTATCCAGCAGGAATCAAATAACATTTCAAATCGTTACGATATTAATTAACAATTAACCGAGACAGATTTCGGGGTGATAAAAAAAGTTTGTGCCATACCCTTTTGGATACATGGCGTGATTGTGTATGTATGTATATAACTAATTAATTAATTATATTTATTTGTAAAAAACACATGATTTTACAGATATTCCTAAATAAATATTTATTTGCATATGCTATTAGGATAAATTCGATAATTTAGCTGTCATTTGAAAAGAATAATTACTGAACTAGTAGTAAATATTAGTAAAAGCCAATTAAGAGAGAAACAATTGAAACTAATGATTCAAATATAATGTATCATTGTCCTGTGTATTTAAATCGCTAGCCAGGTCCGTAACAAATAAAATTACATGGGCGAACATTTTAGTTGGAAAAAAACTACGTAATAGAATAGTATAGGAAAAACTATTGTCTACCATGCTATCTCCGATCTCCTTCTTGTTTTAAGCAATAAAATTAACTATTTCGTTAGATTTAATGTAGTGTGTTTATTGTAAACAAATTGTTTGAGATTTTTATCGTCTCGAATTTTTTCTAACTTAATTGGAGATTTAATTAAATTTACGGAAAACGTAAAAATAAAATCAAATTTACATTGTTTGGCACGTAAACTGCAATCTTAAATTTTATTTTATTTTCAAAAACTTTGCAACAGTATTTCTAAATTCTCATAATGTAAACTGCAATTGTAAATTTAATTTAATTTTGTTATTGTACATAAAAACACTAGTCAAAAAATTACATATTGGTTCAGCAAAACGATGGTTTACATAATTTTTATTCATATATGTTTTATAATTTTTTAATTTTAAGTAAAATAATTAATTTACCATATTATATCTATATTTTTTTTTTACCGAAAAAGTAATTAATTACTTACATAAAATATACGCATTTTATATTTATATAACTAAAAAATTTTCCTGTGACATCTATAAATTTACATATTAAACTGGTGTAAATCAGTTGCCTCAGGTTTTTAGGTAAAATTATCGAATTTTTTACAGTGTAGCCTAGATTACTAAAAAAATATTTAGTAAAAATAAAGTAATTCTGGCTGGCATGGTCGAGAGGCTTAAGACACCGCTCGTACTTGTACGGACCCGGGTTCGAATCCCGCGCTTGTGGCATGGCTATTTGTAATGTCTTTGTATCGTCCAAATACATTTTGACAAGTGATATTCTAGTATCTATTGATTGATGGTCTTTGCTATCGAATCTATTTCTGTAAAGAAAAAAAATTAAAGTAATCACCAATTTTTAATGATAATTAAAACAATTTATAATTGTTGTTTTACATGTAAATAATAAACAAATTAATTCTATTTATGCAATATGATGCAATTTTCAATATTTTATGTATCAGATTTTATTTTCTGCACACATAATATTAATTTTTTTTACCAAATAAAAAATTATATATATATATATATATATATATATATATATATATATATATATATATATATATATAGGTACTATTTCACTTATTTTTTGTGCACTTTTTTCATAATTTTATTTAATTTCATTAACCTTTAAGTGCAAAATGCCAAGAAATACCATAATAATTTAATATGTACATTTTAATGTACAAAAATATTTTCAAATATTAAATATAGAGAACAAAAATTATCAATATATCGTTATATCGATATATTGATATTATCGATATATTGATATTATCGATATATCGATATTTTGATATCTGAGCAAATTTAATATTGATGAAATTTTAATTTAAGGTAAAAATTTTTGAGATTATTCCCACATGTGGAGCAGACAAATAAAAAATCAGTTATTCTAGTTATTGCATTTCTTTTTTTTTTTTTAAAAAAAAACCTGAAATTATTAAAATAAAATATTTCTTTTTAATATAAAAATTTAAACATTATTAAAATTTTATATTTGAATTTTAATTAATAATTAATGTATTATTTAATTTACTTAAATCTCAATGCAATTTTTACCACTTTGACTGCAAGGAAAAGTGGTATAGCGTTTGGTACGTTGTCTGTAACATTTTCAAAAAAAAAAATTGTGTATAGAAAACCTTCATATAGTCCCTAGATGACGAATCTGAACTTAGTTTATGTGGGTGTATGTGTGTGCGTCGTCAGTTTCACGGTCGTAAGTCAAAATTTTGTGGTCGCAACTCCTCCTAGACGGTTCAACCGATTTTAATGAAATTTTCAGGGTAAATTTATCTAGTAGCCAGGATGGTCATGTGATTTTAATTTTTTCCAGTAATGCCAACTTTTCGAGAAAAAAATTACTAAAGTTTATAAAAATTCATATTGGCTACATTATTTTTTCGATTTTGATCAGATTTTCAGAAAAGATTTCTCTAATGCTCCCATTAATTATATAATTTTATTAATATCCAATGTTGCCAACTTTCCAAGAAAAAAATTACTAAAGTTTTTAAAAATTTATATTAGCTATATTATTTATCCGATTTTGATCAAATTTTCAGAAAAGATTTTCCTATTGCTCCCATTAATTATATAATTTTATTAATATTCAGTGTTGCCAACTTTCCAAGAAAAAAATTACTAAAGTTTTTAAAAATTTATATTAGCTATATTATTTATCCGATTTTGATCAAATTTTCAGAAAAGATTTTCCTATTGCTCCCATTAATTATATAATTTTAATAATATTCAGTGTTGCCAACTTTCCGAGAAAAAAATTACTAAAGTTTTAGAAAATTCATTATGACCACTATTTAACCGATTTTAATCAAATTTTCATAAAAATTCTCCTAGTGCCTAAATAAATTATGTAATTTTAACAAAATACAGTGTTGCCAACTTATAGAGAAAAAATTTTTTTTTTTTTTATTTATTTTGGCTACATTATTCGATTTTCATTAAATTTTCAGGAAAGTTTCTCCTAGTGCCCACATAAATTATAATTTTATTAAAGATATTGTGTTGTCAACTTTCCGAGAAATGTCAAAGTGGTTTATATATGGGTTTACCCATATACTTCTAATCTTGTCATATTTTGTATTTTGTACTTGGTAATACTAGATAAATTTTCATTTAAAAATTTTAATTTATTTTTTATGTCAAATAGTAAAGTGCAAAATTTCATTCCTTTTGCAACAAGCATATAATTATGTAGTACGAGTACATTTATAATATACGGAAAGTCCAATATACCGACTATGTATATTCGTAAAAGCCCAAAAGATAGGTAGTATTAATACAGCAAATTTGAAGATACTTAATTGAATTAAAAATACTTTCGTAGTTGTGTAATTTATTTGATACTGAAGCGAAATAAAAATTTCATCAATTTCTTCAATTTCATTGTACACTAGTTGAATGTTTTTGTAATAGATGGTTCCTTGATATAAATGTAAGAAAACTGTTATTGATAGTTGAAAATGATAGAAGATTGCCAACCATACGTTAACAACATCTAGAAATGGATATTTGAACATTCCAAGTAAAAGATATGTTAAGGCTATTAATCCATAGAGAAATAAACTAAATACGAAAAGTATTCGAAGAACGAGTATAATGAAAACAATTTTTTCATATTTTGTTGTAGTATAAAAATATACTCCGAAAATGGTGTTCATAATTCGAATGGGTTTTAGTATGTTGCGAAGATTATATTGTTTAATAAATCTGCATATTTTAAAACTATGCGTAGAATTGGTACTTTTTTAAACAATAATAATCTTTATTGGCTAATATCAAAGACTATAGATTCACCCAAGACTGCACTTAATGCAGTATTAGTACAGAGGTATATTATAATATAAAACTAAATCATTCAGTGATATATATTATGTAATGGTTACAATATAATAATATTTTAGCTTTATGCGATATAAT
Source organism: Clivina fossor (assembly GCA_963966155.1). Taxonomy (NCBI): domain Eukaryota; kingdom Metazoa; phylum Arthropoda; class Insecta; order Coleoptera; family Carabidae; genus Clivina; species Clivina fossor. Next base: position 9,335,291 of record OZ014550.1, read on the forward strand.
TAAATATTTTATATAAATAAACTATATGTATTTACATTACATCATAATTATAAGGGTTGGATTAAGGTTCATGTGTACCTAACGCTATTAAAGATTTTAAGCCGCTATAAAAATGTGTTATTATAAGTTTTATTTTATGAATGTAAATCCATTACATACTTAAGAATTTGTTAAATAATTCAAAAACAAAAAACAAATTTTAAATTGCATGCGCATATTGAAAAAGTTATATGTAGATTTTTGAAAAAAAAAACATAATGTTTAGAGATTATTTTTCTTTTTTCATACGGGCATAAGACTATAATGCAGCCTTGATTATTATATATTTTTTTTTTTACCATATTTTTATGTCATTTGTTCATTATTCATATATTAATTTCATAATTATATTTTTATTTTGTCTTTTTATATTCTGCGCCTTGTAATTGATCTCTGTTTTGCAATAAATGATTATACATAATATAGTCAGCATTATATGAAAACAAAATTAATTCATACTAAAGTACAATCATTAAATATATAAGCTTACTATTTATTGAATGGTAGGTACATCAATTCAACTTTTTTTTTCCATTTATCCCTCTTACATTCGAAGTAGCAAATCTACATTCAACCTGCCATTTTTTTTACACTTTTGGGTATATGACGTAATTGTGTATGTACGTACGTATGTACTATATGTATGTACAATATGTAAAAAATACAATAATATATAAATAATTTTTTTGATCATTCTTTGTTTTTGTCGAACATTTCAATAAATGTATTTTTTTAATTCTTTGATATTATATGATAATAACTTATAATGGCATTATGATTTTCATAGAATTTATAGAAACCTATTAAAGTAAGGTAAATCTTTTTTATCCAATCTGCCAACAATGACTGTAATTAATAGATTCGTACCACAATATATTACAGATGAAAAAGATGAGGGATATGAATCCGATGCGGAAGAAGTTTCAAATCAATAACGGTATCGTTAGACATCGTTATGATAACATCGATATTCAACGATTCGTATTTTAACTACCGGCTACCGAGTGTTTACATATGATGGGATAGGCAAGGCGTAAGAGGAATTTGGACATGTTTACCATGCGCAAATAACAGGTTTCTAACCCCAGAATATAACTGGTTCATTGCGTATAAGCATGTAACCAAAAGTACAGGTAATTTATTTATAATATTTAAAAAAATTACTAGCTAAATGTCTTTTCTTTTATTTACAGCATATATTCATCATGAGGATTTCCAACAATGTGACGTTTGTCACAACAGCAGAACCACAGTCTGCCCAAACAATCAAAAAAATTATGATATTCCAAAACCTTTTTCAAATAACTTTTTTTTAATTTTTACAAATAAAGTAAGTTTACCTGAATTTTTGATTACTATTATTTTATTTGATATACTAATATATTTCTTAATTAATAATTAGCTTAAATTTATTTGTATATACAGAGTGGAAATTAAGTAAGGAATAAATTCAGTAATTCCGTTGATATTAATTTTTCGGAAAAAATCTCTTCAGTTTCTTATGTCATTTGTTTTTCATGTTATGACGTCATCGACTTTTTTTTAAATGACAACCTATATTTTTTATTATCGATATTGGTAGTACTTTTTATTCCGTTTCCAACCGTATAAAATTTTCAAATATATTACATTTAAAAAAAAATTGAGAAAAATAGTCTTAATGTTCAAGTATTAAAAATTCATTAAATTGGCAAAATGAAACTAGTTATCGCTTTATAACTGAATTGAAAATTTGATATGGTTGGAAACGAAATAAAAAATACTACCAAAATCAATAATAAACAAGATTAGAAATATGTAGGTAAACCCATATATTGACCACTTTGACGTTATCACATAAATGATAAGAAATAGAAATAAAAAAAAATTTTACCAAAAGTTGGCAACATTGTATTTTGCTAATATATAATATTATAGGCGCTAAGGGTTTCTTCTGTAAAAATTTGATTAAAATCGGATAAATAATGCAGGCATAACAAATTTTTAGAAAATTATTAATTTTTTTTTCGGAAAGTTGGCAACACCGTATTTTAATAAAATTGAAATTTATGTGGGCAGTAGGAGAAACTTTTCTGAAAATTTGATCAAAATGTAGCCACAATAAATTTTTTTAAATTTTAGTAATTTTTCTCGATAAGTTGGCAACACTGTATTTTGTTAAAATTGCATAATTTATGCGGGCACCAGAAAAATCTTTAGTGAAAATTTGATTAAAATCGGTTAAATAACGTAGTCATAATACATTTTTAAAATTTTTAGTAATTTTTTCTCAGAAAGTTGGCAACACTACTTTGTTGAAATTATCGAATTTATATGGATACCAGGAGAATGTTTTGTGAAAATTTAAACAAAATCGGATATACAATGTAGCCGCAATGAATTTTTAAAAATTTTAGTAATTTTTTTCTCGGAAAGTTGGCATCACTGGAAAAAAAACAAAACCACATGACCATCTTGGGCACTTGACAAATTTATCCTGAAAATTTCATTAAAATCGGTTGAAACGTCTAGGAGGAGTTGCGATCACAAAATGTTGACTGACGACTGAGCGAGCGAGCGAGCTGACTACGCACATCCATACACCCACATAAACTAAGTTCAGATTCGTCATCTAGAGGCTATATGAAGAACTTCTATACACAATTATTTTTTTTTGAAAATGTTACAGACACCCGTATCAAACGCTATACCACTTTTTCCTTGCAGTCAAAGTGGTAAAAATGTAGGTTGTCGTTTTAAAAAAAAAGTTGATGACGTCATAACATAAAAAACTAATGACATAAGAAATTGAAAATAGGCTGAGAATATTCACTGTAGTCAAAATCGCTATACCCCTTCAAAAAAAATTCAGAAAAATTAATATCAACGAAATTACTAAATTTATTCCTTACTTAATTTCCATCCTGTATATATATAATGTAGAATATTTTGTCTAATTAAACCGATTTTGTAGCTTTTCAAATTAAACTCGTTTATTATTAGCTTGTGTGGCTACTTGACTGATTTTTTTGAAGCACTTGCATAAATCAGATTTCTGTTTACTAATAAAAAGAGTTCATATTTTTTGGGTTGATAATCTTTAAATGATTTAGACAACTCACAATATGTATGTGCATAAGCAATTGCATATATTACAAGTAATTTACTTCTAATTTTACTGTATTTATATACTGTATAAACAGCAATTAATTGACACTTGAAAGAAATTTACTTCAAGTCACGGTCACATCAAAATATTAATGGATTTGGCAATTGTTTTAATATATACGTAGGAACGTACGATGGAACGTCGATTTTTAATTAAAATTAATACAGAACTAAATCCTAAAGCTTTTTTACTTTTTTTCTACTAATGTAAGCTACACAGAAAAAAAATTGAATATTATATGGACTACAAGATATTTATTTGAAAAATAAATAAATATATATATATATATAAATATAAATATAAATATATAGTAATAATAATAAATGTATTTTTTGTATTTATTTTATAAATATGCAAAATATAGTTCTTGTACTAATACAACAAACTTGTATTACCGTAATAATTCAATAACATTCAAAGAAAAAATCTAAAAATAAAGTATCTAGCCAATAAACATATTATCGTAATAATAAATATTGTTTACTAAAAAAATATACGTTCTATGTCGATAGATAAAAATAAAATATTTCAAGTAAAATTATAAGTAACTGATGATTTATGAAAAAAATAAAAATTAATAAATATATTTTTTTAAATATCTTATAAAATTTCTTATGTAAAACAAATAAAAAAAAATATATATATATATACTATAAATCTATATATATATATATATATATATATATATATATATATATATACTATAAATCTATATATATATATATATATACTATAAATCTATATATATATATATATATATATATATATATATATATATATATATATATATATATATATACTATAAATCTATATATATATATATATATATATATAGTATAAATCTATATATATATATCTATAAAATATTATGTCTGATATTTATAAACTTAATAATATACTTAGTTAATATTGCAAAAATATTAATATAAACATTAATCTTCTAATACTTAATTCTAATATAGGTAAATACCTGCAATTATCTAAATAATTGATTTTTAAAATGTACCATTTTTGTATAATAATGTCGATTTCGTTCTATTTTGCAAGTTATTTATTAAGTTAGATTATGTATTCGTAATTTAAAATAATGATAATAATATAAGATTAATTAATTGAACTTTATGATCATGCAGCGGTAATTGATTCAATATGTGATTATCTAGTAATGAAAACATATTTAAATTGCGCATTTTGCGTATAGTTTTATTCATTAATATATTGATAACATTTTCTGGATCTAGTTCTTCGTCCTAAATTTTAATCCTACATGCTTGTTCTTCAGCTTGACGTAATGCGATAACCGAAGTCCTCTTTCTTAGCTTTCCAATAATTTTTTGAATTTATGTATAGTATTATACTTTTCTAGAACACCCAACCCAACCATTTCAATATATGAAACGTGAGTTGCTATAATTATGTTCTTCTAGTGGTTCAATAAAATATTTCGAAAAGTGACAGAAATATAAGTAATTTGTCTTAAGCAAATTTGTTGTGTACTTTGTTTGTCGTGTCGATTTAAAAAATTTATCTCTTTCGTATTCATAAAATAACATAGCGTATACGTGGTACCATAAAAATATATGAATGTGTCTTTGTTCGTTTATCTATTGATATATCTGTTTATAAACATTTTGAAAAATAATTTTTAAAACATTTCCAATGGATAAGATATTTTAATTCATACATATTAATTGAATTAAAAATATATGTTTATCTATTTAATTAAAACTACACATAAAACATATTATTTTCTTTCTCTCTTTAGCTGTATTATTTTATATAAAGAAAAAGATAACATCATTCAGTGTGTGACTAGTAATTAATTTAAAGAAAATTTGGCGTCCGTTATTTAAACGAATTTATAAATTTTATACATACATACATACATGCATACATACATACACAATCACGCCGTGTACCCAAAAGGGTGTGGCACAAACTCTTTTTATCATCTCGAAATCAGTCGCCTCCAAACACTCCTATCCAAACAAGCAACTTTCGCTTAATCCACATTCATAATTCCTCTCATACATGCTTTTCTATTCCTACTACTTGGAAACTTTCGCTCACGCAAAACACTCTCAATCATATTACTCCAACTACTCATCGGACGTCCACGCAATCGTATACCATCAAAATCATTCAAATAAATTTTTTTTAACTAAACGTTCATTAGACATTTGCTCAACATGTCCGAACCATCTTAACTGACTAACATCAACTTTTGCTACAACATTTCTTTCAATTTCACACTCATCATACACTAATCTATTTCGTACCCGATCTCTCCTATTTACACCACATACCCCACGTAAAAATCTCATTTCCACAGCAGTCATTTTCCGTTTATGCTTTTGCAACCAAACCCAACATTCACTACCATACATTAACGTAGGCACCAAAACTGCATTGTATATACTTAAACGGGCTTCTTTGGAAACATTTACATTCCTAGCAAAAGTTCCTAAAGCACCCAAAACCTTACAACCAGCATTTACTCTCCTGTCAATTTCACGATCAAAACGGCCATCTCTAGACAGCAAATTACCCAAATACACAAATTCATCTACCTGCTCTAATCGTGCACCGTCAATATATATATATTACATTCAGTTATCAAGTCACCTTTCAAAAACTAAAACTTTGCACTTATCAACATTCAACACAAGATTCATATCTTCATAATCTAATTTTTAATTAAAATTGATACAGAACTAATTCTTAAAATCTTTTTATTTTAAAATTACAATTTATTCGAATTTAATATTTAATTTCTATGATATTAAATTATTGTTTACATAATTTTTGACAATTAGTTTGATAATTTAATGCGAGGCCCTTATATTATATAGTTGTCATATTCTTCATTGGCAGGTTCTACAAAAGCACCGTAGTCAAACAAATTCATCTTGAATATCTTAAACATTCCTGCACTGGGTTGCCTTCTTTTAGGATATAATCATGCAAAATAGATTTTTTCAATTTTCCATGTTATTATTTAAAATAAAGTAGGACTACGTTATATCATTGGAAAGAGAAAAAAAAATCTTTTTAATGACACTACATTGAAATACTAGTTACATAAAAAAAATGAAAATTGCATCATAAATCTCGAAAACGGTACATGGCACAAAATTTCTGGTTACTTCTGGAAATTCTGTGTAAAAAAGTGTCTTAAGAAAGTGCAAACCAAAATAATGTATCGTTTTGCGGACGAGAGTTATAAGCGAAAATATAAAACAGCAAAATTTGCATTTTTGTAAATATCTAGTAACCTAAGGAATTTTTTGGAAAAAAACACTGAAATATAGTAATAACTGGAACGCGCACTGGCCGCTCAAATGCGAGCCGAGAGAGATAGGAGATACGTGGTATTCGCGTCTTTGTCTTTCTAATGGCGTAGCATTGCTACTACATGATAACTTAGATAGCTATGAAAAAAAAAGAATCTAACTGTCAAATTTCAAATTAATATATCAAAAATGATAAAAATACCTTTTCTAGAGGAATTCCCCAATAAAATCTCATTACGTATCGTTTAGCCGATGCATTTAGCTACAATTTAATATGCAACAACATAAGATTGTCGCATTTTTACCGCAAGAAATCGCATTTGAATTTCAAATGCGCAGAAGTGTAAGACAGTGATAGAGATACCACGTATCTCCTATCTCTTTCGGCTCGCATTGCCACTACTAGAACACATAGGCAGTGCACATTCCAGTTATTACTATATTTCAGTGGAAAAAAACGAAAGATGACTAAACTCGCCTACTAATGAGGTAACTTTTATCTAATTTAACCGCGGTCGTATTTCTAACAATTCCGGAGATCTCCATGTATACAGAGTTATCTTGGACACTCTGTATAATATAAAATAATTATTTAGACACGGACTAAAAAGTATAAGTATTTTGAGACGGACTAAAAAGTATAAAATAATTTTTCTTAGACACCCCCCCCCCATATTCAGGAAAACTTGTAGCGCATGCAAGAAATAATAGTAAGGCGCGTAGGAAGTAGCTGTCGTTGCTCCACGTTTTTTTCGTTATATATGGGGGACTAGGAGAAATTATTTTATACTTTTTAGTTCGTGTTGAAAACGTGGTGTATTAAACATTTTTTTAATTTAAATATTTTTTCTTATTTGGACGATCACATTTTTAATATACTTCTAACAGATATTATACCGAAATAGATAATATTTCCCTATCTTTTACAAACTGACAGAAAATTAAAAATATACATATTGTTTACAAATTTGTCAATAATAATAATTTAATAAACACGATCTTTTTAAATATAATTTTGAATTATTTCTTTGTTTATTGAGCCATTGAAGTTTGTTCATTTTCACTGCTTTCATTAAAAATGATCCAACTCTAATGAGACTTGGGGCATCTCTAGTTAATTGTAATTTTTTTGATAAAAATAAAACTTAGAGCTGACTGAATTAAAACTAATTTATTTATACGAACAGTTATTTACACTGTGGTGGTCTAACAAAGAAATAATCGTATTGCAGTTTTTTGTATTGTATTTAATATCAATGATTTTGTATGTTTTGTTGGGCAGTAGAAATAAATTACAGCTGCACGTAATCGATTTTTTGCTCGTATTGTTGATTTGTATAGACATGGCATGGACTGTTAACAACGAATCAAACGAGAGAATTGAATTGTAAAAATGAGTTTATCTGACAACATAAAGAAGCCAAAGAAGCCCGTTTCAGTATATACAATGCAGTTTTGGTGTCTACGTTGATGTATGGTAGTGAATGTTGAGTTTGGTTGAAAAAGCATAAACGGAAAACGACTACTGTGGAAATGAGATTTTTACGTGGGGTGTGTAAATAGGAGAGATCGGGTACGAAATACGATTAGTGTATGATGAGTGTGAAATTGAACAAAAATGTTGTAGCAAAAGTTGGTGTTAGTCAGTTAAGATGGTTCGGACATGTTGAGCAAATGCGTCTAATAAACGTTTGCAGTTAAAAAAATTTATTTGAATGATTTTGATGGTATACGTTTGCGTGGATGTCCGATGAGTAGTTGGAGTAGTAAGATTGAGAGTGTTTTACGTGAGCGAAAGTTTCCAAGTAGTAGTAATAAAAGAGCATGTGTGAAAGGAATTATGAATGTGGATGAAGCGAAAGTTGCTTGTTTGGATAGGAATTTTTGGAGGCGACTAATTTCGGGATGATAAAAAGAGTTTGTGCCACACCCTTTTGGGTACATGGCGTGATTGTGTATGTATGTATGTATGTATGTATAAATAATGTGATAATGAAGATAAAAATATGAAGTTTAAAGCAATAACATTTTATTTAATAAGTGTATTTGTTATTTGGCTGAATCTAAAGAGCAACTAAGAAGGATGATTGATAGAATTATTGTTGTATAGGTAAAGATATGAATCTTGTATAGAATGTTGGTAACTGTAAAGTTTTTGTTTTTCGAGAAGAATGATTTGACGACTGAATGTAATGTATCTGTTGATGGTGCACGTATAGAGCAGGTAGATGAATTTGTGTATTTGGGTAGTTTATTATTTCAAGATGGTCGTTTCAATCGTGAAATTGAAAGAAGAGTTAATGCTGTTATTGTAAGATTTTAGATGCTTTCGTTAGGAATGTAATGTTTTTTTTTTATATTTGCATACAAACTTTATTTTAAGACCATAATTTAGAATTACCTATTAGTAAAAATAAAAACAGAACCATTGAAAATAGTTTTAGCTAAAGCTGCTGTTACAACAGTATTAAATGATTATAATCATTATAATCCTTTCGTATATGAATCTGAGTTTATTACAATTTAGAAATAACATTTCGATTTAAGTTTGGTAATAAATATAGGTTTGTTATTCAGTTAATAATGTAATAATAAGTGAATTATTTGTTAATTTAAATCTTATATTTACTTTATATGTATATATATATATATATATATATATATATATATATATATATATATACAGGGCCGGATTAACACTATGAGGGGCCCTAAGCACAAAATATTTTGGGGGCCCCTCCCCCCCCTTTTTTCACAAATTTTATTATAGAATAAAGTATTTTGTAGAGTAATCAAATTCTCTAATTCGTAGTAGAGAAGGTTATTGCCAGGAAAATAAGTAAATGAATATTGACACCATTAGTACGTCTTCTTATGGTGATGTCGAAAGTCTGCTGTAACAAAGTTAGTGTCTTTGTTAATAAAAAATGAACTAATAATAATTTTACTATAAACCGACCTTTCCGACATTCTATGAATGTTGGAGAATATGTGTGACTGACAAATCATAACTTTTATTAACACATGATCTAGAAAAACGATTGTTCGCGAATTTTTGTCGTCTGCTACGAAAAATAGCGAATAAACGTTTTTCTCGATAATGCGTTAATAAAAGCTTTGATTTGTCAGCCACGCATATTCTCCAACATTCATAGAATGTCGGAAAGGTCGGTTTATAGTAAAATTATTATTTGTTCATTTTTTATTAACAAAGACACTAACTCCGTTGCAGCAGACTTTCGACATCACCTTAATTTGAAATAATGTAAGATGAATTTGAATTAAAAAGTAACTTTAATTTTTTACAATTTCCGCGGGGCCCCCAAAACTTCGGGGCCCTAAGCTATAGCTTAGTCAGCTTATGCTATAATCCAGCACTGTATATATATATATATATATATATATATATATATATATATATATATATATATGGGACATTCCACGTCAAATCGGTCGACGAAAAACTCGACCCTTTCCGATTTGTTTGAAAATCAGCATTTCTGTTTATTTTCATCTAAAAACAATTAGAAAGTAGTTTATTTCGCTGTCGGTTAATAATATATAATATATTTAGACTTGGTCATTTTTTACTCGTCGTACGGAGCACTTAGTAATAAAAATATTAAATAATTGTAAAATCTGTCAAAACATGATTCCAATGAGGATTTTCCATACAAATGGATCTTATTCTAATATGCCGTGTAAATGGAAGGTCAATCCTACGCTTTCAAGTTCAAATATAAGGTCAAAGATCAATTTTTTTTTTTTTTCAAAAATCGATTTCTCAAAAACGTAATTTTTGATTTTTGTTTTTTTTGAAAAAATGATAGAGGAAGACCTATATTTTATAGCAGTAGAAAAACCAGAGTTTACATCTCACTCAGATACATTTTTAATAAAGTTGAAGTTATTTATATGTATCTTAAAAAATATATGTACAAATGCATGTTAATTTTTGGAACCTAACTCCCTTTTTACCACTTTGACTGCAAGGAAAAAGTGGTATAGCGTTTGGTACGGTGTCTGTAACATTTTCAAAAAAAAAAAAAATTGTGTATAGAAATTTTTTATATAGCCTATAGATGACGAATATGAACTTAGTTTATGTGGGTGTATGGATGTGCGTCGTCAGCTCGCTCGCTCGGTCGTAATTCGTAATTCGCTCGGTCGAATCGTAATCGTAATCAAAATTTTGTGGCCGCAACTCCTCCTAGACGGTTCAACCGATTTTAATGAAATTTTCAGGATAAATTTGTCTAGTACCCAAGATAGAGTCGTATGGTTTTATTTTTTCCAGTGATGCCAACTTTTCGAGAAAAAAATTACAAAAATTTTTAAAAATTCATATTGGCTACGTTATTTATCCGATTTTGATCAAATTTTCAGAAAATATTTCCCTAATGCTCCCATTAATTACATAATTTTATTAATATCCAGTGTTGCCAACTTTCCAAAAAAACAAATTACTAAAATTTTTAAAAATTTATTATGGCCATGTTATTTAACCGATTTTACTCAAATTTTCACAAAAGATTCTCCTAGTAATCATATAATTTATGTAACTTTAACAAAATACAGTGTTACCAACCTTACGAGAAAAAATTTACTATAATTTTTAAAAATTTATAATGATCACTTTATTTAACCGATTTTAATCAAATTTTTATAAAAGATTCTCCTAGTGCCTAAATAAATTATGCAATTTTAACAAAATACAGTGTTGCCAACTGATCGAGAAAAAATCACAAAATTTTTTAAAAATTTATTGTGGCTACATTATTTATTCGATTTTGATTAAATTTTCAGAAAAGTTTCTCCTAGTGCCCACATAAATTATAATATTATTAAAATACAGTGTTGCCAACTTTCCGAGAAATGTCAAAGTGGTCTATATATGGGTTTATCCATATACTTCTAATTTTGTTAAATGAAATATTGACAATAAATTGAAATAATTAAAACTATACTATTAAAAAAAAATTCGAAATACTTTCCTGTACAATAAAATAAGTCATAGTTGGATTAATAATGGAATAAAACGTTAATTGAAGTTTGTAAAAATAACATATTCTTTATTGCGAATGATTTATGAATTGTAAGCTAATCTTGTAAGTAAATTTCTCTTTCAAACTTTATTGATGGAAACTAGAAAATTTCCGAAGGTAGGCAGATGCGGTGAAGAAGAATGAAAACACTATTTATTCTTTAGACCGCGGCAAAAAAAAACAAACGGAAGGGAATCGATGGACTTATGAACTTTTCTCGTTTCTGTGACCGCGGTGTAACCGCTACCGCACGACGCTGATGAGCTGACGTCAACTGAAAACGGCGTCATTCATTCACTTACTCCTGAAATGCGTCGGAAAATGGAATAATATGCTGAAATGCTTACTGTCCCCATACTGCTACATTAGTTGACTTGTTAAAATTTTTGACAAGTTATGAATAGTATCTAAAGCTTATCACGAATTTTAATTGAAATATTAAAATTAATTTCGATTATTAAATACCTATTTTTAGAAATAAATATCTCATTTTTACCACTGTAACTGAAAGGTACGGTGACTGTAACATTTTTAAAAATTAGAAAAATATAAATAGAAATTCTTCAGATAGCTTCTAGATGACGAATTTGTACTTAGTTTATGAGGTTTATGTGTGTGCGTCGTCAGCTCGTTCGCTCGCTCGGTTGTCAAGCAAAATTTTGTGATCGCAACTCCTCCTAGATGGTTCAACTGATTTTAATAAAAAAATTCGGGATAGGTTTATTTAGTGTCGAAGATGGTCATGTGTTTTTTTTTTCTTTCAAGTAATGCTAATTTTTCGGAAAAAAATTACAAAAGTTTTTTAAAAATTCATTGTGACTAAATGTAACCACATAAATAATAATTTATGATAAATAATAATGATAATGATAAATAATAATGATAATAATAAATAATAATAATAATAATAATAATAAATTTATTTGCTTAAAAAAAAATCATATACAAAGGATTGGTAACATATATTATTTAAATTAAACTATTTTGTTAGTTACAATTTTAAATTTTGTATCTTTTCAGATGTTTTGTGGGAAAGCTCTGAGTTTAAGTGTTGTAGTTACAAAATTGTATATATCAAATATATTGGATAAGTTTAAGTCTGCTAGCAGGTTCTTATTATAGTTTTCGGGATTGGTGTAGTCCAGGTATTTTGATATAATGATAAATAATGATTTATGCAATTTTAATCAAATTTTCACACAAATTTTTCTAGATTTTCCAAGAAAAAAATTAATAAAATTTTTAAAAATTTATTGTGGCTACATACGATATATGGCAAAACGTCTGCCACGAGGATAGATCGACCACAGCATACCAATCTAGAGAATTTTATAAATTTAATAGATACCGGCCATGAAAACCTGAACATAACTAATATATGTAATTTTTCTTGAAGGTGTACGTTTGCGTAGATGTCCAATGAGTAAGTAGGTTTTGCAAAAACAAACGTTTTCAACTGGTAAGAATAAAAGAAGCATGTGTATGAGAGGTATCAAATCTGAACAAGACAAAAGTTGCTTGCTAGTATAAAAATGTTTAAATCTAAAAAAATACTAATTGAATTTTTATTATTACTTTTAAATTAAACCATTAAGCTTCGGAGTAGAAGAAATGTACGAGTATTTTTTGGTGCAGGAAATGCACAAGACTTGCTGAATAAAAGAGATCTTTTATGCTAATAAATAAAATGATAAAAACTTGCTTTTCTTTTGCGAAAGCAAAGCAAAACAAACACGTTCAAAGAAAATCAGCGCCAATTTCGGAATACAATTCGAAAAAGCCGTAAAATGCGTTCGTTTTTTTCTCCCATTTTCTCGTTTATTGTCCGCTACGTATTATAAGAGCAGCTCATTGAAAATATAAAATAGCAAAAAACTGTAACCCGCTAGCTCGAAATAAACCTCCGGTACTAAGCAATGAAAACGCACGGATAGATATCCCAAAAATGTGGGAAAAAGAATTCTTATTATTTGGCATCCACATCGTTTTGTTTTCATGTCTGTTACCCATAGCAACCGCGGACTAAATGCATATATGGTGGCATCTAGCCGACTGTGAACGGAATTAACCGAAACTACCGTATACGGACACCATACCATAACCTATTTTCCTTTTCAGATATTTCATTTGTTTCCGAATGTAACGCACGTATTGTCATTTGTCTTTCTCATTTGTTTTTCAGTTCTTATTCGATTCTGTTCTGTTTTTTTTTTCTCGATAATATTTCGGTTAATCAGAAAATTGAAAGTAATTTTTTGTATGTAATTTAAAAGTGACCGACATATAACATTCACAACGCTAAATATTTATGCGTGAATTAGACAAAATTGGATATAATTAATATCAAGCATAATATAGATGAAAAACCAACACAATGTTTTCTTATATTAATAAGAGAAAGAAGTTTTGTTTATAAATACAAACACTATGGTCCGTATTCTCACCTCATTTATAAAAGTGATTTTTGCCAAAATTGCTTTTTACGTTTACTTAAAATTATTTATTAAGCACTTCATAATAGTTTATTCAAATTTTATGATACCAAATATAATAAAAATGATCAAAAATAGAAAAACTATATCTGTACCATTGAGGTAAAAAGTCGAAAGTCCATTTACCAAAGTTTTGAGCAATTCGTAAAAGAAGTGAAATAGTCAAATAAATTAATTTAAAATGGAGATACTATTAATTCTAAATTGAAAATCTAGGCAACCACACAAGTTTGATGCTACTAACTTTTACCTCAACACCAAATCGACATCGAGCGACAAGAAAATAATATTAACTCCATTTAGGCAAAATTTGTAGTTACGACTGTTTACCTCAACGGTACAGATATACCTATATTTGATGAAAAACAGAAGCAAAAAGTTATTTTGAAATTAATGATAAAAGCACTTTTTCACGAAAAAGTGAGGTGAGAATACGGGCCTATATTTTTTCTTTTTTAATATATATATATATATAAGTATAACAAAACAATCCTAATGTTAAGTATAGGCATTACGTATGTATATTTATGGTTGATCTGACTAGTAAATCACTAATTAATTTTGTTTAAAATGGTAGATTGACTCATAGATTTATGGGTGTATTCTGTATCAGTTCTGTTAAAAATCATGACTTGATAAAATCAAAATTCAGAAACACGGTCAAGTGTATTTGATTTGACATCTACGATGGCGATATTAAAAATTATTAAGTCAAATTATATTAATTGATAATTTATTGCATTGTATATTTTTCCTTGAATTTGAATTTGATTATTGAAATGTTGTTTGAAAAAGTGCAAGAAATGCAATTTACACTGACTTTGCCAGAAATTATATATTCGACCAAAAAAAACATTAAATTCTCACATTTCACGTAACAAAAATAAATAATATATACATATACAAACTATTCTACAACTGTTAGTAACTGGTTAAGGTTACTTGGTATATATTTAAATTATATTTTTTTTGTTTCGTTTGGAACTTTGATAAAAAATAGCATGTCACTTGAAGCAAAATGCTCTTTTTATGTTTCACCTAGATTGCCTAGCCTCGACTCTGTCTCGGCCGCAAATGTCTGGGCTCAACACAATAAAGTTTAATATACTATTGTTTAGTACTGAGATCTTATGACACTTGCATTGTTTTAAGACCGGTATTAGTTAAAATCGATTTTAAAACCGAGTTTGTAGTACCAGCAAAAGAATTTTGTTACACAGTATTTTTTTAGCATGTAAACCCACTCGAAAATTATTGAAAATTCGAAGAATTCAAATTAACATTTTTATTATGTAAAAATATATCGATAAACTGTTAAATAATTTACTTCCTGGATAAATGGAAAAATAAATTACTGACATTTAAAAAAATCTTAGATTAGAAGCTTACTTCATACATAGAAAAGTGACATCAGAATTCTTATTTATATTTCTTTTTAACACAAAGAATAAGTTGAACGTAATAACATATTATGTTATTTTTAAAATAATTTCATCAAATATAATATTCTTTTTTTTAACAGTATTTAAATTATTATTAACAAAAAATGGATGTTTGTTTATTTTTAACTTAACTGATTTAATTATTATTACAGTTTCATTTCCTTATTTACAGTTTAGTATATTAATTTTTTTTTATTAAATTAATGATGTATTGTGATTTGTAAATATTTACACCTTTATTAATCTCGTATCGAAATTATTTTTATCTTATCAAAAAAACGCGCCATATGTTAGCCAATTTTGGTTGTATACTTTCAAATTTTTATTAATTCATTGAATTATTTATTATTATTATTTTTTTTAAAAGTTTTTGAAAAATGTGTAAAATCTATGAAATACTTATAATTAAAGTAAAAAAATCTTTCAGAACTCATCACAATAAAATAAATAGTATATTATATTACAAGGAGTTAGCAAGCGATCATTAGAACCGACCGTCATCGTATTAAATAAATTTATGAAATGGAAAAAATTTATATAACAACAACTACTGTAGTCATGGTAACTAAAAACAAAACTGTCTTGATACATACATAATAAAAATAGGAAAAATTATAAAACAATTATTTAGTTGTATCGAAAAATGTTCTAAATAAAAGTTTCTAGTTATAACTTGTTTAGCTTAACTTGCTTTTTAAATAAATGTTTTCGAAATATGTTGCGAAATGCACACAAAAAACTGACATGAGTAAATTACCACTTTCGGTTGGCAGCAGACCTTTAACAAAAGTTGATCAAATTGTCAATATGTAAAATTTGATATGATTACAATACCTTCCTTATATGTAATATTACGATCGATAAAGACAGAATATGGAAAAATCAAGATATAACTTTAAACTAAAAAACCTTAGGTTTAAGTTCCGATAGATTTTAATTCAAATTCGACGTTTATTTTAATATAATGAGTTCTGGAAAGTGTTTTACTAATGTTAATGTAACTTTGTTATTAGCAACTCCTTGGTGCAGAACTAGGCTATTTTTATTTTTTGAGTTTTGAGTGGATTAAAATTTTCTTTTTGCTGATATTTATAATGAATCCTGATAATGGAATTTGAGATTCCAAAATATTGAACTTAAAAATAATTTATCTGTAACTAAATAAAAAATCGACTGAACCCGAAAATTTATATTTTATTTTTATTTTATATTGAAGAAACTAAGAAAATATTCAATATACAGTAGAACCTCGATTATCCGGGCCAGCCGGGACCGAGCCTTCGCCGGATAATTGAAAACACGGATAATCCAAAGACCTCATTTTTATTTTTTTTAATAATTTATTCAGACAAATACATGTGTCAAACGAATGTCTGTTTACGTTTAACTAACAAGTCGGTCGGCAGTTGGCGAAAATAATAAGTAAACACATAAACGGAGGATTTCTCGAGCCGAACTCGGGTATTCCCCGATGCGAACGTCTAAACAGTGCAGCCACGGTCAGCAACGGATAATCCGCGCACGGATGACATTTTAAAAATGCCGCACGAAGAATCCGCCGCCCGGATAATGCGCGCACGGATAATCGGGGTTCTACTGTATATATTAAATATAATTTTAACTTACTTTTTTGTTATTTTTGAATTAAAACTTTTCATTATTCTTGTAAAAATCTTAGTTATTTGTATTTTGTTAACTACCTAGTAACTTGTTTCTATGTTCTTTTTATTTATTATAATTTTTCTTAATAATTATATACGAAGCGTCGATTTTTAATTAAAATATATAGAGAACAGAACTTAATCCTAAAGCTTTTTTATTTTAATATAATGAGTTCTATAGGATTTTTTATCTTAATTCATATGTTTTACAAATATTACAGATATTTCAGTAAATATAATTCAGAAACAAAAATGGCTTGAGTCCAGTCCTGTACATTATCGCTTCCAAATAATTTATATTCCTGTTTAAATTTTCATGTTGTTCATGTTCATTTTTTGCTCACGTCAACAAAAGAGAATATGAAGAAGAAGAAAAACACATTCTTATTTAAATAATAATGTGTCAATAAACGGTAGTGGTTGACGATTTTGTATAGTTTGTACAGCCCTGATGTGTATTTTCCGATGAACCGGAAATAAGGGCTAAGGGGATCGATGCATTTCCGGCTCTTACACTCCCTTCCAAAGGACTATTATAAGGGTCAGAAGCAGGGAGTTCTGCTTTCTTTTCACATATAAGCGTTTCGGAGATCGTGTGTCCGCCCCGAATATTGTGGTTATATGAGTTTAGAATAATAAAATTTCGAGAAGGACGACTTTTTTTTTTACGAGAAAATAAGATTTATAGTTTGTAGGATAAGATTGCCGATAGAGATTGGATTTTAATTTTTAGGAATCATATTTTTAGAAAAAAGGGTGAATTAATTTGCTTTTTATAAACAATAATTATTGAAAGATATAGATTCATTTTAATTATGAGCCTACTTAAATTAAAGTATTAAATTTACTATCGATGTTGGCCCGGTAAATTATTGCGGTAGGTAAAATGTGTAACGAATAACTTACCGATAATATTGCATTTATTCGTTACCTACAATAACTAACACGAAAACAGTGCTACAAATATTAAAATGTAAATATAAAATAACTGTTCAATTTATAGAATTTTCTGGGCTGGTATATGCCGTGATCGATCTATTCTCGTCACAGACGTTTCGCCATAAATCGTAGAAGATATTTTCAGTGCTTGGTGACTGAATAATAGTTTCTGCTCCACAATCTATAATTAATATTCCATCCGTTACGCTGTTACGCCATGGGTTACGCCATAACTTTACAATAATATTTTCAGTGTAAATTATTAAAAATGAATTATCGGTAATTTAAACATCTCCAACTTTACCATAACATAAAAACTGTATAACTTAAGATACTTCAGGTGTGATTTATTTCATTATTTTTATTTTTACAATTTTATTTTGCTCATTTTATCCAACACCAACATAAATGTACAATAAAATAATATTTAATACAAGTCATGAACAGAAATTCTTGTCGTCACAGTAGGTATTGACTGAAGGTATTTTAAGCTAAAACAACAAAAAATTGTAATTAATAATCAAAAAGCTTTGTAAAAATTTAAAACGATTAAATTCAATTTATAGTATTTTCTGAGCTGGTATATGCCGTGGTCCATCTATCCTCATCGCAGACGTTTCGCCATACATCGTAGATGGCAGCCTTAATGCTTGGGTGACCAAGCACTGAGGATCGACTACGGCATACCAACTCAGAAAATTCAATGGATATATTATATAATTAATTTTTGATATGTTGTAAGTCGATTTCTTGTTTGTTTCATATGCCATTTTTGGTCAAAATGAGTTAATGCTTATTTTGACGATATTTGTTTGTTTTCTATCTATTTTAATAATTGTGGTTGTTTAGGTAATTTTAATATAATTTTAGAAATAAAATAAATTCTAATTTATTTCATATCTTAACTATATAAATACTTCAGTACAGTACAGAAACTTGAAAGTTCATTTTCTCGAAAGTAAAGTTTTGCGATATGGAACAAATAAGAAATTTACTAACGATATGTAGGTATACCTTAAAGAGAAATTACAAAGCTTTTAATACTTGATCTAGTAGACCTGGTTTTTTACATCTGGAGCGGCTGCAACTGAAAATTTACAAATTTTTCTATTTCGTATATTTTATAGATTTCTGCTGTAATTGTGTCTTTTTCTATCATGAGAAAAATTCCATTTACTTGAATATCTCGTAATATAATACATAAATTGTTTTGTTATGTACATTAAAAAAAGGATGAATATAGTGTTTGCTTGCATTTTGTAACCTGACACTTCTATATTTCTAAAATGATATCGCCAGCTAATACAGAGACGTTGAAGCTGATGTAAATGCAAACGTGTTTATAAACAAAACTCTTTCTCTCTCTTTCTCTCTCTTTCTCTCTTTCTCTCTCTTTCTCTCTCTTTCTCTCTCTCTCTCTCTTTCTCATTAATATACCAAAATATTGTGTTGTATTATCCATCTGTATTATGGTTGATCTGATTTCGTAACGCTAAATTGTGTAGCGTTTGTATATGGAAAGCGGAATGACGTTCAGTTCAAAATTTCAGCCTGAAAATGAACTAAGGAAAATCTATAAATGATAGATTTTTTTAACTGTGCAGTTGAAACGGAGCGTATTGAAGTTTATTTGACATATGCATCGATTCAATGTTATTAATTTGTGATTAACATGTAGTTATGTTGTAAAATATGTCATGGACTACAAAATTTTTGAAACATTTATTGAAAAATATCATACATTAGAATGCCTGTTACGATTTAACTGCGCACTGGGTAAAAAATTTTGTTAATTGATTTACATGTAAAAAAGTGTTTCCTAAAACATTTATCCCAAAGTTTTTTTTGTAAAATAATTTGGAAAGCAGGAAATCGCACATGTCTGATTTTACATGCTAAATCCTTATTTACGACGGTCCAAGTCAACACACAGTATATATCAGGGTGTTCGTTCGCTTGGTTGATATAGGGCAATAACATGAGATTTCGATAATATGCAGAATACTACTTTCTGAAGTAAAATTCGGAGAAATACTTAGAATACTTTTCGATAGGGTATAAAAAGTTCTATAATTTGGTTTTAGTTTTAATTTGCTAGCATGTGCCGTTTGGGCGCTAGAATTTTTTTTAAAATGTTCTTTAAAATTTTCAATAATTTTTCCTGCTAAATTAGTATGAGTTAGAAAAAAAAGTTACGTAGCTATTATGTAGCTAATTTTGAAAAAATCTTAAAGATCGTAATGATTTTTTGATTATGGTGATCTTATCTAAAAAATCAAATATTTAGCGTATGCACTATCATACATAGGAGAAACGTTACAATTACTTAAACAAACGAATTTACAAAAAATTATGTAAAATGATGAATCTATAATATAGTTCTATAACCAGACATAATTAAAAAATAGGACATAATTTTGATTCTAAACACTCCGGTATTTTAAGAAATGAACTCAATAAAGATAAACTTTAAACAATATGAATTTTTTTACATTAATATTATTAATATAAAGTTAAAAACAGATTTTTTAAATTTTTCATCTTCGGTGCGTGACATTAATGAAAAATTTTAAGTACAACAGATGGCGCAATTTGTTTTCCGCACTCTCAAGTTTCGTTATTATTTCCGATTCACATAACTATAGACAAGAAAGATCATAACCTGCACAACTGTAAGATCCAACATGTGAGGCGTATAGATGCAAAACTCACTATATGACACAAAGTGAAAAATGAGATTTTGCGCGATTTGGACGTAGAATTTTACAAGGAATACGATATTTAGGTTAGTTAGAAAAAAAAACTCAGTATTTAATATGAGAAACACTCTTTAAAGTTTAGTGTTGGATGCAAAACTCACTACTTGCGTTGATAGTTTAGATGCAAAAGTAACTGTTTGCTTTCCACCAAAAAAAATTTTATTGGTGGAAAGCAAACAGTTACTTTGTATGAATTAATGATGTATAAAACCAATGATTCAAGATTTTAAATAAGTATTGCCATCTAGTAACAAGATTTTATCATCAAAATACAATTACACTTAGCTATAACAGTTTTTTGCAAATATCTCAGAACTTAAAATTTGCAAATAGTGAGTTTTGCATCTATACGACTCATGTGACAAATTTAATTAGAACGTGGCTTACTTAAAAAATTAAAACATATAACTTAAATTAAATCTAATTAAATAAAAAAAAAGATTGTAAATACATCGAAGGTATGTTTATAAATATTTTTATAACTTAAATGATTACCAAATTGTAAAATAATTATTTTTATTTGAGGATGGCACAATTTGTTGCCGAAACGTTCTAATGAAAATGTACCTAAATAAATTTTCAAAGTCATAAATTACAAACAAGATAATTTTGTTTAACTTAACTAAGTATGGTCCATCAAACGCTTTGAAATAATTATAATTTAAAAAAAATGTATCTGGTATCGGCGCTGCACTCTGTACAAAACACTAGGTACAAAACACCATTTTTTTTTATTTGGGAGGAAAAAACAATAATTCACTTATGAATAATTCTTTGAAAAAAAGAGAAATATTGTAAAGAATTTTACTGTAAACAATAATACTACTAACATAGTAAAAAATCTTTCAGAACTCATTGTATTACAATAAGAAAGCTTTCGGAACTCATTGTATTACAAGAAAGCTTTCGGATTAAGTTCTTTATAAATTTTAATTAAAAATCAACGTTACGATATACTCTACGTATATCATCATCAGGAAAATATAGGTACATACATACATTAATAATTATCTCATTAATAATTAGTTTTAATTAATAATCGAAAAATAGCAATAAAACGTCAATAAATTGTCAACTCAATTTTCAGAAAAACGTTACTTACTGACTTTTACCTTTAAACTGACGATATTTTTCGTACATTCATTATTATATGATTTTTTATTACCGTATTTGCTCCCGAATATAACGCGATAATTTTTGACTAATTATTTCATGTTAAAAAAATTGACTCGCGCTAAATTCGAGGTCTAGGTAATGGAATGAAACAACTCTTGAATTTTATTTTTATTGAATTCTTTTATGAAAAATGAATGGATCTCGCGTTAAAGTTGGATTATTTTTTCTTTCTAAATAATTTTTAATTAAAATTAATACAGAACTAAATTCTAATGCCTTTTTATTTTAACAAGTATTGTTTTTATAATATATAATAATACAATACAATTTGATTTTTCCATTAAATAATATTAACAATATCGCTATCTACAATATTTACATTTTCACATTCGTAAAACAATATGTAAACATATTAGTTTTTTTGAAAAGAGTTTAGTAGATAGTGATTTTTTTTCTTTTTCCTTAGCTTTTATTTCTATCTAGAATTCTTTTATATATGTATATAATTAAAATGGATTATAAAGATAATAATTTAGTTTATGTTAGAAAAACCTTATAGTCAAGTGTAATTATTATTTTACAATACAGATATTATATAAAATAATGCTTACCACAGAAATAGTGCATATAATTGAAAAAACAGTTAAAATTATAATAAGTCTCATTTTTACAGAAAGAAAAATGCAATTGATTTTATAAAATGATGACATATATTTTATATACCCAGTTTATTATTCAGAGACATGTGTTCAGATAGAATGTTTATTATAATTAAACATGATTGTTTATATATATATATATTTTACATGTCTATAACATAAAATAAAATAATTTAATTATTTGATAAAATAAGTAAAATAATAGTTATTTATGTAATAAGACTGTAAAGATGGCTTGTATGACAAATGTCCGGAAATTTTGTGTCAAGCGTACACTGTAAAAAAAAATTCGGTAACTTTACATAAAAACCTTGGGCAACTGATTTACACCAGTTTAATATGTAAATTTAGAGGCGTCAGTATTTTTACAAAATATGTATGTAATGTTATTTACAGATATTTTAGACAAATTTTTACATTATACTTCAGTATTTATATATCAATAATCTTTAAAAATACTAAATTATTTTGTATTATTTTTACAAATACAAACTATTTATATATATATATATATATATATATATATATATATATATATCTTTAAATTTACATACTAAACTGGTGTAAATCAGTTGCCCCAACAAGTATTTATGTCAAATTGCCGAATTTTTTTTACAGTGTAGCGACGCTCAAAAACATTCGAATGAATGTCCTAAAACTAACAATAAGTTTAATCACAAGTTACATACAAATTTTTATCGGCGGCCCTAAATTACACAAACAAAAATGTTTTTAACGTAGTAAAAAATCTTTTAGAACTAATTATATTATAATAAAATGCTTCAAGATTTTATTTCTATATTAATTTTTATTAATAATCGATGCTTCGACGTACTCTACATCAGTGGCGTCATTAGAGTTGGTGTCACCCAGTGCGATAACTCATGGTATCACCCCCTTACGACACCTCATAATTGTTAATTGTTATTTTAACATTAAATTTTATGTCATATTAAATCTCGACTAAATTAGAACTTTCCTAATGTTATATTCTGGAGTAATTACACGCAAAACTATAACACGTTTTTGTGTTTATAACTAACAGAACAGAGATATTTTTATATTTCAATAATATAATACATTTCTGTCGCTGGGAGCTGGGCCGGTTAGGCTGAAACAATGCATAAGAATAATTTCATGGAGTGACATAGAATCATAGACAGTGATATTTTGCATTTTGGTGTCACCTTTTGTGATGGTGTCACCCGGTGCGGTGCGCACCCCTCGCACCCCCCCCTTGTGACGCCCCTGTTCTACGTACATAGACATTATAATGATATACGTAGAGTACGTCGAAACGTTGATTATTAATAAAAATTAATATAGAACTAAAATCCTAAAGAGTTTTATTTAAAAAATGTTTTTGTATGAATATGTCGAATTATCCGAACAAATCTAATTTACAATAACATAAAAATGTTACTTACGATTATTAATCACTGTTATTAATACTGTAGCGTTCATTTTATTATTGTAATTAATTTGTTTACGAAAAATATCAACAAATAACGAATAACCAGCCAATAACGTTGAATAACCATAAACAGTTTTGACAATTATCAAATAATTATCTTATTTTAATTTAATTAAATTTAAATTAAAAATAATATAGAATTTTTCATTTAACTTCGAATACGGCTTTTCTTCACAGAAATAAATATTGTCACACAAAATTAATAATAAAATAATAATAAAAAATAAACTGATTTTAATAGCATCACTGACAATGGTAATACTGGTTACTTTACGCATCGCATTATAACATCATTTGGTAAGCATCAATTTTTTACAGTGTCTATAGTGTGCAAAGTGTAAACTTTAGAAACGGCCGGAGATAAATGAATATTTTTAATTCTAATTTTTATGTGAAATTTATTTGAATTTTTAAAATATTTCATTATTTTTACACGAACCATTCCAAGATCCAATTTTATTAAGAAATTGATATAGTTAAGGATTCGAATTCCCAAATTTAATAGATGTCACTTAGAATTTTGTATGCACAACAAATCACACAATAAAATAAGATATAACAGAAACTTGAATCAACCCTTAAGTGCTAACACATGGTCTTCCAGACCCTCATAATTAGTTGATTTTCATTAGTTGATTTTCATTAGAATTATTTTTTGTTATATTATCTAGTTGGACATTTGTATTTATTAAAAATTTTCTCAATTTGTAGTAATATAATTGTTTAATAACAAACGTACAGTGTAGAAAAATAAAGAAAATTGCTACCTATACATTTTTATTTTCTTTGTCTAAATCGGGAGGTGGGGGGGTCTCACAGACTTATGGTTAGTACTTACATTAGTTAAATGGAGTGTTAGTGTCTCCAAAGAAAATTTATAATATAAAATGGGTTATTTCTTGTAGTTAATAACAGTTATTTAACAGAGTATATTATATTACGAAGAATAAAATTAACTAATTACTAATATATTACTAATATAATTTTGTAATTTTATGAAAAATAATTAATGTACCATTTTATATATGTTCTGTTTTACCGAAAAAGTAAGTAAACTATATTGCATTATACTATTACTACTACTATACTATAGTAAAATATACGTATTTTATATACAATTTTCCTGTGACGTCTGTAAAGTTACATATTAAACGTGTAAATCAAAGATGCAGTGTACGACGCAATCATGTACGATGTGTCTAAAAAAATTATATGCAATGTGTTTTCGATATATGACTATGCAATGTATTTCAAAAATCAGAGTACTCAGCTATATACAATTTATCTAAAGAATTTTCTATACAATCTAGAAAATTACATATATAAAAAATATATAAAAAAATTGATGAACATTCAATAATGTAACTGTACAATGTACTTTTAATGGAAAACAAGAGAAAAGAAACAAATAAAATTATATCTTAGTAATTTCACGTTTTAATACATTATTGTCACATCTATATGTTTCATTAATAATAATTTATAATAATTTTTAGGTTAGGTATTTAATGATAATACATTTATAATATATTGTAACATTAGTATGTGATATTTTTGAATTTATACTTGTACATTTCTTTATCTACGTCAGTATTCTGCAAAACAAAATAAAAATCTTAATTTGGAATTTAATATTACGTACTTGTAAAAAAGGCATGTAATCGATAAACATATCGGTTAACGATTAATCAATATCGAAAACTATATTTCAATATCGGTTTCTATCATTCAGCTGTTTTTTTATTATTATTTTCCAAACCGGTTTGAATCGGTTAATTTTATAAAATGAGATTTTTACGTGGGTTATGTGGTGTAAATAAAATTTACCGTTTACATAACATGTAACTGCAAAGTGAATAAAACAATAAACATTGACGCAGCTGTAAACAGCAGACGCAAGTGTGCGAATCGAACGGGACTCATATTTTGGTTTTATTTCCAAAAAAATCGCCATAATTTTTATCGGTTAAAAGTTATCGGTTTGTAAGAATTTTATAATATCGGAAAGATTACGATTGAGGTTTGAAAAATATTTACAAAAATATTGATTAACCGGTTTATTTTATCGGTTTGATGCCCAGATCGTAAATCAATAATACCTATATTATCTGAACCACTAGAGTGCGTGAAGTAATTTTTCAACTAGTCCTTCAACTGGTGCTGGCACGGGTTTAGGACGTGGCACGGGAGGTGGACGTCGTCGTATTGTTCTTACAACTACTGTTTCAACTACTGGTGGTAATTTCACTGGCAGTGGTGGTGCTCCTGATGTGCCAATTGTCGCTGGTGTTCCTGTCGTTGCATTTATCACTGGTGGTGCTGGTGTTGTTGGCGGCTTTGTTACTATATCTGCTTATAAATTAAAATATGATCTTACTGTGGCGAAAAGTTAATAAAATTAAATAATTCCCCTTAAATAATAATTAAGAAAAAAGCTATATACGTATTTAGAAATCTAAACTTTCATCAGTAGCAAAAGATAAAGTCCTGATTAGTGATGTAAGGTTACACAGATACTTAGCGTACTCAGTGGTCAAAGAACACTAATCACTTTTATCTGCTATAATATTTTTATCAAGATTGCGAAGCACTAGAAAAAATTGAACCGATTCGATTCTTGGTTTTTAATATTTTGTCGGTTCGGTTTTCGTTTCGGTTTAGCATAAAATAAAAATGAAACGGTTTACGAACCGGTTCAAACAATTCAAAACTGGTGAATAGTTTGTTAATCGATTTCTTGTTTGTTCCATACGCCATTATTGGTCAAATTGAGTTATTATTGCTTATTTTGGCAAATATTTGTTTGTTTTCTATCTTTTTAAACAATCGTGGATGTTTAGGTAATTTTACTATAGTTTCGGAAATATAATAAATTTGAATTGGTTCCATATCCTTACTATAAACAATTCTGTTCAAAAATTTTAAATATCATTTTCTCAAATTTAAGTTTTGTAATATGGAACAAACAAGAAATCAACTCAATACGTATATATTGAAATATGGTCTTATATACCGGGTGTTCGTTCGTTAAGTTCGTATGGGCGTTTAACATGTAATTTCGATAAATTGCGATATACTACTTTCTCGAGTAAAATTCGAAGAAATACTAAAAATACTTTTCGATAGGGCATAAAAGGTTCTATTATTTGGTTTTAGTTTTAATTTACTAGCATGTGCCGTTTGGGCGCTAGAATTTTTTTTTGATTTTTTGGTTTTTATTTTTTTTCTAAAAAACTATGAGGTGTAGGAAAATAAGCATGACATCGAAAAATGCGGAATAATGAGTACGATAATTGAGTGAAGAAACCATTATTCTACAATGCATCGTTTAGTAGAAAAAAATTAAAAACTGAATTATTGAAAATTTGACAAGGGGGGACCCTTGGGATTTTTTTCAAAATAAGACTTTTTTCAAAATTTGCTCAAAAAAATCTGAAAATTTTTAGTAAAACAGAGAAAAAAATGAGCTACATAATAGCTAAGTAACTTTTTTCTCTACCTCATTCTGGTTTGGCAGGAAAAATTATTGAAAATTCTAAAATGTTTTTTAGAATTTCCAATAATTTTTCCTGCAAAATCAGTATGAATTAGAAAAAAAAGTTACTTAGCTATTATATAGCTAATTTTTTTTTCTATTTTACTGAATTTTTTCAGATTTTTTTGAGCAAATTTTGAAAAAAGTCTTATTTTGAAAAAAATCCCAAGGGTCCCCCCTTGTCAAATTTTCAATAATTCAGTTTTTAATTTTTTTCTACTAAACGATGCATTGTAGAATAATGGTTTCTTCACTCAATTATCGTACTCATTATTCCGCATTTTTCGATGTCATGCTTATTTTCCTACACCTCATAGTTTTTTAGAAAAAAAATAAAAAACAAAAAATCAAAAAAAAATTCTAGCGCCCAAACGGCACATGCTAGCAAATTAAAACTAAAACCAAATAATAGAACCTTTTATGCCCTATCGAAAAGTATTCTTAGTATTTCTTCGAATTTTACTCGAGAAAGTAGTATATCGCAATTTATCGAAATTACTTGTTAAACGCCCATACGAACTTAACGAACGAACACCCGGTATATATGCCGGTGAAACCGGCCATCGTCAAAATTTTAACCAATCAGAACATAAACCGTCCTTTCCGTGCCGTTCCATTTAAACTTGGTTTTATTCAACAAATTTATATAACTTCTTGCATCTCTCTTATAGTTATAAAGTTTATATTATACCACAATCAGTAGTAGATTCTTCATCTTCATCTTCAGTGTCTTCTTCTTCCTCGTCTTCTTCTTCAACCTTTTTGCAAGTATGACATGGAGCTTCTTTATCTTTACCAACTGTTATGACAATCGGTGTAAGTTTTTCTAACACATCTGGTCTTGAATCCTATAGAAAATTTTGCAATTATTGTATCATTATATCTATAAAAAAAAGTACCATTGTACCATTATTAGTTTAACATATTACTCATTTTCTATAAATTTTGAAATATATAACTTTTTACACTAAAAAAAGAGCATAAATTCTCGAAATATACGGGTAAATAAATGCCCACATATGAATGGGCAATTATTTTCTCTTGTTATCCTATTTTTTTTTTTAATTTTTAGTAATATAAAAGTTAAAATAAAACTGCTTTAGATTAAAGTTCTGTATAAATATTTATTTAAAATCGACATTTCGACGAAACAACATTTGTTTTTATCGGGATAAATGATACTACCTAATTAAACTAGTATTTTTTATTCTGATGAAGACGTGCGTTGAGTTTCATCGAAACGTCGATTTTAAATAAATATTTATACAGAACTTTAACCTAAAGCAGTTTTATTTTAATACAATGAGTTCTGAAAGATTTTTTATTATGTTAATACAAAAGTTGTTGTTATGCGATATAAATTGACAGTTTTTAATTGCTACAAAAAGTGTTTAAATTTTTTTACATTTTCTTTAGAGTAATAAAATGCTCTTTTAAAATTTACCTATATAAAATAATACTATTTTTAGGAAAAAGACTTATAAAATTTTAGGATATTTAAAAAATTATACCAACAATATGTAATTTTTTATATACATAATAGATATCAATAAAATGAAATTAGTTGTTATTATTGAATCCTTACCACAAGCTCTCCCACCGCAAGAATTATAAGAGTAAAAGCTAGTAATATCTTCATTTTTATGTATTCAGCCACTAAACTGAATTACGACTCAGATTTTTTTAATTTTTGATATATTTATACACTTTCACTATTCGGCTATTTATTTAAAGACATGTTCTAATGCAATTTATTTGTTAAAATAATCACGAAATTTTTTACATATTATCGAGAAAAATCGTGTGAATATTTAATAACAATTAAAAAGTTTACAGTTAAATATTGATAATTTTATTTTTGCATTCATAAATATGTTTGATTTTATCTGCACCGTATGAAATTGAATTTGTTTGCATTAATGAATTTATACCACAAAAAAAAACTATATATATATAATATATATATATATATATATATATATATATATATATATATATATATAATATAATGTGTCAGAAACATTCTTCGAATACAATTTTTCGCCGCTACAATTCTTTGCCGCCACAATTCTTCGAAGTATATATAAACTAATTACTGGATAGGTTGGATTAAAAGGTTCATTTTTATTTGTTTTAGAAAAAATCAATATACTTGAAGTTTTTGGTTGTGCTCATTTCTAGATCTACATCTGATGATTGTGGTTGCGCTCATTATTAGATAGATAAAAGGTTAATTTTTGATTTTTTTGTTTTAAATAAATATATATGTGGCGAAGAATGCTAGCGGCGAAGAATTGTGGCGGCGAAGAATTGTGAGCGAAAAATGTTTCTAAATCCATATAATGTAACCAATCTTACCTTATGAATCTGTAGGCACAGGTGCAATTACAAGTGCAGGTGCAAGCACAGGCGTAGATGCAGGTACTGGCGCAGGCGCAGCTTGTTCATCGGTGACAATTCTGGTATTTGTACGAGTACGAGTTTGAACCGGTGGTGATGTTTTATAACTTTCTGAACCTCCACATGTATGACAACCCTTTTTGGTATCACCTACTGATATTAAAACTGGTGTTAGTTTACCTAATGTACGTGATATCTGCGCTGCACTCTGCGAAACATAAATTACGAGTTATTCTTTGAATAGGTACAAAACTCTATTTTTTTTTATTTGGGGGAAAAAAACAATAATTTACTTGAAACTCCTTGAAAAAAGAAAAATATTGTAAAGAATTTTACTGTAAACAGTAATACTACTAATATAGTAAAAAATCTTTCAGAATCTGTTGTATTACAATAAGAAAGCTTTCGAAATAAGTTCTGTATAAATTTTAATTAAAAATCGACGTTACGATATATGATATAAATACGTAAAGTATATCGTAACTTCGATTTTTAATTAAAATTCATACAGAACTTATTCTGAAAGCTTTTTGATTTAGAAATACTACCTCTCATTTATAATTATTTTTAATTAATAATCGAGAAATATCGATAGAACGTCAATAAATTCTCAACTCAATTTTCAGAAAAACTTTACTTACTGACTTTTACTTTTAAACTAACGATATTTTTCGTACATTTATTATTATATAATTTTTTATTACCGTATTTGCCCTCGAATATAACGCGATATTTTTTTTTTCTTTTTAATTTAATTTAATTTTCGTTGAATTCTTTTATGAAAAATGAATGGAACGCGCGATAAATTCGAATTTATAAAAAATTTCGGTGTCGCGTTAAATTCGGGGTCGCGTTATATTCGGGCAAATACGGTAATTAAATCTATTAGTACTCAGCACCAGTTGATCAATCAAAATATTCAAATTTTTTTCTCAGTGTTGTAATTGCAAAAATTGGGCTCTTATGCAAATGGAAAAAAGACCTCTTATTATGCATGGTGACAGTAAAAAATGTTTCAATACTCATAGAATTTTTAAATTAAAAAATTGACGTTTTGACGTACTCTACGTACGTCATCATCAGGAAAAATGATATTTTTATCATTTTTCCTGATATTGACGTATGTGAGTACGGCAAATCGTCGATTTTTTTATTTAAAATCAATTCAGAACTAAATTCTAAAGCCTTTTTATTTTAACATATATTGTTTTTATAATATATAATAATATTAAATACAATTTGATTTTATCCATTCAACAATGTTAACAATATTGATGTTTTTGTTGTCTGCAATATTTACATTTCCACATGCAAAAAACAATGTAAAAACATAATGATTAGTTTTTGGAAAAGAGTTTAGTAAATATTGATTTTATTTAAAAAAAAAAAAACTTTTTTGTTTCATTTGTCAATAAATTTCAATCTAAGACCATTGTTTTTTTTTTCTTCTTCTTTCATACATTAAATTTCTATCTAAAAAAATTACATAAATGAATATAAAAGTAAAATGGAATATAAAAATAATAATTTAGTTTATCTTAGAAAAACCTTATCGTCAAGTGTAATTATTATTTTACAATACAGATATTATATAAAATAATGCTTACCACAGAAACAGTGCATATAATTGAGAAAACAGTTAAAATTATAATAAGTATTACTTTTACAAAAAGAAAAATGCAATTGATTTTATAAAATTATGAGATATACTTTATATACCCAGTTTATTATTCAGAGACATGTGTTCAGATAGAATGTTTATTATAAGAAACATGATTGTTTACACATATTTTACATGTCTATAAAATAAAATAATTTAATTATTTGATAAAATAAGTAAAATAATAGTTATTTATGTAATAAGTGTGTAAAGATGAATTTTATGTCACGAGTTCGGAAATTTTGTGTCGAGCGTACACTTTAAAAAAAAATCCGTAATTTTACATAAAAACGTGGGTGGCAACTGATTTACACCAATTTAGTTTGTAAATTTAGAGACAAATACAAATAGCACAAAATATTGTAGTATTTTTACAGATTATTTATATATAGATACTGAATTAAATAATATTACAAACATTTTGTAAAAATACTGACGCCTGTAAATTTACGTACTAAACTGGTGTAAATCATGTATTTTTGTAAAATTACCGAACTTTATTACAGTGTAGCGACGCTCGAAAACATCCGTCAAAACTTCGATTATTAATAAAAATTAATATAGAACTAAAATCCTAAAGCGTTTTATTTAAAAAGTGTTTTTGTATGAATATATTGAATTATCAGAATAAATCTAATTTACAATAACATAAAAATGTTACTTACGATTATTAATCACTGTTATTAATACTGTAGCGTTTATTTTATTATTGTAATTAATTTGTTTACGAAAAACATCAACAAATAACAAACCACAAAAACATAATTGTCATTCACTAATTACAGGTTAAAGCAAATTGCGGTCATATTGTAGTTATGGCCAACAAATGAATAACGTTGAATAACCATGAACCATTGCCAAATCCAATTTTATCAAGAAATTGATATAGATATTTTCGAAATCCCGAATTTAATAGATGTCACTTAGAATTTCGTATGCACAATAAATCACACAGTAAAATAAGATATAACAGAAACTTAAATCAACTTTTAAGTACTAACACATGTTCTCCCAGACTTTCATATAAAAGTGTCATAATTAGTTGATTGATATATATATATATATATATATATATATATATATATATATATATATATAAATATTGTGTCTAAAAAATTTGATGAAGATTCAGTAATGTAACTGTACTTTTAATGGAAACAGGAGGAAAGGAACAAATAAAATTATATCTTAGTAATTTCATATTATAATACATTATCGACAAGATTTATATATTTCATTAATAATAATTTACAATAATTTTTAGGTTAGATATTTAATTATAATACATTTATAATATATTGTAACATTAATGTGTGATATTTTTGAATTTATACTTGACAATTTTTTCTCCATGTCAATATTCTGCAAAACAAAACAAAAATCTTAATTTAAAATTTAATAACACGTACTTGTAAACAGGACATGTAACCGATAAACATATTGGTTAACGATTAATCAATATGGAAAACTATATTTCAATATCGGTTTCTATTCTACAAGTTGTTTTTTTAGTTTCCAGACTGGTTTGAACCGGTTAATTTTATAAAATAAAACTAAATAATGTATAATATTTTTAATCAAACTGTAAGGTTGTTTTTGTATAATACAATACAACGACTTTAGGTATAAGTTCTGTACCAATATTTATTAATAATCGACGTTTCGACAAACTCAACGTCGGTCTTCATCAGGAAAAATGATACAAATGACGTTACTTATTTGTTACCTAGTAACTTGTTTCTATGTTCCGTTATTTACTAAAAATGTCATTTATATTAGTTTTCTTAATGAAGACGGCCGTTGACGTCTATTATCAATAAATATTAAAACAGAACTTATACCAAAAGCCGTTTTATTATATATAATGAGTTCTGAAAGACTTTTTACTTTGTTTTTGTAGTTTTTAAAAATATTTGTTATGTAACTAAATAGTAAAAGTATTAAAAATTATCATGATTTATATTCAGAAAAATTAAATATTATTTTCTTAATTTAGAAATAGATTCAATTTTATTTACCTGCTTTAAATTTGTCTAATATAAATGTGTGTATAAAACAAACGTAGACGCTGCAGTAAACAGTAGACGCAAGTGTACGAATCAAACAGGACTCATATTTCGGTTTTATTTCCAAAAAATTCGGCATATTTTTGTTCGGTTAAAGGTTACCGATTTGTAAGGATTTTATAATATCGGAAAGATTACGATTAAGGTTTGGAAAATATTTACAAAAATATCGATTAACCGGTTTGATGCTCAGATCGTAAATCAATAATACCTATATTATCTGAATTACAAGAGTGTGTCAAGTAATTTTTCAACTAGTCCTTCATCATCATCTTTGTCTGTACCGCAAGTTGAGCATGGTGCTGGCACGGGTTTCGGACGTGGCACGGGACGTGGACGTGGACGTCTTACTCTTTTTACAACAAATTGTTCAACTACTGGTGCTGGTGGTACTGTTATTGGTGGCTGTGTCGTTGGTGCTTCTGTTGTTGTTACTTTATCTGCTAATAAATTAAAATATGATCTTACTGTGGCGAAAAGTTTATTAAATAAAATAATTTCTCTTAAACCACAAATAATAGTAGTTAGTAGAAAATGCATATACAGTTGAACCTCGGTATACGATTTTAATCCGTTTCTTTTATATAACTACTTGCATCTCTCTTATAGTTATAAAGTTTATATTTTACCACAATCAGTAGTAGATTCTTCATCTACAGTTTCTTCCTCATCTTCGTCTTCGGTTTCTTCTTCTTCCTCGTCTTCTTCTTCAACTTCTTCATCTACCTCTTCTGGTTCTCTATGGGCCCTTTTGCAAGTATGACATGGAGCTTCTTTATCTTTACCAACTGTTATGACAATCGGTGTAAGTTTTTCTAGCAAATCTGGTCTTGAATCCTATTGAAAATTTTACAATTATTCTATCATTATATCTATAAAAAAAAGTACCATTGTACCATTATTAGTTTAATATATTACTAATTTTCTATGAATTTTAGAATATATAACTTTTTACAATAAAAAAAATAGCAAAAAATCGCCAAAAATAAGAATAAATAATTGCCCACATATGAATGGGCAATTATTGTCTCTTGTTATCCTATTTTTTTTTTATTTTTTAGTAATATAAAAGTTAAAATAAAACTGCTTTAGATTAAAGTTCTGTATAAATATTTATTTAAAATTGACGTTTCGACGAAACAACGTTTCTCTTCATCGGGATAAATAATACTAAAATATTAGACTAGTATTTTTTATCCTGATGTAGACGTGCGTTGAGTTTCCTTGAAACACATCGATTTTAAATAAATATTTATACAGAACTTTAACCTAAAGCAGTTTTATTTTAATACAATGAGTTCTGAAAGATTTTTTACTATGTTAATATAAAAATTGTTGTTATGCGATGTTAATAGGCAGTTTTTAATTGCTATAAAAAATGTTTACATTTTTAGGAAAAAAACATAAAATTTAAGGATATTCAAAAAATTATACTAACAATATGTTATTCTAAATTAAGTGAGATGCAATTTGTAGAAAGTAAGCAATTTTACATACGTATTAGGTCATTTTTATTTAATTTATTTGATTATTACGAATTAATTTTATGAAAAAAATTAATAGTAAACTATTATTTTCCAGTAATTTCGCTATTTTTATTTACAATATAGTGTACAGTGTTTACATGGTGAATATTTTCATATAAATATTTTTTAAATATATTTTTTTTATAATTTAATTATAAAATTTCTTATATACGTAATAGATATCAATAAAATGAAATTATTTGTTATTATTGAATCCTTACCACAAGCTCCCCCACCGTAAGAATTATAAGAGTAAAAGCTAGTAATATCTTCATTTTTTTATGTATTCAGCAACCAAACCTAATTACGACTGAGATTTTTTTAATTTTTTTATGTATTTATACACTTTCATTATTCGACTATTTATTTAAGGACATGTTCTAATGCAAATTATTTGCAAAAATCGTGTGAATATTTAATAACAATTAAAAAGTTTACAATTAAAATTAATAATTTTATTTTTTCATTCATTTCATTTATCTGCACCGTATGAAATTGAATTTATTTGCATTAATGAATTTATACCAAAAAAAAAAAACTTTTATTTACGTCATCATAATGTCTTTACATATTTATGACATTTTCAGTATATATTTTTAAATATAAAATTATTTTGCATTTGTAATTGACTGTAATTTATTATTTATAAAAGTTTCTCAATCTACTGTTAATATTGTAGTCATTTTAATATCTTCAATAGAAATTTACAAAAAAAAAGATAACCTCAGTAAAGGAACTGATTTAAATAAAATTTGGCTTCCTTTAATTAATAATTTAAATTTTATAGTCTATTCCTTTGTTCAACTAAACAGTTAGTAAGTTCGCCCAGCAGGTGGAGTTTTAGTATTGAAATTAACTACACTGTAAAAAATGTATCTTATATATAAAGATGGGCTGAATAAAAAATTAGGCCCGAGGAAAATTGCAGGATAAAAATGACATTTATAAAATCAAATATAATTCTTTATTTCAATTAAAAGTTAAAAGACGATTTAATAAATGATTCTTTTCGGAACTTTTTTTAATGATATCTTTATTATCTAATTTTTCCAAAATATTCTCGCATGACATAAGCATGAAAGACCCTCAATATTATCCTGAATTAAACAATTTCGCTATCTGTTTAAAATGTACTTTAATTTTGAAAATGTTCGTTCGTATGATACTTAAGTGGAAGATATTGTTAGCACTAATTTATTTATTTATGTGTGGCTATTAACCATTACAGTAAATAACAAAACATAGAAACATGTTACTAGGTAATGTCATTTATATTATTTATCCTGATGAAAACTAACATTGAGTTTCGTCGAAAAGTCGATTTTAAATAAATGTTAATAAAGAACTTTAACCTAAAGCCGTTTTATTTTAATATAATGAGTTCTGAAAGATGTTTCACCGAGTACCTACCAGTAGTATCTTCAATTGAAGTTATTAGTTTATAATTGTTCGAGACATATGCAATGTAGAATTAGCTTATAAATTATTATACTGCGCATGCCTCGTACAGTTCCAAATCAGTTCCATACATTATATTGACTTCTTTTATAGTCTCTGAGCTAACTTAAATTTCAAATAATTATAATATTATTGATTAGAAGATTAGAATATGTACTTGTAAATAATTATATTAAATTTTGTGTTGCTACTAGAATAAATTACACAAAAATTAAATTAATTAACATAGTGAAAAGCAAGTTATTTTTTAATTATTATTAATGTAATACTAGTTAATAACTCATTATTCATGTAATTAGCTAATAAATAATTATGTCAACCATAAAAAAATTGTAAATTGTATTTTAATAGATATTTTAATTATTACTTGTTTTTAATACATAGCAAGTTTTTCTAAATCTACATATAATATTTAAACATTTATTTAATTTTGTAAACAATATTTTAAAACAAATGCTTTAGGATTAAATTCTGTATATATTTTATTTAAATATACGTATATCTTCATCAGGAAAAAATAATACAAATGACATAAATAATAAACAAGCAAAACATAGAAACAAGTTACTAGGTCACAATATAACTAGATTAAAATAATTTAAATTATCAAAAAAATAATAATAATATTTTTTCACAAATTATTAATTAAAGGATGTCAAATTTTATTTAAGTCAGTACCATCACTTCGATATTTAAATAATAATAATAATAATAATATATATATATATATATATATATATACCGGGTGTCTACTTTTTTTTTGTTACATAGGGAATAAAATGCTAAAATTTTCATTTGGTGATAAATTTTCCCCTAATTATTATAGAACAAAAGTACAAATACAAAAGTTGTTTAGAATTCAAAAATGCATCAAATGATGCCAAATTTATCAATATAGGATGTTCTGATCAAGAATTAGAAGCAAATTAAAATTTCCATTT
Source organism: Clivina fossor (assembly GCA_963966155.1). Classification (NCBI taxonomy): domain Eukaryota; kingdom Metazoa; phylum Arthropoda; class Insecta; order Coleoptera; family Carabidae; genus Clivina; species Clivina fossor. Next base: position 9,372,944 of record OZ014550.1, read on the forward strand.
TTGCGCTCTTTACATCAAAGTGCCACGGAAATTAAACAAATAATTTCATTTCTTCTGGAGTTTGAGTTTGACAGATCGTATTTATTTTATTGTTACGTTCTGTATTATTATTATTATTATTATTATTATTATTATTATTATTGAAAATAATGAATAAACTTAATGTAAATGAAAAGCTATTAAGTATAAAAAGTATTAAGTATTTATTATTTATTACAATGAAAGGGTATTTTACTCGGCTGTACACTACGTACTAGCTGTGGTTTTAAATTGTGAATGTCTCCATTATAATTTTAAGTAATTGTTTAATTTATTTATTAACTTCAAGTTATAAAAACAATACATTTGAATTAGATGACTGGCATTATGCCTAATATATTTATTATAATAATTTAAACTTATCCCTGAGGATGCTGTAAGTTGTGCAGTGAAACGTCGGATAAGAGTTTAATAAATAGTAAATAGCTGAACTCCGTAAAACTTTCTTTATTTATTACAATATTCAATATACCTATAAAACAGAAAAATTCATGAATACAAGATATAGGAGAACAAAAACGAAACTAACAATTTAAATTAAATGTTCAAATAAATCGCCATTAACTGCCAAACAATAACCTAATCTGTTATAAAATTCGTGACGTACAGAGCTTAATTGTGTTTGTGTTATATTATTGCACTCTTCAACAATGGCATTTTTCAAATCAACAAGATTTTTGATATGTCGTTTATAAATTTTCTCCTTCAAATATGGCCATAAAAAGAAATCGCACGGTGCTAAATCGGGCGATCTAGCTGGCCAATTAATTGGACCACCTCTACCAATCCATGAATTTGGAAAACATTGATCCAAATATAATTTAATGTTGCAGCTGTAATGTGCCGGACATCCGTCTTGTTGATACCAGACAACATTATCTTGAGTTGCACACTCTTCTAACTGCGGACCAATATGATTTTGCAACATATCCAAATATTTTTCGTTGTTTAAATTATTTTCAATAAAAAATGGCCCAATTATACACCTGCCAAAAATTCCAGCCCATACATTAACTTTTTCTGGATATTGGGTACGTGTTGCTACCATTAAATGAGGATTTGTTTGGCTCCATATTCTAAAGTTTTGTGTATTAGGTTCGCCGTGTAAAGTAAACGTAGACTCGTCAGTAAAACAAATAGATTTCAAGAAGTTTCTGTCTAAATTGGATTTTTCCATAATAATGTTACTAAATTCGCTTCTAGCCATTTTATCCGCTTCAAATATCTCTTGGTGCGTGGAATATTTATAAGAATGATATTTTTCATTTTTTAGTACCTTATGTATTGTTGAAGGATGCAAATTTAATTCAGCACCAAGTTGACGCACACTAACATTTGGGTTTTCCGTTACACACAAAAGTATATTCAATGTATTTTCTTTAATTGCATTTTGATTTAAATTCTCCTCCTGATCTTCTGCGTTGATTTTTCTACAATTTTTACAACGTTTTAACACACTTCCAGTTTCTTCGAATTGTTTAATTATCCTACGAATAGTCATAGCGGAAGGTATGGGACGGTTTTCAAAGAAAGCGCTGAATAAATCTCTTACTCGTCGTATCGAATTTCCAGTAAAATACCATTTTACGCACTGAACTTTTTCATTTACCTTAAGTTTATTCATTATTTTCAATAATAATGATAATAATACAGAACGTAACAATAAAATAAATACGATCTGTCAAACTCAAACTCCAGAAGAAATGAAATTATTTGTTTAATTTCCATGGCACTTTGATGTAAAGAGCGCAAAAATGGAAATTTTAATTTGCTTCTAATTCTTGATCGGAACATCCTATATTGATAAATTTGGCATCATTTGATGCATTTTTGAATTCTAAACAACTTTTGTATTTGTACTTTTGTTCTATAATAATTAGGGGAAAATTTATCACCAAATGAAAATTTTAGCATTGTATTCCCTATGTAACAAAAAAAAAGTAGACACCCGGTATATATATATATATATAATTTAATCTTAAAGCTTTTTTATTTAAACATGAGTTCTGAACGATTTATTACCATGTCAATATATAATTTGATTTTTATAAAAAGCTGAAACCAAAATATATATTTTAATTTGTACATCTCAATTTTATCTTCCGCCAATATTAAATTTACATAAAATGTAATTTATTTTTAAATAATTATTATGTAATTACAAATTAAAAAATGTGAAACGTTGGTTAAAACTAATCGAAATTTAATATTTATTTTATACTTGGAAATTCTGAAGTTAATTACGAAAATTTTTGAAACATTAGGAAGTAAATTTTCCTTATATTTCTTATCGAACTTAAATTAAGTTTTTTTAATTTATATTTATTAATAGTCTTTTAATGAGAATTGAAAAAATTGAAATAATGAGTTAAGGTAGATTTACGTAAAACGGTTTTACCGGCAAAATTTTCGTTTATACCGTTCGATACCTGCGGCAAATTTGTCAGTTCGATTTATTGTGGTATACTGAATAGACCTATAGCGTTACAGTATGTTTTGTGTTTTTCTAGTAAAAGGAATTTTTTATTCGATAAAATAAGACAAAATATTTTGTAATGCCAAAATTTTGTTTAGAATACCACCATAATATAGTACGGAAAATTTTCCCAGTAACATTAAGATTCAGCAGTTACCGAAGAATCCAAAAAGACAAGCTTGACCCACTGTATGGTTTTGGTGTATATATGATATCATGTGAAGATTGTCCCAAAATATACATAGGTCAAAGCCAAACAAACCAAATTTTTATTCTTGTACTAAGAAATACAAATATTAGAAAAAATATTTATAAATTTATAAAAATATACTACATGTATATACTTTATTGTCTAAAGGAAACCCTTGCCATTAAAATTATTATTAGGTATTTCGTTCCATAGAAAGTGGCGAATATTATGTACTTACATGAAAATGTAGCTAAGCGTACCCTCTAACCGCTAAATAAATATATTTTACTGCGGGAATGCTATACGAGAGGTATTTTTAATATTTCGATATTTTTAATGTTATTAACAAATTCTTTCACATTATAAAACGCATTATCCAATAAAAATGGTTTAATTATATATATATATATATATATATATATATATATATATATATATATTCTTATTTAATTAAAACTCAGTTTATTGTAGCATGTTAAAAAGTGTTGCCCCCACAGTCTGTGGCACATTTTTCACATTTTTCTTGCAATGTAAAATCAGTATTAGTATCTTTTTAAATTAGATTGTAATAACAAATTTAGACGTAGGAAAATTTAAAAATAACGTAGTTATATTACGTTTATTTTTAGGTTATGTTACTTACGTTAGATAACGTAACAGAACACCATTCGACGACAGCGCTATCGCATGTACTTGTATTGCGGATGGTACATGAACTAAAGATATGTAAGAGGAGATTTTAAGATGATGTATTACCCCAACGGGATTCTACTATAGAGTTTATGAAAATGTATTTTATATACAAGATTTCTGATACCTTTTCTATATCGTGTATACATGAAACATGTGCACTGCTCCACATTTCATATTTGCGAGGTTAAAAGTTATAAAATTTGATTTTAATATCATCATTTTTAGGTTAGTTTCGAAATTGGAGCATTTTCATAAGAAATATTGATTTTATTTTCATTTTGATTTCATTATAGTTAAAGAAGACAATTTTCTTTTTTAATGAATATACAATTACCACTGATAATAATTTGTGTGATATACTTACACTGTAAAAAAATTACAATGATTATCGTTAAACACTTTGTTACCAACGATAATGACGTAAATTTACAGCAAAATGTATTTTTACAATCATCTTTTTTCGTAAATGTAAAATTCAAAATATAATACATTTTAATATGAAAAGTATATATCAAAAATAAAAATGCTATTCATATTTGAGAAGAGATAGAAGTAAAAATTTATTTTTTAAGCAAAAAATAAAAGCACTTTTTGATAAACAAAAGAGGTGAAAATACAAGTCTATGGTTCGTTAAAAAGAAAATTCTATCGAGATTTCTTACGAGATTCAAAAATTTTCATTTTAAGAATCGTTATTTTAAACTAAAATGTTTATGCATAGGAGCATAAATATGCAAATAATTTTATACAAAACTATACAAAACTTTCAAAATAGTTAAACTGTTACTTACTATTATTTGTTTTATTAAATCTTTTTTTTTTATTAAAAATGAATAATTACTTTGTAAATAACACAGATTTATTAAAAACAGTTTGTGACTGCAGTTTCGATCATCAGTGAAGTAAAGGCTGATCATATTAAATATTATTAAATCTTTTATTTTTATTAGAAAAACATAATTAAAAAAAGAATGTCGGAGCTAAGAAATAAATTTCTTAGTGTGGTAAAAGTGAAATATGAGCTGAAATTTAGTTTTCCAACATTTTGTACAGCCCTGTGCGTATATCCCTTTTTTTTTGGTCGTCTTATGCCCGTGTGACGTAATATCAAAAATTGAATCTAACAGTCTCTTGTCCTGCTCATTACACCGTTCAAAGAACACAGGCAGCCTTCTCGAATAGGGGGACTTCTGAAGCCATTATTAAACTGTCAAATTCGACGATCGCTGGCCGGCTAGATAGATTTACACACGTATTTCCGCTTTCGCTTTCGGTCTTTGTCGAGTGTAAATGGGTCTTTTTGGCCGATGGACATATTATCTGTTTTTCCTCGAAGCCAAAAATTTTCTTTATGTTCATTTGAGCAGCAATAATGCTGATATATACGAACAATTGCGTTTTTGGTGAATAATATCTGGAGCAGAAAATTTAGAAAAATCCTATATTTTTTCTTTCCTTTTTCTCTCGAAGCGATCTATCAAATGCACTCGCCATATGTGATGGAAAAATGAATTGTCCACATATGTTTTACTATATGTCATACATGTGTAACTTATATGTAATATTAAGCTACGTTCACATGGTAAAGTAAGAACATGGTGTCATCTCCACCAGATAGTATAAATGCTAAAAATTTGTTTGTGATTACGACCACACTGTAAAAATGTAATTTTACATAACTATTAATGATAATTGACATAATATTACATTTTCTCTGTAAAAATACATTATAGCATATGCAAATTTACATTACAGTTGGGAATTATAGGAATAAAATTATCGAAGATGATCATCTAGATAATTTTTGGATTATCTTTAATCTTATCTAGATAAAGTTGGTAATTTTAATTTTTTTATCTTATCTAATTAATAATTATTATTACCTTATTTGAAAATTATATAATTGGACTAATGTACAATGTTGCCAACTTCCTGAAAAAAAAATTACTAAAATTTTTAAATTTAATTCTAACTTTACTCTATCCAAGATTAATCAAATTTTTACAAAAGAATCTATTAGTGTTCACATAAATTATATATATATATATATATATATATATATATATATATATATATATATATATATACATATTTTTTGTGGGTTAGAGTTTTTGATAAATAAAACTCAATTGAAATGTTATCCAAGCTTTTGATATAGAAGGTGGGCGAAAAGTCGCTTTAAGGTACAAGGTAAACAATTTGAACATTTGTTGAAATAAATTATAGGAGTAATATTTTTGAAATTGTATTGTTTTTTTTTTTTAATTATATTATTTTCGGTAAAGCGACTTTTCGGCCACCCGTATTATATTATGATCAGGGAGCTACAATAGCATACATGTAATTAATATAAAATTCTTTTCTGCACATATTTTACAATTCGCAGAGACAGTAAAAACTGAATCCGTTTAATGAACAAAACATTTTTAAAGGTAACCATTATACGAAATGATTATAACATTACAACAAAGAAATGTATACACGAAACATTTTTATTTATATATATAGAAGATTACAAAAACAATTTGTTATTAATAAATACATTTAAATAATTTTTATTTTAATCTAGGGAAACTTTGTGTCAATTAATATTATTAATGTATTTTATTTATACAATAAATTAAGTATAATATTCGCTTTAGTAATTAAATTTTTTATTATCTAATTATCTAAAAATTAAGTTATATTCATTAGAATAATTTTGCAAGTTTTTATCGCAATATACACAATAAGAATTTTTTACGAAATAATTAATTTAAAATATATTGTAATTGTAAAATTACATCATGCATTAATTGCATAAAAAGAAAAGTGATATTAAATCTATCCTTCACAAATAAAATAAAACTAATTTTATTGAAATTTTCAAGGTTTTTAGAACAACTATAGATAGGTAATTATATGTACATTATAAATTTGCACGTACTGCATTTTCAATCATTAAAAATATATAGATTATTCTTGATATTTAGACATTTATCGCTGATTTTTCAAGATAAGTTTTCACTAGGAAATGGTAATAATTACTGATTTAATTTGCATCTATTACATTAACATATAAATGCAAATGTATCAAATATTCACTATTTTACATGTTATTAAAAATTTATAACCTGTTTTTCCACTAAACATATTTCAAATGAGATTGTAATTTTTACATGAAAAACTCATTCTAGTCTGGTCATCTAAATCAACTAAAATTTTTTTACAACGCTTTATTTGTATACCATAGTTTTAAACGTTGCATATAAAACATAACGGTAAACTATAGAACCATAGTTTTATGGAAATTAAGACTACGAAAAAGCATTAGAGAGTTTTTGCAAGCTTCCGGTAAAGTTACGATAACGTTAAACTAAATTTTTTTTTATTAGAAATGACATTGAATCACGTGATTTTATCGTTAGTGAATCGTTTAATGTAAAGTTTACAAACACTTCCGATTATCTTGACAAAATGTTCATACTTGTTCATTGTATACAATAAAACACATTCTATATAATTTTACACATCGTATATAATTGCCTCGTACAATGCATCTCCGTGAAATAATACAGCTTATGTAAAGATAAGGGAGCAAAATACTTTAATTGTATACTATAATGGCGTAAATATATCGCATTAAAAATAATAAATAGTAGGTAGCTTTGACATAGCTCAACGTCCGTCTTCATCAGGAAAACTGATACAAATGACATTTACAGTAAATAACAGAAAACAGAAACAAGTTACTAGGTAACAAATAAGTAAATTAAACCTAAAGCCGGTTTATTTTTATTATTTATATTATTTATCATCAGCATCACTATTAAAATATTGATGTTTGAAAAAATATTTATTTGACAAATTTTTTTTTTTTGATATTTATTTAACTGAATGTTGGATATCTTGATCCTTAAAGAAATTCTATTAAATTAAGTAATTTTTTATTGTATTTTCTGAAAGAGAAAGAGAAAATGTCGACATAATGACGATAAATAAAATGATTAATTAAATCACCGTTAATAAATGCATCCTAATTAAAATTAAAAGTATTTGTCGTAATAGCACTTATAAGCTGAAGCCGTTCGTATTCAGAAACAGGAATTAATAATGATTTACTAAGTGGCTTGTAGTTTAATTAAATATGACCTCTACAGTAATACTATTTGCTTTTATATTCAATATCATTTGATATGGACCTAGAATAACCTTAGAATGAAATTTTCATTTATGTAGGTAAATTTAGAAATATTTAATTTTCAAGATGTTTTGATACGGAGTTGCAGCTTTTATAACATCCATTTTTGATAATATAATATGCATTATTTTATTAAACAATTCGTTTATTTTATGGTCTGTAATTTTAAAATATTTACAACAACAAAATATAGTATTCCAAAAGAAATTATTTGTTTTCAAGCAGTAACGCAACTATAAATTTCTAATTAATAAACTTCCTGCAAAATTTTGAAATGTTTAATATTATATTGTATAAGCAAATTGTTTATGTTCCATCTTTTTTTATTATACAATAGCTGAACTGTGCATGCATTTCTATTTCACTAATAATTGATGACGTTTTGTATGACGTAACTTCAGTAAATGGCTATTTTTGCTATAGCACGCTGGTTTAAATAAAATTTTGCTTCCTTTATTTAACAATTCACAAATTTTACAATCTAATTATTTGTATTTTGTTACCTAGTAACTAGTTTTTATGTTTTGTTTGTTGATTAGTTATGTCATTTGAATCAATTTTCTTGATTATGATGTACGCAGAGTACGTGAAAACGTCGATTTTTAATTAAATTAATAGAGAATTAAATCCTGAAGTTATTTTATTTTACAATGTTTAAATATGATATGATTCAACTCTGTGCGTAAACATTTGAAAACAAACTCCCATCATTTTCCAAACCTATAAAAATCATACGGGCACTAGCTTCATGAATGTTACATGGGCTTACACGAGCAGCTAGCTGGTGCTGGTGCTGGTGGCATGGCATAAGCAAGGAAGAATCTATAATAAATTTACGTTGTCGACATTTTGGAATATATGTGCGGTAAACCACATATGACACTGTGATAAAACAAATTATTTTCTTCAACGTTGAATCACTGCAGATTCATATCGTTTCACTTACGAAAGATTTATTTGAACTGGTGTTAGGCATTATTTATATATTATATTTATAGTATAAGTTTGTTTGATTAGAATTTTCACTGGAATAAATATTACGCAGTTTAGATAATAGTTTGAATTCCGTTCGAGAAAATATCCAACTATTTTTAGTCAAATCAAAATGAAATCATCATTTTTGCATTTCGTATTGCATTTCCGTATTTCTTATATGTATAAATAAATATATATATATATATATATATATATATATATATATATATATACACCAATACCTCACTTTGCGTCGTGGTTACGTTCCAAAAAAACACGACGCAAATTGAAACGACGCAAAGTGAATTATGATTTTCTATAGCAAACCATGTAAAGATCGAAGATAGGTTCCAAGGTTACAAAAATACTACTTTTTAAAAAGAAAATTGAACAAAGTAAACATTTAAAAAACAAAAATAATATAAAATTTTATTACATACATACAAAAAACAAAAAAAAAACAAATTCAATTAAAACAAAATAAAATATTCAATTAATTAATAAAAATTAACCACTGTCTGATGAGTCCATAGTGACTGTTGTCGTAAGTCGGCTTTCTTTCACAAAAAATTGGTCCATCTTTTAGAAAAAAAAAAAAAATTTCAAAAAATTAAAAAAAAAATTAAAGACTCGAACCCAAAACAACGCAACTTCGAAAATCTAACGACGCACAGTGAAAATTAGTACTAATTCAGAAGCGACGCAACATCGAAAAAACGCAAAACGAAACGACGCAAAGCGAGGTATTGGTGTATATATATATATATATATATATATATATATATATATATATATATATATATATATATATATATATATATATTAGAGTGGTTCTTTTAAAAAAAAATTGCAGACCGGACAGAAAATATTTTTTGGTATGAAAAAATAAGAAAAAAACGCATATAACATTTTTTAATCACTATTTACTGGTGCCTTAAATGCAAGGAAGTTTTTAAAAAACGTTCAAGTCACTCTGACTTGTGTGAACGAAAGTTTCTAAATAGTAGAAATAGAAGAGCATGTATTTCTAGGTATCATAAATGTGGATGAAGCTAAAGTTGCTTGTCTGGATAGGAATGTTTGGAGAAAAATAATAGTGAAAAGAGTTTGCGCCACACCCTTTTGGATACATTGCGTGATTGTATATGTATATATGAAAAAACAATTGATAACATGTTTAGCTGGAAAGGGGACTATACTTATTTTGTAATTCTATGAGTCATGTTACTACTGTTTTATTAATAAATTATTATACGTGTATTGTTTTTATTCATAATTATATATATATATATATATATATAAATATATATATATATATATATATATATATATATATATATATATAATGTTTTTATTTATAATAAAAACTGAAACAAAGGTCAACTTCGGATTTCTATTGATTAAATAAACACTTTTTCATAGAATGTTACAAAAACTGATCAAGGTGTTTGACTTTTAAAGACGCTAATAAATTTTCCAAAAAAATATTTAAAATCCAACAACTTAGCGACGTGTGTTTAGAGTTTCTGATTAAATTTTGAACATATATAATAAATTAATGGATCTCTTAGGTTTCACATCTGTAAAAACTGTAGTGTGAAATCTTTTATTTTTTTCTAGTAAATTAAATTTTTCTATTGACAGAAACAAACAAATTATCTTGTAACATTACAGAGTCTTAAAGATGTGTACCGAATAGACTCATAAATTTGACTAGTTGTTTATATATTTAGTACTAAAAATGCATTTTTAACACGAGTTTTAATGCAAAATATACAACTTTCTTCTAGATAAATATCAAATAATAACGAAGAACAATTTTGACAATACATTTTTCAATTATTGGAGAAAATAAAATTACTTGCTGAAGCTATAAATAGGTATGCCTACCAAATACTTGTTCACACTATAGTATGATACTTTTTAGGAGTCTAGGAATATTCTTCGCCCAGATTTCTTCAACCACAATTCTTCGTCCACAATTTTTCACCGCCACATTTCTCTGCTCCCAGTTTTTTACTGCATACCTATATTTGTTTAAAATAAATAATCAAAAATTTATCTTTTAACCCAACCTATCTAACAATGAGTGTAAATATAATATTCATGTGTATTAACTTTTTGTAAAAAAATTAAAAATTAACCTTTTAATCCAACCTATCTAGCAATGAGTGCAACGAAAATCTTCAGTATTAACTTTTTCTAAAATAAATAAAAATTAACCTTTTAACTCAACCTGAAAATTGTAGCGGCGAATAAAAGTGATCGAAGAATTGTGGGTGAAGAATGTTCCGGACATGACTTTTTAGACCTAGTACCTAAAATAAGTTTTTTTAGTACTTAGTATTGAAATAGTTACCATAAAATAAATGTTTTAAAACTTAAAACGAAAAACAAACTTTATATCAGGTTCCAGTAGTTTACTTTTTTATTCCATATTTTTATAAACATATTTTTTGCGATTTTAATAAAATTAATATTTTTTTTATGTGAAAGAAATTTATATAGACATAAAATTATATATAATATAACATGTTATTAATTATTTTACATGATTTTTAAATATTATAAATAGTTAATTTAACACTTTTTTACAATACTATAAATATAAATTAGTTTTTATTCTAAAGATCACTTATTTATTTATTTACAAATATTTATAAAATTTACTAGTATTTCTTTATAAATTATATTAGTATACTAGGTGTTCCAAGAAGCATGTTTATTTGGTCTTTGATTTCATTAATTATTTTAGTAATAATAAATTAAAATATGATCTTACTGTAGCGAAAAGTTAATAAAATAAAATAATTTCTCTTAAACCATAAATAATTAATTTTAAGAAGCTAAATACGTATTTTGCAAGCTAAGCAAAAAAAGTGATATTGAATTACTGATTAAGAATGTAGTTTTTTTGCTACTGATGATAGAAACTTACTTTCCGAAATCCGTGTTTAGTGTTTTTTAAAAGAAAAATTATTTTATTTTATTAATTATTTTATTTATTATTATTATTATTATTATTTACTATTATTATTATTTATATATTATTTTATTTTAGTGAAATTCTGTATGAGCATGTCAGGTAGATAAAACAATTAATCAGTAATAAACGGCAAAAGTGAAAATAAAAACTTTAACAGAATTTCAAATTAAATAAGAATAGAAATGTTTTATCATTTTATTCGTTGCATATAAGTCCGTATTCCGTATCATGAGCGCATTATTCTATCAAGGAATCGAGGAAGTCCTCGGTGGCCGGTGGGTCGAACATACCACATTAGATTGTGGCTTCTATTTAAAAAATTTCCGTGTCGATTTGGGTCTCTAATTCACTCCTGGATTGCATGTGCAGTTAAAATTATTTTTAAAAAATATATATTAAAAACAAGTTTTAGAATTGTAGTTTATCCATATTGTGTTGTCAGCAGAAATACTTTTAGTCGATCGGATACGTGGAAATGGATCAAATTTTGATTACATAATAAAAAAAAGAATTATATAAAATTCTTTAAACACATTATATACATACAGGGTTTGACTAGATAAAAAATTAGGTCTGAAGAAAATTGCAGGATCTTACATTCCAAAAATGTTCAAATAAGTTATGTTTTATATTTTTTTTATTCAAATTTACATGAAAATGACATTACAGAAAAATAAAGATAAATTGTAAAAATTACACATATAAAATTAAATATACATACATATACAGGGTGTTCGTTCGCTTGGTTGATATAGGGCAATTACATGGGATTTCGATAATATGCAGAATACTACTTTCTGAAGTAAAATTCGGAGAAATACTTAGAATACTTTTCGATAAGGAATAAAAGTTATATAATTTGGTTTTAGTTTTAATTTGCTAGCATGTACCGTTTGGACGCTAGAATTTTTTTTAAATGTTTTTTAAAATTTCCAATAATTTTTCCTGCTAAATCAATATGAGTTAGAGATAAAAGTTACTTAGCTATTATGTAGCTAATTTTTTTCTCAATTTTACTGAATTTTTCCAGATTTTTTTGAGCAAATTTTAAAGAAAGTCTTTTTTCCGAAATAAAACTTTCTTTAAAATTTGCTCAAAAAAATCTAAAAAATTCAGTAAAATTGAAAAAAAAAATTAGCTACATAATAGCTAAGTAACTTTTTTCTCTAACTCATATTGATTTAGCAGGAAAAATTATTGAAAATTCTAAAAAACATTTAAAAAAAATTCTAGCGCCCAAACGGTACATGCTAGCAAATTAAAACTAAAATCAAATTATATAACTTTTTATTCCTTATCGAAAAGTATTCTAAGTATTTCTCCGAATTTTACTTCAGAAAGTAGTATTCTGCATATTATCGAAATCCCATGTTATTGCCCTATATCAACCAAGCGAACGAACACCCTGTACATATACACAATCACGCCATCTACCCAAAAAAGTGTGGCACAAACTCTTTTCATCATCTCGAAATCAGTCGCCTCCAAACATTCCTATTCAATCAAACAACTTTCTCTTCGTCCACATTTATAATTCCTCTCTCATACATGTTCTTTTATTCTTACTACTTGGAAGCTTTCGCTCACGCAAAACACTCTCAATCATACCACTCCAACTACTCATATAATTATTTATTTAAATCTATGTTAAAAGACGATTTAATAAATGACTCTTTTCACAAATTGATGTTTTTTAGAATAATAAATTCTTAAATTTTGCAAAACTCAGAAATCAGTTTTAATTTTTTGACTATCGGTCACGGCCCACAATGATGACGGTCCACCGGGGGAAAGCACGGTGCACCGGTGGGCCAATCCAACCCTGTATACAAATTTTTTTAAACATATTATATATTGCTAAGTACATTTATTGCTAAGATATATCGCATATCCATATATAAAAAATGTTGTAGCAAAAGTTGGTGTTACTCAGTTAAGATGGTTCGGACATGTTGAGCGAATGTCTAATGAACGTTTGGTTAAAAAAAAATATTTGAATGATTTTGATAATATACGTTTGCGTGGACGTCCGATGAGTGGTTGGAGTGGTATGATTGAAAGAGTGGCTTGCGTGAGCAAAAGTTTCTAAGTAGTAAGAATAAAAGAGCATGCATGAGAGGTATTATGAATGTGGATAAAGCAAAAGTTGCTTGTTTGGATAGGAATGTTTAGAGGCGACTGATTTCGGGATGATAAAAAGAGTTTGTGCCACACTCTTTTGAGTACATGGCATGATTGTATATGTACAATGTACATAATTTGTTTTTAGACACATCGTATATATTTGCCTCGTACACTGCATCTTTGTGAAATAATACAGCTTAAATAGAGAAGAAAAAACATGCAGTACTTGTATATAACGCACAAATAAATTCGCATTTTAAAAAATGTAACAGCAGACATAGATAGCTCAAAAAAATGAAAAAAGTTTTTTCCCAAAATATTGGATTTCATCTTCTTAAAAATATCATATGAAAATGTTGAAAATACCTCTCATATAGCATGCCCACAGTAAAATCTATTTGTCTATCGATTAGTGGATACGCTTATCTACAGTTTAGTGTGAGCCAAAATAATATTTGCTACTTTCAACTAAACGAAATGCTTAATTTCAATTTTAATTTCAAGCGTTAATATATTTCGTGAAACATCCGGTATATAATGTAGATTATTATTATTTTATCTATAGATTAGCGGTTTGCAAAAATGAAGTTGTTTATTATTTTGTTAATATTACATAATTTTCAAAATATTTCTATTTTTTTAATTTAATATTTATTTTCGTCGTACAAGTTTTTTAACACAAAGATTAGTTTATGAATACAAGTTTTTTATGTTAAAATATTTTGCTAATGAAGAAAATATGTTTTTTGGAATAATAATAATAATAATAATAATACGTATTTATTTAGCTATTCACGAACACTAAGAATGCCATCTACGATGTATGGCGAAATGTCTACAACGAGGATAGATCGACTACGGCATACCAGCCGAGAAAATTCTATAAATTCAATGGATACTGACCGTGAAAACCTGAAGATTACTAAATTGGTGTTGCATGTTCTATGAATGTAATATTACGAATATTATCATAGTAAAGAAATACGTCGATTATTAATAAATATTAATACAGAACTACAACCTAGAGCCTTTTAAATTTAATATAATGAGTTCTAAAAGATTTTTTACTATATAGAAAATTACATAAATTTAAAATGCAGTTTTTACAGTGTACAATATTATGAACATTAGAGGAGGATATTTGTTTTCTGCAAAATAATATTTTATAACTCAGAAAATAGCAAAATAAAATATGTATACAAAAATTCAAAAAAAAAACAAACTTTATTAATAATTTATGATTTGTTAAGAAAATATTAAACCACATTCATTTGTCATTAAAATAACAAATGATTAGTGATTACTGATTGTTAAATTAATGACTATTAAAAAAAAAAAAGTTAGTTAAGTCAAATATAAATTAATAATTCGGATTTTCCCATAAATTGTATTTTTTATGATCGTAGATATAAAACTGCAATATTATGTAATATATATAATACTATATAACATACAATATTAGATAACATATAACAAATTAATTAAAATAAAACGTCTTTAGGTTTAAATTCTGTATTAATATTTATTAATAATGGATGTTTTGACAAACGTTGAGTACTAATAAATATTAATACAGAACTTAAACTTAAAGCCGTTTTATTTTAATATTACATAAACTTTTTTCTGGTTTTATTATATACATTTGTTATATAAATATAGATTAATAAAAATATTTATTATGTAATAAAATAACAGTTAAGTTTTGTACATAAAAACTTAAGTGCAGAAAATAGTTTTCAAACATTTTTATAACTAGTAATAGACCATTTTGAGGGACATTGTCGCAAATTTTTGTTGTGAGCACCATAATTAGAGTTCAGTATATAAGCCTGTATATTTCTTATAAAACGTCGTACAATCATTGTGGAATGGTTCAAATATCTACTTATTTTGTGTAATTTTTTATTTTAAATTTATTATATAGTGTATAATACTGTTTTAAAGATATTTTGGGTGCTTTGGGTACTTTTGCTAGAAACGTAAATGTTTCCAGAGAAGCTCGTATGAGTGTATATAATGCCGTTTTGATGACGTCATTGACATACAGTATTGAGTATTGGTCGCATTGATCGAGAGATTGAAAGGAGAGTTAATGCTGCTTATAAAGTTTTGGCTGCTTTGGGCATTTTGGTAGAAACGTAAATGTTTCCAGAGAAGCTCGTTTGAAGTGTATACAATTCTGTTTTGGTGCTTTCATTGACGTATGATATTGAGTATTGGTTGTTTTGATCGTGAAATTAAAAGAAGAGTGAATGCTGGTTGTAAGGTTTTGGTTGCTTTGGGTACTTTTGCCAGAAACGTAAATATTTCCAAAGAAGCCACCCCGTTTGAGTATATACAATGCTGTTTTGCTACCTACTTTAATGTATGGTAGTGAATATTGAGTTTAGCTGCAAAATAATAAAACAATAATAATAACTGCTGTGGAAATGAGATTTTACGTGGCGTATGTGCTGCAACTAGAAGGTACGAAATAGTTCAGTAAATGAAAAGTATGAAATTATAAAAAAAAAAAATGTTATCGTAACAGTTGGTATTAGGCAGTTAAGATGATTTGGTCATCTTGAGCGAATGTCTAACGAACGTTTCGTTAAAAAAAATATATGTTAGTGATATTGAAGGTATACGGCTGCGTAGACGTTCGATGAGTAAATAGAGTGGTATGATTGATAGTGTTTTGCGTAAGCAAATGTTTTCAAATAGTAGGAATGAAAGAGCATGCATGAGAGGTATTATGACTGTGAATGCAGCAACAATTACTTATTTAGCGAAAAATTATGTCGGCAGGTACCCTTTTGGGTACATGGCGTGATTGTGTGTGTGTATGTATATGTATATATATATATATATATATATATATATATATATATATATATATATATATTTTAAAATTATAGTATGCACTAGTTTTAGAGATACCTTTAAAAAAAATTGCATTAAAAATTCATATTATGATGATTTCACAAATAGTATAGATTTATCATGAGAAATTTTTAGGCTAGTATACTGAAATCTAATTTGTGTTGCACACACTAATAATCGCGAAATATATCTATATTTTTTTGTCTATTAAAGTTTTTATTAGTATATGTATTTTTGTCTCAGTTTTAGGAAAATCTAATTCCATTTCATTTTAATTTTGTTCTTGGAGAAAGTGAAAATGTGTATAATTTTCGGTAATTTTAAATACGTCAAATAAAAAATTATCCGAAAAACCCCATAATTGACAATTTTAAATATATTAACAAAGTTTTTAATATTCACAAGCGTAGTTAAATTTTTTTTTAGTAAGATACATATTTTTATACGTATTTAGAAAATTACCAATATTTACGTTAAAAATTATGAAACTACTATAATAATGTTTCAAAAAAATGCCTTTTTTAAAAATTATTTATATATATATATATATATATATATATATATATATAATTATGGGGGGTCTATTTAAAAATTTTTGGGGGAGCTGAAATTGTAGTTACATCATTGACTAACAACCCACATCATTGATAATACAAGTAAAATTATTAAAGAAAAAACTATATGATCAGCTTCTTGAGCATGTAGCCCCATGTTCCGATTAGGAATTACAATTAACAATTTGACAGTTTCACTTTTTTTTCATTGTCGCACTTACGATCATCTTACCATCAATTTGAAATCAAATTTATAAAAATACAAGAGAAGTAATTATTTAAGTTACGTCATAACCGATTTACATCAAATTAGGGATTCCCTGTCTCATATTTATTTAACCATATTAATGGTAAACTAATATATAATTAGAAAATTTTATAAATTTAGATAAGTGTATTGGTCTCGGCATTTAATCTAAATTAACAATTTTATAAAAATAACATAACTTAATTTTGCTTATTATTTAAAATCGGACTGAAATCGATTTAAAGTCTGTTTGAACATTTCTCCATAAACCGATTTAAGATAAACGTTTTGGTGTACAGCTTATATTTACTACAATGTTATTCAAGCAACTTTTTTTATAATCTCAGAATATATTATTCATTTATTTATATGTGCATATTTTTTTAAAGTTCAAGAAAAACGCAGATTATGAGTAAATCTGCAAATATGTACATACGAGTATTTAATTATTATTATACCTCGTTAAAAGAACATAAAATTCATTAGCAATATTTTATTTCTGTTTTATTATAAAATTTATGGTAATTATTATTATAAACTTTGTTTACTTATTAACAAAAATAGGAAAACAAATAATAAAATATAATTTCTGAATAACATTATGAAATTTAAAATCTAATATCTCGCAGTGACGGATTTGCACATATACTAAGTAAGCTATATCTTTTAGTCATCAGTGGCTAATGAACGTTTAGTTAAAAGAATATATGTGAGTGATATTGAAGGTATACGTCTGCGTGAACGTCTGATGAGCAGATAGGGTAGTATGATTGAGATTGTTTTGCGTGAACGAATGTTTCCAATTGGCAAGATTAAAAAGAGCATTATGAATTTGAATGAAGCAAAAATTATATGAAAATATCAGACATTTAATGTAGTTGAAATCACGAAGGTTTGGTCATTCGTAATTTACTTTACGTGGTGAATATAAAACTAATAAATATGCACTGTAAAAAATAATTCGGAAATTTTACATAAAAAGCTGGGACAACTATTTTATACCAGTTTAATGTGTAAATATACAGACGTCAGTATTTTTACAAAATGTATGTGATATATACTAATATTTTAGGCAAATTTTTACATTATATTGCAGTATTTGTTTATAAATAATCTATAAAAATACTAAAATATTGAATTATTTGTATACATATATATATATATATATATATATATATATATATATATATATATATATATATATATACAAATAACACAAAATATTCTAATATTTTTGCAGATTATTTATATACAAATACCGAAGTAAATAATATTACATACATTTTGTAAAAATACTGACGTTTATAAATTTACATATAAAACTGGTATAAATTATTTGTCCCAGGTTTTTATGTAAAATTACCGAATATTTTTTTACACTGTAGGTATAAAAATATAAATAGTTTATATTATTAAACAAGCATGTAATAATCATTACATACGAGTAGAATATTGTATGTTTTGTACGACTATATAATTCAATATATATATAGATATATATATATATATATATATATATATATATATATATATATATATATAATAAAAATGAATGACATTTTAAAATAATTATAGTATGTATATACAAGGTGACGCAAAAGTAATAACTCGAGCAGGGCATCAACAACGAAGTTTACGTTGAGCCAAAATCACCGACTGATTTTTTGTCAAAAACATTGACACAATTATTTCGCGTTCTTGAGGAGTACTCGTATATAGCGATTCATGATTCGTCTACGTGTCTACGTCTGAATCTGTTTACATCACAAATTTCAAAGTATAACATACACTGTAAAATCGCAATGTAAATTTACATTGATAATCATAGTAATTGTATTATATTTTTGTTTTAATTTTTATAAATTATTGCAAATTTACCAAAAAATTATAAAATTACAATGAAAAACACAGTAAAATTACTACGATTATTAATGTACATTTACATTTATTTTTTACAGTGTAGTAAAAAATCGGAACGTCGATTATTAATAAATATTAATACAAAACTACAACCTAAAACCGTTTTACTTTAACACAAATTATATTTAATCAGTATTTCATGTGAAACAAAGTAACGAAAGAATTTTAAGAATTTATAAGAAAATAAACTATACATTGGGAATCCCGTTATTAAGAAAATGACACAGGCATGTAGAAAATAATAACAACATATTATATACGCGCGATGACAATGCATTATTTTTCTTTGAATCAGAAAACCAGAGCGTATAAGAATTAAAATGAAAACTAGCATTTTTCTCAGAAATCATTATCGTATTCTGTTGCAAAAATTCGGTGTCATCAAAAAAGTAAAAAAAACACCATAAACTAATCTATATTTAGCAAATCATGTACGAAAAAAAAACAAAAATAAAAGAAACAGTTTGAATGTGTGATCTTTAATATCGTTTGTGATCGCGATTTTATTTTGTTAATTTCAAAACTGGTTTCTGAGGTCTGTCTGTCTAGTCTAGAGGTACACAAGCATTTTTCGTGTGCTAAATCATAGCCAAGTAGATAGTAAACTAATATAAAATATAAACAACAATTAATTTTTTATGATGATAATTATAATAGTAAAAGTAGTAGTATTGTCAACTCGTATAAAGTTTAGCACAAAAAAAGTATGTTTCATAATTTTGTATGGTTCATATTGGTGTTATTTATTTGTGATTATACTTTTGCTTGGCCAATTACAATCTTGTAAAGACATTTTCATGAATGAATATATATATATATATATATATATATATATATATATACTGAATTTTTTGTGTATTTATTTGTATTTTGTTCATTCGTAATAGAAAAAATAATTTAGCAGCTCAAAGCGATCTGCATCACAATACAAGAGATAAATCAAAATTCACTATAAATTTATATATTTAAATAAAGATAAATTTAATCCAAATCACATTGGCCTAATTTCCTACAATCATTTACCAAAGCATATTATAGTAGCATAAAATCGCACAGTAATTTCAAATTTTATTCCAACAAATTTTTCATTGACAAAAACTATTATAAGTTTGATGATTATCTTAATGACAAGTTCTAATTTTCAATTGTAATGTAAAATCTGTGCTATTGTACTACAATTTTTATGAATTGTTTTTTTTTGTAATTGACTTTTTCCCATACCATGCATCTATTTCTATGGAAATAAAAATATTATTATTTATATCGTCGGTTCAAAGATATAAATCACAAAGTACATTTTGCAGTAAATTAAGTTAAAACATAATAAAATGACAATTTTTTGACTCATAAATTATTTTTCTATTTTCTAAAGCATTTTTTTTAATTGATAAGTAGGATTATTTCTCTTTACAGAAAAATTGTGAAAATGTACAGAATTTTTCTTTTTTACTTATTCACAAATAAATCATTGTTTTAGTCCAAATAAAAAATTGCATTAATGAGTTTTACCTTTAAACCGACGACATATTTCAGTGGATTGTAACTTTAAAAAATATGTATAAAAATAATTATATTTTTACTCTTTGTGAAGATGCTCTCCAGTTTACATTAAAAATTATTTTTTTTAGAAAAACTTGTAGAACAAGTTTGAATATAAATCTCACCATAATTGTTACAAACAAAACAACACTTATAAGATATGAAATAATTGAGCAATTTAAAGCAAAAGTGGTAGATGTAATTTTATTTTTTCCAAATTGGTTTAACACCATATACCTAAAATGTTACCTACATTAAAAAAATTACTGCTGAGTTACATGTTCGTAAGAAAAAATATGCAATTATTTCTTGTTAAATCTCACTAAAAAATATAAATTTTTGCAGTGGACATTACCATTTTCTAAAAGATTAACAAACCTTACATATTTTCTGAGTAAATATCCATTTCAATGATTTAAAACTAATTATCACATTTTATCTCCAAATTGAGAAACTTCTCTTCATAATATTAACTCGAAAAATTAATACAGTAACTATAGTATTTTATTTATTATATCTGAATATATTTGTATATATTTTTTCTTAAAACTGATATACGTTGTAGTATATCGAGATGTCGAATTATAATATAAAATGAAGCAGAACTATAACTTAATTTTTTTTTATTTTAAAACTATATTAGTTTCTCGCTAATGCTGATAATCTGTATTATTTTATATATTTTATGACTGCAGAATCTTTTGTTTTTTTTTAACAAATAGAAGATTTTATATGTTAAAAAAAGACAAAAAATTCAACAGTCTTACAGAGCTTATAGAATAATACAGAATACCAGCATTAATTACAGAACCACTATGAACTGAAATAGCATAGGGCGGTTATATGAAACCAAATCTAAGTCCTCGGAATATT
Source organism: Clivina fossor (assembly GCA_963966155.1). NCBI lineage: Eukaryota > Metazoa > Arthropoda > Insecta > Coleoptera > Carabidae > Clivina > Clivina fossor. The sequence continues at coordinate 9,394,602 of OZ014550.1, forward strand.
TCATATAATTAATAATAACTGTTGTTTCTCTTTAGGAATTTTGGTAAAATAAATTATAATAGTCGATACTCGAGTCAATTAGATTTATTAAAATATTCTTTAAATTTTCAATTTTTATTATAGCCATCTTATCAAACATTGAAATTCTGCGACGATTTCAAAATATAGCTTTTTGGGCTATTGTCCACGCACCTCTATATGTACCACCGAACTTCATCATACATAGAGATTACCATACCAACCGTGACAGAAGAAATACAAAACCTTTGCAGGCTAGACTTTCATTGCATCCAATTTGTTGCAATTGTTCAACAAAACAAACATACAAAAACGCTTAAAACGTTTTTTTAAACACAATGGACCTAAAAAGTAGATCTAATTCATTTAATTTTTAATTTATAGAATATTCAGTGGAATATTCTCTTATATGTTATTTTTATCATAATAATTTATTGAATATTCTGTAAATTAGAGATTGTAAATGTATCGTATAATCAAAAAAAAAATAAAAAAATTGTAGCCCTCTTCAGAAATTGTGTAATTAATTGAAAGTTAAATTGCCATTCAAAAATACGTTACACAAAATGAAAATCCAAAGTCAATAATAACTGTTCATCTTGTTTCTTTCGTTCTTTTTTTTTTTATCATCAATTAATGAATCTGGAATTTCAAACATGTAAAATATGTATTTGTAAAAAAAAGTAATAGATTATCGTAAGATAATTCAGTAGATGATTCGTAATATTCGTCGAATTGCTACCACATACGGGATTTTTATTATTTACTACGTTCACACTGTTAATTACATATCCAGCTCCCCACCCCAAGCCAAAGTTTGCGTATGCTATATGTATCTTAACCTCACAAAACAACTCTCTCGCATATCTTGTACTCAACAGCAACGTAACCGTTATACTGTTATCCTTGTCGGATGAACGGTGTGCGAAGGTGAGGACTGGACGATCCGTATGTTGTAGCCGTTTCGTAAGACTGCCATCGTATAAAAGTGAAGCCAAAGTGAAAATTTTCAAACTTAATATTTTGATGCAGTGATTACAACAGTTGATTTTTACGACTGCAAATCGAGTTTAGTCGGGTGCGTGAACGCGTAATTTGTGATATTGTTTTTGATTTTTTTTTCTGGTGCTTTGATTTATTTCAAAATTTGTGATTATTTTTTTCAACCATATTTGTAAAAGGTGAGTTTATTTAAATATTATCATTTAATAAGTTAGAATTATAATATTCATAATTTTCTTCGTATTTTTATTAATCATATACACACTTAATGTTTTTAAGTAAATTTATGTGTTATTTTAATATTTTATAAATTTGCATTTGTATTATTTGCGCTATATAATTGAACAGTTGCCTAATTGGTGTAATTAATTAAATAAATAAATATTTTTGTAAATTTAAGATTTTATTTATATGATAATAATTAATAAACAGAGGTTAACTACAAGTATTAATTGGAGAATAAATTCGAGTTAATTCATTAATATTAACAGAATATGGTTATTTCTGGAATAACTAGTCAGAGAATAAACAAAATTTTATTACGATATTACTAGAGTAAAGTTACAAATATTGTTGACTTAAAACATTAATAATTTTTACAAATATAAATGTTGTAATGAAATAAACATAAATTTTTTGGCGTTTATTTCTTCATACAACAATAAAATTTTATTTTGTAGTAAAATTAATATAAATTTATATATAATAATAAGAATCGAGTTTGTTTATGCTCAAATTTGTTAAAAATATAAGGTACTGTAATTAGTAATTTTATAAACACTAATAAATTTATTTTAAATTTTTTTATGACTAAACCATTAAATAAAAACTAAGCTTAAATATATATTAAATTTATGTAATTCTACATAGGTTTCAACAGTAAAAATAACAACATTTTGTAATTTTACTGTGATAATTTACGTAATATTAAATTTTTATGAAAAATTACATTTACAAAACATGTAAAATTACATGCAAATCATCTAAAATTACATACATTTTTTACAGTGCACTTATATATTTTAAAAACTAAACATTTTTTATCAGTAATAAATATAATTTAGGATTAAAATTTGTACAGAACTTAATCCTTGTTTTAATTTAATGAGTTTTGAAAGATTTTTTACAGTGTCAAATATAATTTAATTTATTTTGATCTGAATAATTCGAATTGACATTATAATTGTTATTAATAAAATAATAAATTATAACAAAGTTTATTTAAACACACATACCTACACATACCTATTTTAACACTAAGCTTTCCTCATCAGAAACAAAATTTTAAAGTTTTAAAAATACACTTAATTTTTATTTTAACTTTGATTTTGGAAAACTATATATGTATATTGTTACTTAAAAATTTGTAATATTTGGGAAATAAATACAAAAATTAAAATTTTGCAATATTATTTATACAAAAATAAATATTTAAGTAATGAGCAATATATATAATATGATTGTCAACTGTTTTATTTTTTTGTTTTTTTGTTTAAAATGTTTGTGAATTTTTTAATATCAAATACATATCAAATTAAAAAAAAAAAAAACAACAAATATCAAAATCAGTAGTAATCAATAATTTTGAAAATAAAATTTTTCTGCGACATTAAAACTACAGATATATAATATAAAATAATTCAAATAGTTAATGTCAATTACTCGATCATCAAAGGTCAAAATTATTGACATTTCTATCGTGTACATAACTTCAACATCTGAAGTTTAAACAAAGATTTAAGTCACGTAAAAACTAAATACACTTTAAAAAAATTTACAGGAAACCTGCTATTTTGAAATTTCTCGGTAGTATAACTTATAATTATTTTTTACTTATTGTTTTCTTAAGGACAACATTCAATGATATAAAAATCTATGATTACTGTCATTAAATTTGTACATTATATTTTTCGTATTTTTTTTCTTCTTAACAATAATGATAACTTTGACATTCAAAAAAAATATAGATTTATTTTTAATTTACAATGTTAATGTAAAGACGAGAATATATACTGTTTAATTAGGTTTATTTGAATATATTTAAAATTTCAAAAATAATCTAACTTTTGTTTTCACAATAAAATTATTATTATTAAGAAAATAAAACAGCTTGAGGATATTATTCTGGATAAATTTGTACCAATAATTGATGTTTCGACGTACTCTACGTACATCATCATCAGGAAAATGATACAAATGACATTACAATAAATAAACAGAACATAGAAACAAGTTACTAGATTAATTACACATTTCACTTATCTCAAAATTATGCGTATCAATATTGGTTTTACATACCCAGAAGGGTGTGACACAAACTCTTTCCACTAACCTAAAATTAGTTTTTTCCAAACATTTCTAAATCCAGACAAGCAACTCTAGCTTCATCCACATTCATGATACCTCTCATATCTCTTCCATTTTTACTACTTGGAAACTTTTACTCACGCAAACCACCCTCAATCATACCAGTCCAGGTGCTCATCGGACGTCCACCTGCCAACATATATCTTCAAACTCATTCGCATATATTCTTTTAACCCAACGTTCATTAGACATTCGCTCACTGGCTTGTGAAAACACAGTAAAAATTATTGTAAAAACACATTAATAATCTCAATTTTTGATTTCGGTAAAACAAACAACTTATAAAATTGAAATCATGGATTTGCGTTGTATTTTTTTACAAGTTAATAAGTAGTTTGATTCAGAAATACTAGCTCTGCGCCAAAACATAAAACTAATTTTATGATAAGTAAAGTAGTCTGAATGATGTTTTGTATATTTTTAATTCAAATATAATTTGTGTTATACTGTAAAATTTATTTATTTATCTTAAATTTTTGTAATTTTACATAGGTTTTACCAGTAAAAATTTTGTAATTTTACTGTGATAATTAACGTAATATACATTACATTTTTTTAATGAAAAATTTCATTTACGAGACATGTAAAATTATATAAATTTTTTACAGTGTAACTACTAAGCAAAAAATCTGTAACAAATTTTTAAAGTTATTGACAGTAACCTAAAAATTATTGAGCTTTTTTAAATTTGTACTATTTCTTTCAATTTTAGTTAATATAAATAGCGCAAAATAGTTTCATTGTTATTGCATTTTTAATTGAAATGTACTGTTTTTATATAAAAACAATAGAGAATCACTGAAGTTCAAGGTCGTCTAAATTTAATCGCAAAAGAAATGTGTAAACAAAAAGTTGTTTTATAATAAAAACAATGAATAATTTAAGAAAATACTTAATTAAATTAATTTTTTATTGATTATTTTTGTAATTTTATATATCTCGGAAATATAAAATTTTTATTTACGTCAATATTGGAAAAAATTTAATAATTTATCATATCAGAAAGACTACATATGCGGTTTGGGAATACAACAGAAATATTAAAAAAAAAATTCCAACACCTTTGTTTTCAGTTTTTTAGGGTGGGATTTTTATGCACGCCAAAAAAAAGTAAATTAACCCCAGAATAAGACAATGTAACAACCATTAATAAAAATTCACAACCGTTATTTGATATGCACATTAAAATAATATATTAAACATGAATTTATAAAATGAATCAACCTAACAAATGAAACCTAATCTAACCTACTGACGTATATTTATTACATTACATAGGCAAATAGCCTAAATTGCAATTTTCATTATTTGGCGTTCATTGACATATTTAAATATTCATTTATATATATATACTATATTCCCCATTTTGTGTATGATAAAGATAGAACACTGAAAACAAATATTACTTTAAAATAAACTTATAAAAAATATAACGTTATTATAATAACAAAAACATAGGATGTGGCACACATTTTTTTTAATCAAGCAGAAATTAGTTTCCGCTAAACATTTTTATCCAGACAAGCAACGTTTGCTTTATTCACATTTATGCTACCTCTCAGTTCTCAGACATTTTTTATTCGTATAACTTGGAAAACTTAGAGCTGTAATTATATTTTAAATTTTAAATTTAATATAAAAAAAAATTGATATAGAATTATTTCTAAATTATGACTAAAAATACTCTAAAACAGGCCAAAATAATTTCGAAATTAATAAAATAAGTATATTTTATTTACAGATTCTAAATATAAGTTATTTATAACAAGTATTTTTATGTTATGTTAGGTTATGTCGAGAATCTAAAAATATATTTCTAATTACTTCTATCGCACATATCGTGCAAACCAAACAATTAAAAAAACCACTACATTAATTCATTATTACAACTGTTAATAATGAAAATGATATTTTAATGGAAATTACAAATCTTCAAGGTGTCACTTTAGAGAAATCGTAAAAAATCGTGCAATATCGGAAATGTTCGCTTTGACATAACCTTGATTTATTTGTTGTTTTTTTTTTCTTTGCAAAATAATAAGTTTCTGTTGACTTGGTCATTGTACTATTGCACTATTGGGAAAGATGTCGTGATGTAATAATTGCGATTTAACAGTTTTCAGTTGCAATTACGACTATGCAATATATGGTTGAGTAATGAATGAGTTTGTTGATATAGAAAAGATTTTATGAAAGTTGAAATATTTGTAGCGTATTTTCATATGTAATAACAAATGCTGTTTTCTATAATAAAAACAGAGTATATAAAAATTGTTACGATGTAAATCGTAAAAGTTTGCTCAGAATTCTACCATTAGTTTTGTTTTATTATTTCTAATAAAAATAATTTATTTATCAGTTTGAAATCAGTTCAGAACTATCCGGAACATGCGCAATGTGGATTTAGCTTTTAATTTATAATATCGCGCATGCTTCATATAATTTCAAACTAATTTAGAATTATTAGTTATTAAATATTTACGATTTTAAGGCGAAATATTGAAAGAATTTATAAAAACAGTATTTTTATAAAAAAATTCGGAAAAATAAAGATTTTTGCGCACCATTCGTTTTGCTTTCTGTGAGTGACGTCATAGTGTTTTTTTTACATCTGTCAATATATTTGTCAGTTTATTGAGCAGCGTTGCCGTATGTTTTTTTATATTTATTATAAATAATTTTGCTTTGAAACATATATTTACATAATCATTTTAATGTATATTTTTCATTAAATAAAATTTAAAAATATGCAACGACCCCACCCCAGTGATGAATATTTTTATTAATATATAAATTTAAAAAACTCATTTCATAAATTTTTTATCAATTAAATAATTCAGAATTAAGTGGAACAAACTTGTATTGTAAATAATTATATTTGTAAATTTATTAAAATTTTTTGAAAATAAACATAAATTAAATTAACATAGTAAAAACAAACTTCCAGTACTCATAAAGAAAAACTATCAATTATTCGCTTCAAACAATAACTTGTATAACAATATGTGTACTCGTAATAAATAATAAAAATGAAAATAATTTAACTATTTTTAAGAATCTCTTAAGATCTTTTTTAATAGAAAAATGCTATTATGGAATTCTTGAATATTTAAATGTATAAAATATACATATATTACTCAAATGTTTTGACTATGTCCGTGGTAAATGTAAATGAATTTACTAAAAATGGATAATAAAGATATTATTATTATATTAGAATAAAACGGCTTTAGGTTCTAGTTCTGTATTAATATTTATTAATAAATCGACGTTTCGACGAACTCAACGTGCGTCTTCATCAGAAAAATATACATAAATGTCATTTCTATTTTTTTCCTGAAGAAGACGTACGGGTTCCGTACGTTGAGTACCTACTTACGTAGATTTACTAATAAATATTAATATAGAGCTAGAACCTTAAGCTGTTTTATTATAAATTAAATTACTTATTTAATTGCTGTAAACGTAAATTAGCTTAAGATTAGCTTTAATTAAAAAAAATAAATAAAAACTTTAATTTAAATTAAATTTAAATTATTTTTTTTTTAATCTAATTTTTTTAATTCGTTACTTTAATTTAATTGCCAATTGAAATTGTGTCAATTTTTAGAATTGACTGTATTGTATTGTGTTGTAAATGAATAAATTAGATTCTAATAAATGTTTTCTAATTCTTTGTCTAATAGTCATGCGGAAACTCTATAATAATTATGTGTAAAAAATTGTAATTACGCTCGTGAAATTTGAAAAAACAATGCCATAATTATATTGTGCAGTAATTGAAATAATTGAAATCCTTTCTATATTCATTGACTCATAACGACATTGATTTTAAGGACAAAACTATAATAAAATTATAGAAAAGTAAAGAAATCTATATAAATATTCAATAACTGCCGATACAAATCTGCAAAACTACTAGATTTCCTTTAACTATCTGTCAGTTATGTATTATTTGCAAAATTATTTGTTGTTGTCAAATAGCGCATAAGTGAAAACTATATTTCAGATTTAATTAATATTAATTATAGTATTTAAATGTTTGCGAGACTATGTAATTAGGCATTATGCCTGTTTAGTTTCAATGCAGTTTTGGTGCCTACGTTGATGTATGGTAGTGAATGTTGGGTTTGGTTGCAAAAAGCATAAACAGAAAATGACTGCTTTGGAAATGAGATTTTTACGTGGGGTATGTGGTGTAAATAGGAGAGATCGGGTACGAAATACGATTAGTGTATGATGAGTGTGAAATTGAAAAAAAATTGTAGCAAAAGTTGGTGTTAGTCAGTTAAGATGGTTCGGACATGTTGAGCGAATGCGTCTAATGAACGTTTGCTGTTCAAAAGATTTATTTGAATGATTTTGATGGTATACGTTTGCGTGGACGTCCGATGAATAGTTGGAGTGGTATGATTGAGAGGGTGGCTTGCGTGAGCGAAAGTTTCCAAGTAGTAGGAATAAAAGAGCATGTATGAGAGGAATTATGAATGTGGATAAAGCGAAAGTTGCTTGTTTGGATGGGAATGTTTGGAGGCGACTGATTTCGGGATGATAAAAAGAGTTTGTGCCACACCCTTTTGGGTACATGGCGTGATTGTGTATGTATGTATGTAGTTTCAAAATAAATAAATTAAATAAAACAATGCTTTATTATTGGGTTAAAGTCGACTTTAGTCTTTATTATGAAACTAGCATTAAAAGATATTAATATTTTATTTAAATAAAAAGTTTTAGTTTTCTGTTTAAATTTTATTAGGTTATTGTTTCGAAATTATACACTAGTGCCTTTCATCAGAGCAAAAGCTAATATACAGGGTGTTTACGTTCTTTTCTGTATCCTTTTCGGGGGCAATTGTACACCTCAAAAGGAATCGATAAACCTTAAAACGCATTAGTAAAAGTTGTCTCCAAAATGACATAATAATTCTATTAATATTATATTTATATTAAATGATTAATTTGTTTTAAACTCTAGTAATTAATCTAGTACTGAATCAGTATTGTTCAACTGTAAATACGTTTGTTATTTGACAGATAATGTTGTTATCTCAGTAATTAATTTCTAATAAGTATCACGTTTGTTTGACTAAAAAATTATCTTGTTCTTTAAAAATCTCGATGGCTCATCGATATTCTAATATCGAATTAGTCTAATGTAAAAACTAAAAGAATGATTATCTCGCAAAGAAGACGACTTTTACTAAGGCGTTTTAAGGTTTATAGACTCCTGTTGTGATGTACTATCGCCCTTTAAAAGGATACAGAAAAGACCGTAAACACCTTGTATAATAAACAAAGAAAAAAAAAACAAGTAATTATATGGTGATTTTTGAATATTTGATTTAATTTTGACAGCGATAATAATCAAGTCGTTGAACTTGAATCACACCGTATATATTACAAATTACAATATATACGTAACCTCTGCGGTTTTTTGAATTACCAAATTTATAAATGTTATATATATATATACATCTGATAGCAATTAATTAAAAATGTCCTTACAGCTAATTTGCGTTATAAATCAAATTTTATTTCCGCTTTATTCACATAGCACACACACACAGCAAATAATAACGAAATAACGAAAAACTAAAGTTAGGTATTTCAAATGTGAATTTCTCGACTTTCGTTCTTGACACAGTTTTTACATAATTAGTTATTTATTATTTATTTTGTTACGGATTAAAAATTATCGAATGTTTAGATTCGAAAAATATTAGACATTTACTTTTACGAGTAGGTAAATGTGTTCTAAATATTTGCAAGTTCGCAACCTTTCAGCGATGCAGAAAAATTTGCGAATAAAAAATTCGAATTTTATCATATTTGACATTGTAATATTATGCATTTTATATATACTAGATTAAAATTTGAATAAAAAGAAACTTGCTACTTAATTTTTTTATTAATTATTTCCGTGATTATTAATTTAATATTTCGACAAACTTGTAATAAAAACGAAATAATTTTATTTGAAAGTTGATCAATAATAATAATTATTATTATTAAGCATTTCATTCGGTAGAATTTCGCAAATATTATGTTGGCGCACAGTAAACTGTAGCTAAGCGAACGGCCTAACCGATAGAGATAAATAGATTTTACTGTGGGAATACGCTTTATGAGAGGTATTTTCATCATTTTCTTATCATTTTGACATTTTTTTAAAAGACGAAATCCAATATTTCGGCGAAAAAATTATTATTTCTTTTTTCAAAGTTACTTTCTTTTTATATTTTTTCAATGCAATATTTTTACGCATTATATAACATAAAATGCGTAAAAATATTACGAAATATTGCGAAAAATACGTTACTTGTTTATTATACAAGTAACGTATTTTTCTCCTCTCTTTACATAACACACACACATTGTTTATTTAATAAAGAGCATGTATGATAAATATTATGAATATGGATGATGCAAAAGTCTGGATTGGATAGGAATGTTAGGAGGAAACTAATTTCGAAAGAGTTTGTGCCACACCCTATTGGGTACATGGCGTGATTGTGTATGTATGTTTATTTATTTTGTTAATAGAAATTTAATTACTATTAATCAATATTGCAAATTTTGTAATTGTAAATATTTGTAAAAATAATAATTAATGTATTTATGATATATACGTTTCCCGATAAGTAATGTTATTTAGTACTCACACCATTGATTCTTTTTTAATTATTACTTAAAATACGTAATTTAAATACTAGCATTTTGAATAGTTTTTTCCATAATTATTTAGTATTTGTATTTAGACTATGAAATATTATATAGTTTTACTTAAAATATTTGAAAATAGTTGGTACTTGAAAATTTTTTGGTAAATTTCAAATGTAATTTAGACGACACAACGTTACACCAAGCGGAATTGTCGGCAAAGTAATAGTATTATTATAATATATCAATAATTACTACTACAGTTTCTAATTGGATATTGTTATTAACAAAATTACTAAATTAATTTTGTGCAGTTAATTTTCTGTTTAAGCCTAATTAACATATATTATGAAAAACTATTTTTTTTTAAATTGTCATTAATTTTTTTATTAAGACAAATTGGATCTAATGAAATGATTGTAAAAAAATAATGATTGTTAAATTAAAATAATCGTATTCTAGCATAATTATAAAAGTAAATAATGAATACATTATAAACACATTTCATTTAAATTTATTGGTTTAAATTAACAAAAAAAAATCAGTTATTTTATATATATATATATATATATATATATATATATATATATATATATTATGTAATAATAATAAAAATAAATACCATTTAGTGAACCACTTGAATATTATTAATATTACAAGTTTATATTATCAAAATATTTGGACTTTCAGAATATTAAATATAAACTTGTAATATTAACATTTTGTATTAGTTAAGGATTTTGCTCTAAAACGTTATAGTATATTGTTCAACGATCATGTTATAATTAATAAAGATGAGATTTGCGACACGAGCCATAGGCGAGTGCCGTAAATCATTTGAGTGAGTTCAATGCATGTGTTCAATGAAAAGCATATATATAAAAATTAAAAATAATTCGATTCATTCACTAAATGTATACATTCATATCATTATACGAAAAATAGTTCCAAGTAAGTTTATTTAGATTAGTTTTATATGTATTATTTTTGAGATAATATGTATTATACCTATATTTTGATTGTAGTTTTGACATTCCCCGAAGAAGAACCAAATTAAGATCGAAATATTGGAAAAGAAAAAATAAACGAACTGTATAACAACTTTTAATCGAGAATATGTATATTTTTTAGTCCTTTTCTTGCATAATAGACTGATTTCCTGATATAAAGAAGTTATATTATATATATATATTACATGAACGTATTGTTTAACAGAAGTAAAAAATAAATAATTATAATTATATCAAAATTAGAATTATTATTAGAATTATTGAAAAAGAAAAAAACCTCTCAGTTTGTATTTTAAAATGTAATAATATTATTTTATTTATTTATGTAAATTTTTTTGCATATATATTACGAACAGTTTGTATACGATTCTATTTATTTATTTGAAAATTATTTGTATTTTTTAACCTTGGTTAAGAATAGTCACTAATTAAATTTTATTTAAATAATAATACATTAATTGTAAATTACACAGTTGCGGAACGTGTAGTGGCACTTAAGTTTTATTTATATTAGAATAAATATAAATAAAATTATACTTGAATTTTCTAATGAAATCTTTTGAAAGGCACTAGATTTAAATTGTTCCATATTTTTACGTAACATGAAGGCTTATTCATACTGTTCTACTTATAACGAAATTAGTGTTATTTATGTTTTACCGAATATATATATGTATATATATAGGGATTGAATTTAATATATATAACATTTACAGCATATACTCGTAACAACAACTCTATTTTCTCCCAATTTTTACAAAATAATAATAAGTATAGAAATGTATTTACTTTCAATTGTTTTATGATTAATTATGTTAATATTTATTTAAAACTTAAACGTGTCATAAACTGTTTTCATTTAACGAAAAATTATCTTTTAATCGCTTACTTTTTTTGTAATAAAAATGAATCATTTGAATTTGTTTCAGATGGGTTCTCTGCCGAATGTATCTATTTTGAAAGGTAATACATCTACTTACGAACCGAATTTCATTCACAGACTTTTTGAAAATATCGCAAATGGTACTCATAAGAATGACATTGCTCTCATATACGAAGGTAAGTTGCATTTTGACATTATATTAGAAATCAATCTTTTATTTATTGGAAATTATCATTATTAAATTAATTAATGTACTAAAAGGTCAAATATGAATATATTATTTCAATTTACATTTATTATAAGTTTATAATTAATCAAATATATTAAAAACTTTAATTTTATTTATGTAATTTAATTAATACGGGAAATCTAATCATTATTTTTATAGTATTTCCAAAATTTATTGTACCAAATCTAATTTTAATTTGGAAACAGCGCTCAAATTTTGTATAACCGGAGATCATAACTTGCAGCTTGTATTTAAAAAAAATAATTGAAATAAATTAATAGCATATTAAAACCTAATAAGCTTTAGATTGAATTCTCTATACATTTTATTAAAACATATTGTTTCAATTCATTGAACAAGAATCTTCAATCGAAACGTCGAATTTGAATAAAATTTATACAGATCAATAATATATTTGTCATTGCATGTGGGTAGAACACTATAATTTTCTACCTTCTACGGTTATAGTATACTTTTTCTTCAAACGTATTAAAATATTAATATTATGTTACTATATTGTAGAAGGAGGCCATTATGATACAAATACAATAATGTACATTATTATACAGCAGTTAGTTACTATATATTGAATCTGACATCTTCGGCGGCCATATTAAATACTATTACGTCAAATTAAGTTAAATTAATTGACAATTACATTGTTTATTTTTGCTTAAATTTTAATTTGATTATTGAAAATATGTGAAGAATTGCAAGAAATGCAATGTGCCCTGTACGGTGCTCATTGGTCAAATAGATTTAAGGGGGGAAATACATGTAACGACCTAAAAAAATAAGGTTTTTTAGAGTTTTTTTTTGGCTGAATGAAACAAGCTACAATGCTGTAGTTTCTTTTATTCTATGTGACATATAATCAACTACACTTATGAATTTCTTTAACTTTCTGTGACCTCTGGGTGATCTTGAAACCAATCTTAATTGATGTCGCGTTCGCTTTGCCCGGTCGATTGGCGGGAATTCCTGGAGCCGGAAAAAATTTTTGTTTTTATTTTTAGTCACTGATCATGATTCTCTGATATATTTTGTTCTATGTGAATTACGAAAACTACAAAAAAAACGGATATTTTATCATTTTAACTCATTGTGAAAAAAAAGGTCAAATTTTCAGCATTTTTTTTTACTTTAGACACCCCTAAAAATAATTTAATGTTAATATTTTCGTTATATCAGAATTTCATATAGAATAAAATTTTATTTCCTTTTAAACACACAAAGTTTCAACTCATTTGTATGAAAATTGCTCGACTTATCACGCCCGCCATTTGTAAAAAAAAGATTCGAAAAAAACTTATTTAAAGTCGCCCGTTAGCCAAAGCGGCTACCGAGGCGCAGGTAGAAAAATGTTTTATTCTCAGTAAATACATTTCTGATCGGTTAGATATTTTGCTGGATAAATCTTCGATGTATTAGCAATTGATTTATATAAAAAAAAAATCAAAAAAAAATTTTTTTTAACATGTATCTCCCCCTTTAAAATCGTCGGTTAGCCAAAGCGGCTACCAAAGCGTAGGTAGAAAAATGCCTTTTTCTCGGTAAATACATTTCTGATTGGTTAGATATTTTGCTGGATAAATCTTAGATGTATAAGCAATTATATCAGCAAAATCGAAAAAAAATTTTTTTACATGTATTTCCCCCCTTAAGTTGACATTTCTGACGACCATATTTAAATTCATTCAATTGCATTGTGCAATTTTGCTTGAATTAAAATTTGCTTATTGCAAAATTTGTGAAGAAATGCAATGTACATCACCAGTTTTGTCAGAAATTGTACCTAGATTTGAGCAAAGAAACATTAGTTCTCACGAATCGCGTAACACATATAAATAATATATAGGTATACATATACTTATATTAGTCCACATTTGTTAGTAAGATTAAGGTTACTTGGAATATATTTTTATTTATTTTAAGTTTAATTTCGTTTGGAACGTTTGATAAAAACTTGGCACTTGTAGCAAAATGTCCTTTTTATCAAGATCGCTTTCTGCTCCTCGTAACATAATATAGGTGCTACCTACCTACTATATTTCAATCTGACATAAATTACATTTGAAAATAATTCGAAAATTACACTGTATCATTGCAACAACGAGAACTCGTCAAATATTTCAAAAGTAATCTTGTATTGGTTATAAACCGTTGAATAATAAACTTACAAAATACAGATTACGCTGTAAGAAATTATGTAATTTATGTAATTTTACATGTTTTGTGAATGTAATTATCACAGTAAAATTGCAAAATGTTGTTTTTTTTTCACTGTTAAAAACTGTTTAAAATTACATAAATTAAAGATATATTTTTTACAGTGTAGTTGAAAGGTGTTCAGTACGATATCAAAAACTTATTACGTTTGTAGAATAAATATTTTATTTAACAAACAAAAAAAATTAAAAATAGAATGAGATTTTCTCTATAAATAAATTGAATAAAATCGTTTTAGATGCGATGGAAGTTAAAAAATACAGTTACAAATCTTTGGATGTTATTACCAATAAATTAGCTCGTACAATTCTAAGTACAATCAAAAAAGCAGCGAATGTATCTGCAAATCACGATGGCGATAACATAATTGCTGTATCAATGATGCCGTCCGATAAGTTAGTTATTGTCCTTCTTGCAATTTGGAAATCAGGAGCTGCATATTTACCCATTGATCCTAGTTTTCCGAGCGGACGTGTTGAACATATTTTGAAAGAGGCGAAACCTATTATGGTTATTTGCGAAAAAGGTAATCAAGTATTCTTTTTGTTAATTTTTCATTATTTATAAGTAATGTATGTTAAATGAATAATTATCGAGTGTAAATGTTAAAATAATAATAATTATTTGTTAAAAAATTGGAGCTCGTGCGAAACCTAACTGATAAAAGTGATTTTTGTCAAAAGTATTTCTTACGTTTACTGCAAATTAAATTACTAATATAATACCAAATATAACAAAAATATCAAAAATACAAAAAATGTTTCTATTTAAAAAATAAAATAATCTTTATTGAAAGATATTCTAACTTTAGACAAAACGAAAGTAGAATTTTTAATTACTGTAGTAATGTATTTAATAAATTTTTATTTTATTTTTTTATTTTTATTTCTGAATAATGTACTTTAAATTATGAAAGACATTGAAAATAATATTCAAGTCGAATTCAATAATTAAAACTATTTCATTACGAAGTTAAACGATTGACAATTGTTTTGTTGTTATTTAATTTAATTCTACTAGATTTATATATACTTGGTGTCCGAAAAGTTTGGACTGGGTCAAATATCTCGAGAACGAAAGGTTGGATTAACACAATTGCAAGGGAACGTTGTTTTTGACACAATTATCTACCGAATTCTGTTGTAAAAAAACACCCCCACCCTTTCTAAGGAGGTCAACGTAAGGGTAGTTTTAAAATTTTAAATGGAAACCCCCAATTTTTTTTTTATTTTTGGATTTCTTAACAAATTCTGTGTATGGTCCCAAAATTTCACACCCAATCCTCGCCACCCCTCCACAGGGGATAAAAAAAATGATTGAAATAAAAATGATACTGAACAGTTTAAATGCTCAACTAAATCCACAACGAAAATAAACATGTCAAAAGAAACTTGTAACCCCACCCAAAATTTAACCCCAACCCTCGCCACCTCTACACAGGGGATGAAAAAAATGAAGAAAATGATTGAAATAAAAATGAAACTGAACAGTTTAAATGCTCAATTAAATCCGCAATAAAAATAAACATGTAACCCCACCCAAAATTTAGGGGTTGAAATCCAACTGTGTAAAACTACCTTTACCCCTTGAGATCAAGAGATGAGGTTGATGTGAAAATTAAATTTTGATTTATAATCGAAAACTGTAGAGGTGGAGGGAGTTGGGGGTGAAATTTTGGGTGGGGTTACATGTTTCTTTTAACATGTTTATTTGCGTTGTGGATTTAGTTGAGCATTTAAACTGTTCAGTACCATTTTTATTTCAATCATTTTCTTCATCCCCTGTGGAGGGTGGGCGAGGGTTGAGTGTGAAATTTTGGGGCCATACACATTTTGGGGCCATACTCCATTTGTCAAGGAATCCAAAAATGAAAAAAAAATTGGGGGTTTTTATTTAAAATTTTAAAACTACCCTTACGTTCACTCCCTTAGGAAGGGTGGGGGTGGTTTTTTACAACAGAATTCGGTAGATAATTGTGTCCAACCTTTCGTTCTCGAGATATTTGACCTAGTCCAGACTTTTCGGACACCCAGTATATATATATATATATATATATATATATATATATATATATATATATATGAAATTAATCTAATGTTAAAATTTAAGAAAAACTGATACATTTTAAAATAAAACGGCTTTAGGTTATAGTTCTGTATTTTGATTTTGTATCATTTTTCCTGATGAAGACGTAAGTTGAATTCGTCGAAACGTCGATTATTAATAAATATTAATACAGAACTTAAACCTGAAGCCGTTTTATTTTAATAGAATGAGTTCTGAAAGATTTTTTATTCTGATTTATTTTATTTTCGAAAGAACCATTGTCTTAATTGCTGTGAATGAATAAATAAGACACGAAGTATAACAATTTTTGTCAAATTAATAATGTCCAAATTTCCCATATAAGTCCATTTGAATTATTCAGTCTGTACATTACTACAACAGTTACTTGATATTATTATATGTTATATAGATTTCGAATTCCAAAACTTGACACTATCGAAAACATTTGACGATATTATTGAAGAAAGCCAAACATTCTCTGAGAATTCTTTAGATATTTCGGAATATTTACGACACGAAAAAGACAATCTAGCAATTGTTTTATATACATCTGGTAGCACAGGAGTTCCGAAAGGTAAATTACCTACAACTTTCAAAAAAACCAAAATCTTAATTATATTTTCAATTTTATTCGAAAGGTGTACGATTGCCGCATGAAGTAATCCAAAATCGTTTATTATGGCAATTTAAAACATTCCCGTATTCCGAATCCGAAAAAGTTTGTGTCTTTAAAACTGCGTTAACATTTGTTGATTCTATTAGCGAAATTTGGGGTCCATTAACTAACGGATTATCCGTACTAGTTGTATCGAAAAAAATCACGCAAGATCCTGAGAAACTTGTACACGTACTCCATACATATAAGGTAAGAAATATTTATTATTAAATTTTTCATACTTTCTGCAGTTTTTCTAAAAAAAAACTTTTATATATTTTATATACTGAAGAGGATCACAACGAAATGATTTTGAAAACAAATGTTATTTCAACAATTTATTACCCAGATTATATAACTATATAATATTAGTAGATTAAATTTATTTCTCCTTTGTCATATGGAAATTTATAGAGTACTGCTAAAGTAAACTTAATGAATGTTTATGAAACATTTTTTTCAATTATTAGAAAAAAATTAACCTACAAAATTTTTTTTTTTTTTTTAAACAAACTGTACAAAATTAATTGCGATAAAATTTAGGAAGTGAATGAATTCAGATTTATTTGCCTTCGGAAATAATTACGATAGGAGAAAAAGTTAGAAATAATTATTCATTTTTCCACAGATTGAAAGGTTGGTCCTTGTACCATCTTTACTAAGGTCGTTGCTGCTATTTCTCGATTTACAAGTAAGTTAATTTACAATATTTATTCATTTCATATCTATTTTTAATATCAATTTTTTTACAGTCGCTAATTGGATGTTGAATATTTCAGTATTTAATTAGATTCAAATATACAGATGTAATTAATTTAGTAACGCGATTATTTTGTAATTAGAGAAATAAATTTAAATCAAAAATAGTTCTTATAGTTGAGTAGATTACCGACATTAGTTATCATAGAGTTCGTCTCACATAATATTTATTTTAATTTTTGTGTTATTTGAATACTTGGTAAAAATAATTTAATAATAAAATTATAATAAATTATTTTCAATATTGATACGTTTCACTTAACTATACTAAGACTAATAATTATTTTCAATACTAAAGAAGCAAATTACTTCATATAATAAGTAACTTTTTGTAAAAGATTTTAATTAAAAGAATTAATTGTTTTCATTTAATATAATAAGGAACAAA
Organism: Clivina fossor; assembly: GCA_963966155.1. Taxonomy (NCBI): domain Eukaryota; kingdom Metazoa; phylum Arthropoda; class Insecta; order Coleoptera; family Carabidae; genus Clivina; species Clivina fossor. Next base: position 9,412,869 of record OZ014550.1, read on the forward strand.
GTTTGCTCCACTTTCCAATTTCAATAATAACAATAAATTAATTGTAAATTACATGTAAATATTAATTTATTTAATACTAAAATAGAACAAATTTATTTTAAAAAATTATAATTTATTAAAATTTTTGATGAATGATTTTATAAATATCTAGAATTATTGAATTTATGGAATTTTCTGAGTTGGTATACCGTGGTCGATATATCCTTATCAAAGACGTTTCGCCATACATCGTATATTTTCAGTGCTTGGTGATTGCGTCGAGGATAGATCGACCACAGCACACCAGCTTAGAAAATTCTATAAATTCAATGGATACCGATCGTGAAAGCTTGAAAATTACTCTAGAATTAATTATTTTTTTGGTGATTAAAAATGCATTGTTTAAACGAAATTAATTAATAAAATTAATTAGTAATAAAAAAAATATATATATTTTCTTAGTTATAAAAATATTGAACAAAATAATTTGTTTTCAAATTGAAATGTCGAAAGTTTTAATGAATTGTGGTAGATAAATTTGAACATAGAATAGGTACATAAATTTTACAAGATGAATTAAATTTTACAAAATGATAAATTTTTTCTTATTAATTTCATATTATTAGTGAAATTTTATTCTCTTCACAATATTAACAATAAATAATATTTTAGCAAAACAATGAATTTTTGAAACATCTCAGAATATGGGTCTGTTCCGGGGAACCACTTGCTGTTTCTTTAGCGCAAGAATTTTTCCGATATTTCCCGGAAAACAAACATGTTTTATGCAATTTTTACGGAAGTACCGAAGTCATGGGTGACGTTACTTATCACATCATATCCGGTTTGCATCAACTTAAAAATCAAGACAAAGTTCCAATTGGTACGTTCTTCTTAATACCCCAAACTAATGATCGATTTCATAAAGAAATGTTAAATTTTAACGCCAATGTTGAAAAGAACAATATTAAAAACATTTTTAAAACTGGTTACATTGTTATGAATTATGGTTAAATTGTTTATGAAACCGGGCATAAGTAATGAATAGATTATTGAACTGTGTTTTTTGTTTTATTATAACATTTAAAATTAAAATATATTTTTTTAGGTTTACCTATTGATAATACAGTAATATACTTACTCGATCAAGATATGAAGCCCGTAGAATCTGGCTTGGTTGGAGAATTATGGGTATCTGGACTAAATCTGGCAACGGGATACGTTAATGGAAGAGACCCAGACAGATTTGTACCCAATCCTCATGTAGGTACTCATCCACAATTTGGAAAATTATATAAAACTGGAGATTACGCAAAAATCGAAAAGGGGACTGTTATATACGAAGGCAGAACTGACTCTCAAGTAAGTTTCAATCTTCTATTATAATAATAACATTTAGAAAACAAAAAGGCTTTATGATTAAATTTCGTTTATATTTTAATAAAAAAAAATCTATGTTTCAACGTACCCGACGTACATCATCAGGAAAAATTATACAAATGACGTATACAGTAAATAAATAAATTAATTAATTATCAATAAATGTTCAAATCGAAACATATTCAAAATTATTTATTTATTCTTTTAACAATATAATTTTTGTTGCATGTCAAAGTAATCTAAATTTATAATTAAAAAATTTGTTTTTAAAATCTAGACTTACAAGTATTTGTATCTTTTTTTTTTAATATTTAGGTTAAGATTCGAGGCCATCGTGTAGATCTTTCGGAAGTTGAAAAAGCTGTAACATCCATTTCCGGTATCGATAAAGGTGTTGTTCTATGTTATCACGCTGGCGAAATTGATCAGGCACTTTTGGCTTTCGTAACATTGAAAAATGATTGTCTTATGAATGAATTACAAATTGAAAATGTTTTACAAAAGAAATTGGCGTCTTACATGTTGCCTCAAGTAAGTTTATTTTTATTTATTTATTTTTTACGTGATCAAATTTATAATTTTTATGATTTTTATTTATTTATTTTTTACGTAATCGAATTTATAATTTTCATGTTTTTTTTTTTATTATTTACAGGTTATCATTCTAGAAAATATTCCACTCTTGGTAAATGGTAAAATAGATAGACAAGCTTTATTGAAGAGTTATGAAAATACAAATAATAATGGTAAATATGTACATTTAATTTTAAATTTTTTAGTTTTACTTTTATATTTTTGGGAATGTTTTTGTTAGTTTTTTATTATGAGCGTAAAAAAATAAAATAGGTTTATTCCCATTTACCATCAACTATCCGAGACATGCGCATTGTGGATTTGCTATAAGTACTGCACATGCATCGTATAGTTTGTAACTAGTTCAGATTTTAGTTGGAACAATTTTAATATCTAAATTTTTTCAAAATAAGTGTCATTTACTTTTTGACAATAACTAATATAGGTATATTGATTTTCGTTCTTTTAGATGATTCGTGTGTTCAAGTAGAGATCGATTACAGTGGTGTGCCTGATCATCAAATGACGGCCGCTAAAATACTTTTAGATACAGTGGCGTCCGTTCTCAATCGATCTGCACGCGGTGCTGTAACAATTGATGCTAACTTCTATGAAATTGGTGGAAATTCTTTAAATTCAATTTATACTATTACGAAGTTAAATGATCAGGGATATTATATTAGTAAGTTATTGTTTGCTCTTGTTTTTCTTGATGTATTTTATTTATTTTTGTTTGTTTATTTGTTTAGGTATTGGCGATTTTATCGGAGCAGTAGATCTACGCGAAGTTTTAAATCATATGTCACCAGAAAAACATATTTTACCATCAAAATTGACGGACATGCCGAAATATACGGCTGAAATGTTAGCACCGGAACACAAGAATGATGTATACCAGTAAGTATTTAAATCTTTCAACATATACATAGTTCAGTAGAATTAAGGGTCCATACTTCTTTGACGGCTTTAAAAACATCGATTTTTTTGGAAATTTTTTAAAGCTATAAAGCCCGTGTGACACGATGCATTAAAATGCAAAAAATGAAAGCGTTAAAGGGCGCAGTAGTTAGATTTTCGTAAAAATTAAAGAAAATTAAACTACTACGTTTATTTCCTGCATTTTAATGCATCATGTCACATGGACTTAAGTGTTTAAAATATCCAAACTCCAAGTTGCTAACTCAAAGCAAAAAAAGTTATGAGCCATTTCATTTCAAATTTTCAATTTGATGAAATTCATACTTTTATCTTTAAACGCGTTTTTCTCGAGACAGTATTTTTTAGACTGCGGAATGGATTGCGGGCGCACCAATGAAGATATCGTCATGAGATTTGGCTGAATTAGTCGTCGGACATGTCCGCTCGGAGTAATATATTGCAAAAAAGGAATCAAAAAAACACGACAAAAATAAACTTTTTTCAAAAGTCCGCCATTTTCTTATTTTTTCGAATTTTAAAAAATTATATTATTACTCTGAGCGCAATATCCTATGGATTAAGAAAATTGTTTGTTTTTTGATTTCCAATAAGATGTGCACTCCTGAGGATTCGCGCAGTTGAGACACCTTCTGTGATGTTAATATTTTTCGACAATATTAAAAAATTTACAAAACATAATTCATAAGTCAACAAATATTATAATAAAAGATTTACGTTGATTGCTCTATTAGTTTTCTCAAAAAAAATCGTAAAAAATCACGCGTTTTTTATCCATTTAAAGGATAATGGACCCTTAAATATTACAATTCCATCAACTCAATAAAATCGTATACACGACTATTCTAACTTATTTTTCAGTGTTATTTATATTATATTTAATTTATTTATTTATTTCAGAATGATAACGGACAGTTTCTATATAAAAGCTGATTTAGAACAATGGCTGATGCCAGATATTCATCGTAAAGATTATCCAGAACTTTTGGAAAAAATCTGGGACAGTCTTTTGGAGCAAGATATAAGTTTTGTTGCGCGTGCTGAAGATGGAAAAACAGTCGGTGTTGCTTTGAACTTTGACGCGAGAGACGAACCAGAAGTTGAAATCGAATCAAAATTGTCAATTATTTTCGAATTTTTGGAATTTGCTGAAGGGCCTGTAAGGTATGTAACGTAATATTTATGAAAATATATTTAATATAATTTTATTAAGTTTTTCAAAATTATTTTTAATATTTCTAGAGATGAGAAATTACCACCAGGAAAAGGAAAAATCTTCCATAGCTCTATGATGGCGACCAACGCTATTTTAAGCGCCAAAGAAAATATTTCTGTCATGCAATTTATGGAAGAAGAAGTGCTTCGTATTGCGAGAAGTAAAAATTTTGCTGGAATTTTTACTACAAATACAAGTCCATTAACACAAGTAAGTAACTAATTTAAATTTACTGAAAATAAATTAAATTACTCTCGAAAAAAATATAGAGTTATTTAGAATTTAAATATTAAAATATAATTGTAACATTAAAAAAATAGACTACATAAATAGTAAATTTGTCATTATTTCGTAATAAAATTGTTCAAGAAATCACTTTCAATAATGGGGAAGTTTAGCGTATTTTTTTTTATTTCTTTATTTGGTTGGACCTGACTTAAAGAGTTATGTTTAATTTATCATTTTTCTCGAAGATGCCCAGATTTCCTAAAAAATGCAAAAACATGTCGTGATGACGTCAGTAATGTCATCGCAAAACTTATGTCGACATCGGAATCAGACGCACATGTATTGCCATGGTTACCGATACAAGCTATTGGCTGGGCGTAACCGAATCAACAAAAATCAACATTTACTACGACATACGTTTTCAAAATTATATCTCACCAACTCTTCTGCCTTCTGCGCTTGCGCACAATAGGCTTGTGACGTCAGTAATGTCCTTACAAAAATTGTTAATAACAAATAAATGAAACAATTATCAAAAATTTTAATGACAGTTTGTTTCTGTTATTATTTTATATATATATTTGAGAAAAAATAATTTTACACGCAACTTCAATCACGCTAAACTTCCCCATTCAACCTATGTACAGTGTGAAAATTAAGTAAGGAATAAATTCAGTAATTCCGTTGATATTAATTTTTTGGAAAAAATCTCGAAGGGGTATAGCGATTTTGACTACAGCGAATATTTTCAGCCTATTTTCAGTTTCCTATGTCATTTGTTTTTCATGTTATGGACGTTATCGACTTTTTTTCTAAATGACAACCTATATTTTTTATTATTGATTTTGGTAGTACTTTTTATTCCGATTCCAACCGTACAAAATTTTCAATATGTTACATTTGAGAAAAATAATCTTAAAGTTCAAGTGTTAAAAATTAATTAAATTGCCAAAATGAATCTAGTCACTTAAGTTTGACGGAAAGTTATCGACGCCACATTCGTTTTTATTTTGAGATTATAAAAAAAGGTTAAAAATCGAACTAGAAATTTATTATATACTTAATTCAAAGTTATAAACCGATAACTAGATTCATTTTGCCAATTTAATTAATTTTTAACACTTGAACTTTAAGACTATTTTTCTTAATTTTTTTCAAATGTAACATATTGAAAATTTTATATGGTTGGAAACGGAATAAAAAGTACTATCAAAATCAATAATGAAAAAATAGGTTGTCATTTAAAAAAAGTCGATGACGTCATAACATGAAAAACAAATGACATAAGAAACTGAAAATAGGCTGAAAATATTCGCTGTAGTAAAAATTGCTGTACCCCTTCGAGATTTTTTCCAAAAAATTAATATCAACGGAATTACTGAATATATTCCTTACTTAATTTCCACACTGTAAATGAAACTTTCAATATATTATTCGATTTTTTAATACTAGTAACGACATCTACTAAAAATTATCTCAACTCTCTTCAACATATTTTTTTAAACAAAATATTTTTTTTGTTCTTAGCAACTTGGAGTTGATGTATATGGTTATCAAGTAATGTCCGATCTACAAGTAAATCAATTCGTGGCTCCTGATGGTTCCAAACCATTTGGCGAAGCGCCCGATACGCAACGAGCCGTTGTTTCGTGGAAACCAATTTAAATTGAAAGGTTTAAAATATATATTAGAAAAGTTCCTTATAATTAATTCAATATAATTTTGTATATTATATCATACTCATCGTAATCATTTTAATTTAAATTAAAAATAATATTTCGCAACAGGGGAACTTATTTTTAGCAAAGCAGTATTTTGCTTCTAGATGCTCAAAACAAATAACGAATTTATTATTGTATAATATTTAAATTTTAAATTATATAAATTAAATTGTAAATACAGTTTTAGATTAGTAAGTTTAGTTTAGAAACACATACGTAATAATGTATAAATATTTTAACTTAATTTTAGAATTATTTGTATATTTAAATAAAATAAAGATAAATATAAATTATTATTTTAGTTTAGAAGCCCTAAACATAAATAATTAAAATATATTTACTACATTTTCATTTCATTTATTATAGTTTTAATACATCGTACGATCGTACTTTAAATACATAAATTATTTTATTGTTTTTTTTTCTGTTAGTACACTCTTTATCAAATACATTGTTTATATGAAAATATAACATTTTTATTAAATTATTAAATGTAAGCTAAAAAAAATCCTTTGTTCCTTAAGTAGATATATGAAATTATCTAAATTAAATAAATATTGAATAACCACTGAAAAAACATTTGTAATTCTATAAAAAATATACTTTAAATTCCATAAAAGCCATATTTTTATTGAAATATTATTCTGTTTAAAAATTAGTTTATAAATATGCAATTTGAAAATCATTTAAATATAGGTTTGTAGTAGATGAACTCAGATTCAGTTATGTAATCACTTATATTAAAATGATTTTTGTTTTTCATATTTGATTTACAATTTTTCAGTCAGTAACTCATTTAATTCGATAAAGTATATTATATAATGAATTTTAAAAGATTGGTAAAACTTAGACCATTTTGAAATTTGAAGAAAATAGGTAAAGAACAACAGTAAATGTTGAATTTATTTTATTTATTTAAAATAAATGCAGTAGACATTCATAAATATTAGGAGTATTATTTACTAAAGCAAAATGAAATGTAAAATCAGTCAAATGAAATTTGGAATCACTAAATAAGTTAACTAACCAACTATGTATCAACCAATTTATAGATTGGATTTTGAAATAAAAGAAAAATTTCTGACATATATCTATAAAATTCATTAGAATGTTACATGTTCTATAACATTTTATATTGTACTAGTACGCATGCGTACTAGGTGACACTAAACGATAGATATACAACAGAACTCTGTCTTCTTTCTCGTTTCAAAGTATGTATAATCAACACAGATTTGTAGGTAAATCGGTAAATCTCCATTGTGAATGATTTGACTGTGAAACAAGACTTTATTACTATTTGAAAACACAGATAGATTTTCATTTGGCAAATCAAGCTTCAATCACAGCACTTGCACTATTCTTAAGTAACATAAATAATCAATCAATCAAACGAATTTCCAAACAGAATGAAACACAATAAAAACAATAACAATAATAATAAATTAAATCTTAATTAGCAAGCAGGAAACGTGGGAGTAAATTCACTTAATGCAATCGTTAATTTCTGTCGTACGAGGTAGGTGGCGATAATATCCGCAACTTTATCGGGCAGATCTTCATGAATAGCATGTCCGCATCGTGGTAAAACCTGCATTTGAAATTTACCCTGCATCTGTCCGACAGTGAGGGCCGTATCCAGTCCGTGTATATTCGCTAATAGCAATAGTTTTGGCACCGACGAATTTAGAAACAATTCCGATAAACCTTGGAACCAGCCCCTCCAATGGACTTCCGTTTTACTTAAATTTATTCGCCAAGCATACGAACTGGGTGGTTCCATTCGTCCCACTTGATTATTCTCGTGATTTTCCGCTGCCACCACTTCTTCCTCTGAAATGGTTTCAATGCCGCTTGGCGTTGGCAGCGTTTTTAGCTGCTCATTAATATCATCAGCATCATTCATTTCGCTATTTGAATTTAGTGCTGAAAATTCGCTGACTTCGGTCGCAGCTAGCTTCCCATTAATCGAGTTTTTAATCTGACCGGGCATTGAAACACGCGCTGATTCTAAATTATGCGTTTGTCCGCTGCGATAACACCATTGTATCGCGTGTTCGATATTAATGAAACTCGTGGGCCGATTACGCAAAAATGTCTGCATACTCGATAAACTTTCCATAGCTGTACCTTCAACAACATCGATTACAACTAAACCGACACAATTTGCCATATGCAGGGCACAATGCACCGCTAACGCTCCGCCCATACTATGCCCAATAACAACAAACTGATCTTCCGGTGTCTGAAGTTCATTAATTAGGGAAATAACATCGTTAGTTAAATTCTCTATCGATAAATTTTCATCATCCGATGTATGAGTTTCGCCATGTCCGCGAATATCAATTGCAAGAATTTTACACTGAATTTTACTTGATATTTCGCGAGTAAATAGCGACCAAGTTAATGCAGAATAACCACCACCGTGAAGTAATAGTAAAGTGGGACCTTCTACACCTGATAAATAAACTCGAAATGTATTGGAACTGATATTTATATCTTTAAATTCCGTGAAATAATTGTCCCAACTGATTGGCGAAAAATCTTTTGCTGGTGCTCTAAAATATAATAAATTATTTCTAGTATATTTACGAGTATCATTTCAATATATTTACCTGTGAGGTAATCGAGAATCGCGAGGTTTCAACAATGATCTGTGTAAATAAGACATTGTTGCTTATATTTAGTGTTCAACTATCACATGCTTCCAGAAAATGCCGGTACTCCCTCGAACGCAGCTAAATTAAACCTTAACCTACAAATATAATAAATGGATTTTAAAAATTATATATTTACAAATTTTATTATAGAAAAACTTAATGGCAATAAATTTTTAATAGCCACATAAATTTATATATTTTCTCTAATCATATATATTCTAAAGTTAAAATAGTATTATAAAACATACGTAAAATAAACAAGCACTCCCCAAAAGCGCTCGTCCTACGAGTTTTTCAACCAATTGAAATAACACCGAACTTAAAAAGGATAACTCGAAACAAAACTGTCAAGTGCCAAGTGTTTTTGACAGTGATGTCAAGGGTATTATGTATTATGAAATGATTATGAACGCCATGAAATTTGAACATATTGAAATATTATTTTCAAATTAAATATATAAATTAAGAGTAATTTACAAATATATATATATATATATATATATATATATATATATATATATTTTTTGTTTGAATATATTAGCAACGCAGTTTTTAAATAAATATATTTATTATCTTCGTCTATTATCAATTGATAACAAAAATATTATGATACAATGAATTAAAAACTGTATGCATAATACATGTTCGTGTGTATTTTGTGTTGTCGTAAAATATAAAAAATACATACGTCTAATTTGAAACTTGAAACTTTATTTTTGTTTATGTTGATATGTAAATCGAATTTCATACATATTTTCATTTGCTGAATGTTGGCTAGAATGCGTCACCATGCATGCGTGGTGCCGTGGTGATTTTGTTAGATAAGTGAAGTGTGGACACATGTGATAGTTTAGTGTGTTTTAATAAAAAAATATATCGTAAGTAATATATGAATCAAAGAATACTAATATTAAACTTACGTGGAAACTTGTCATGCAAATGTTTATACTATTGTAGAATATTGGATTAGTTGTTTGCTTGAAGAAACAGTAAAAATATGAACCCATCATCACCCAACCTGTCCTCTCCAGATTCAAATGTACGGTAATTTGCCCATCTAAATTTAGATGGTATCATTGATATTTTTCATTTTGGTAGTAATTCTTCCTGAATGTCTATTGTGTAACAACAATGTAAAGGTTTTTGGCAAAAAAATTGCGATGCCAAAACTAGGTTAAGTTCCCTGAACGGTACGTGAAACATCAAGGTTATAATTTTTTGCCGCCGGTTCTTTCCTTCAACAAATTTCCCACTGTTTTCCGCTGTTAATTCTACATTTTTAATAATTCTCCAAGTGTAAACATTGTTGTAACATATATTTAAGTGATTTTTAATATATAGTTGCAAAAATATTTTCTTCGGAAAGTCCGGTGACATATACAAAACAAATGTGAGGTGTCTTATGAAAAATACAGTGATTAATTTTTCTAAGTAATTTACACCTAATACTTGATAAAGCATTCATAATCAACTAATTTTTATTAATTAATATTATACAATTTAACATTTCATAATAAATTATAAAGTTTTGTGACATCTTGAGTAATAATGTGAAAGATACAGCATAATTGTCATTGGAAAATAGAAATGTTTTTGCAACGAAAAACAACTAACAATAATAAATTGATGAATATTTGTGCAAATTCAATGAGAAATTACGAATCAAACAACTGTCAATTGAGTATTTATGATTATTATGACATTTATGTGAATAGGACAATTATATAGACCAGTTTTTGAGGGTCATGGAGACAGATTTTTTGAATTTTCACGATGAAGAACACTTCGGTACTGGATTATACCAGGTGAAATATATTTTCGAAAAACAAAATTCATTCAAATTGAATCTTGTAACCTTTAGTATTTAATTCATTTGGAATGTATTTTAGAATGAATTACTTGACGATTCTCAGAGTTCACTATTAGATATGGTTCGTGACGATTATTCTCGACAAGATTCTAGCGAATATGATCATTCACATCTCTGGGAACAAGATGTTGAAAGAGAGTAAGTTTCTCATTTAAAAAAAAAAAACTTGGTAATTTATGTGACATACTTTCATTATCATTGATATATATATATATATATATATATATATATATATATATATATATATATATATATATATATATATATATATATATATATATATATATATTATATATACTGATTTTTTTAAGCAACTTCTTTAGATAAACTTTATATTTGATTTTAACTTTCATTTAAATTTATATAATATATGCAAATTCGATCTATTTTATCACTTTTATCTCAAATTAGCTGATCATAAAATCCATTTTTATTTTTGAGATTAAAATTTTGAAAATTTCTTTCTGAAAACAAACTTTTTAGACTTAATGGCGATGTGGCAGTTATACCAATGTCCAGTCAAATTGATACATTTCCAAAATTATCAAATTCTCCACCTTCAAAAGATTTTCAGAAAATATTTACAGATTGGCAACACTTGACAGCTATTGAAGTAAGTATATTTTTATATTTCTATTTATATAATATAGTCGGCTAATGTTCGGCTCTTGTTCTTACATGACAATGTATTAAATTAAACCAACGAAATTAACCATATTTTTCATTTTTATTAATTAAAAATCGGTGATTTTTCTTCTGTTTGTGCATTTTTCGATGAAATATTAAAAATTTTTATGTAAGTTTACGTAATGTTTTATATAACAGTGCCTTTATGATATTTGTAATAAATTTTATTTCAAATTCAATTGTGTGAAACAGGTTATTATTTCTAATTATTTAAATATAAATATATTTTGATACATTTAACTGATTTTTATAAATTATACTATATATTTTGATCTAGATAAATAATTTTTATTATTAAAATATTATATTTGAATATTTTATTGTGATCATTTAAATTGTCATTATAAATTATTGGAATTAATTAATATTCATATAATGAATGTATATTATATTTTCGTAAATTACTTCGGAAACAAGTTTGTTTTTTTTTTTAAGTTTTTCTTATTAATGAGTAAGAGGTTATGTTTACGCGAATACATTTTAAATTTAACCAAAAATCATAGTTTATTTTCAACGTGTCTGGATTATTAATTATTTTTTTAAAATTTATCTATCACTAATTCATATAAATATTCAAAATTAAAATATGAAGTAGTTAAAAATAAATATACGTGATTGTTATTTGTACTTATAAAACTAATAAATAATAATTCAATTCTAATAACAGACAACATCAAATGAAGATTTAACAGCCGATCTTCATCTGCCGGCAACAAATCTAGTAAACGATATGTTAGACTGTTTCAACCCTTCAAATATCACAATACCAGCAACATCAAGCATTAGTCAGTCAATAGTACAGCCAAAAATTGAACAACATGTCGATATAATTCCATCCTTTGATTTTTCAAACACAACCATTCCGGAAGTGAAACCCAGTTTCGAATCGGAAACAAAATTCAAGAAAAAAGACATCGCCGCTAAACCGGTCGTTCGAAAAATGGGCGGCAAAAATTTAGAACTTCTGAAACAAGTTGTCAAAGAAGATATTGATTTGGATACGTCGTTTAAAAGCGAGCTAAATAGTTCAGATGAATTAGATAGTGCAAATGATAGTTTTGATATTACAACTTATGTGAACGGAGACGATGATTTACTACAAAATTTTCAAGAACAAGAAGAAAAGAATGATGATGCTGATGATGAAGAAAAGGAAGAAGAAGTAGTAGAACAACCAGTTGTTGTTAAAGATGAGAAATTGTATGCGAGAAAATATGGCGGATGTTACGAAAAGAAATTTCCAGATGAACAGGATGATAACAATGAGCCAGAAATTAAAGAAGAAATCGTTGAAGATAAGAAGAGAAATTTACACGAAGATTCAGAGGAAGATAATATCGATGTCGAAACTGTATCCGAACAAATGCCTGTCTTACAAGCACGTGATTTAACTTCACTTTTAGAACAATTCGAAGCGAGCGAAGCTGTCAATCCCAAATTACCTCAAAATCTATTTGAAGAGAAAGTTGAAATCGTAAAACCAGAAAAAAATCAGCAAACAAAACCAGCCGATCTAATTAAATCTAACGTCAAAATCACCACAGAGACCAAATCTACCTCAGAAAATCATTTATTAGGATCAAAGCAGAAATATTCCATAATTGAATCGAAAAATAAAGTAAATTCAGAGTTAAAATCTTTGAAAAATACATTTAATAAACAGCAAAATAAAACAATTCACGATTCGTTGCCGATCGATTTAATACAAAAAATCAAAGCAAGTGGAACGAAGAAACAAATATCTGTAATACCAGCAATGCCAACGAAGAAAGCAAGATGTCGTCAAGAAAATAAAACGAAACAGCAACAGCAACAACAAAAAATGATTGTGCAACTACAAAATTGTGCAAATGAGTCTTTCCAATTAGATCACGATTACTGTACAATTTCCCCTGCAAAAATCAACCAGACCCGTTCAAGAAGAAATTCTTCCGATTCGGAAAATCATATTAAGAAATTTAATTCTCCCGATAGAAATTTCTGCACTATCCGTAAAGAGAAATGTGATAATAAAATTGAGTATTTCAAGAAACAAACTGACAATTCAGGTGATAACGAGGATGCGTGCAAAATTAAGAAGAATATAGGAAATCTAATTGATGATACAGCAATACGGATAGGAAAACAAATTAAGAACGCAATTAATAACGAGAATGCATTAAAACAGAAACTCATCCTGAGCAGAAGTCAAGAATCATTACTTAAAAATCAACCTACTAGTAAACATCCGGCCGGTAAGCTAATGGTATCATTATTAAAAACAAATAATCGAAACAATCCCAATTTAATGAATAAAGTACACGGTGGTAATACAATAATTAACACAATTAATACAAACGATGAACAAATACAAAATATTATCGTCGCTGATGATTCGAATCGCAATTGCAAGAAACGCAAATTAAATCTCGAAGAATATAAAAAATTGCGAGGTGATATTATCAAATTAAGTAGCTGTGAAAATTCGCTAAATAATTCGCCGGGAAACAGTGGTAATAATAGTCCAATGCCGGAAAAACCAATTGAAGAAAAGTATCAGGAAGTTATGATGAAAATGGCTTCGGAAATTTTGAAAACTAATGCCAAATCAAAATCCACAATTTCCGACGCGACTTTAGAAGAATTTGTTCTTCCAAACGCACAAAAATCGGTCAAAAAAGAAGATAAAATCGATGAGAAACTTGAAGATTCAACTCAAATGTCACCTCAAAAAGTTGCGGAAAATTACAAAATTAAAACAATTGTCAGTATTGGTGTTAACACAGACGATAGTTTTCTAAAATCACAAACAAATGATTCAAAAATATCTTTTAAACTCAGCAAGAAGAAAGAGATACAACGCAATAAATTTTTCGATACAAAATCTTCAGAAAGTGAAGATGGATGTCCCAAAAAAGATACAAACGTAAATAAATCAAAATTAAGTGAAATCATAACACCAATTTTGCAGAATGCAAGTTCGAAAATTAATAGTAATTCCTTAATAACAAATATAACAGCAACATTACTTCAGCAAACGCCAAAAATGGTTCAAAAATCGGAAAATACTGAGAATGTTTCAAAATCAAATTTAGAGAAAAATGAGCCCATTGAACATGGTGAAGATAAAACTGTTATTATTTTGAATAAAAATGACGAAAAACCGGAAACTAAAACAATTGGAATACAAACTGATAATGTTAGTAATAATGAAGAAAATGTTAAAGAAAAATCAGCGAGACAGTACCGTTCTAGAAGAGATTCTAGTACTTCAAGTACAGCATCGATTTCGAGTTTGAAGACGAAAAATAGTTGTTCGAATTCTGTTCGAAAGGGATCTCACAGACAAAGGTAAATTAATTCCATTGTCTATTTTAATTGTAAATAAAACTTTGTAGAACAATATTGGTTCAATTTCTCTATAGTAAACCAAAAATGATGAATTTATCATTTATAAAAAAAATAATTTAGTAGATACATGTAAAATACGTAATTGTTAAAAAGTTGACATCATCTTCCAATTATTTATTTATTCTCTATTAATTAAATGTAGTCATCGTACGAGTTCGTCAAACTCCATATCAAGTTCATTGGGTTCAAGATGGTCCCGATCAAGGTCACGTTCAAGGTCGAGGTCGAGTTCTCATTCCGATTATACACAATCGTCCTATTCAAGGTAAACATACTTTTATTGATTTTTGTTTTTTATTGTTTTTGATAAATGATAATTATTCACTTTGAAATTATTGTATAATTACTTCTCAAAATATAGAAATTTTTAGATAAAGTAATAAACGTAATTAGAAATTATTATTATTTTTTTATTACAGTAGTTCATCTCGCTCAAAATCTCGTTCAGTGTCCCCGTCCAGAAGATGGCACTCAGATCGCACTTCAAGATCACGTCACAGATATAATCGTTCTCGTAGACGATCTAGATCTAATTATAGAGACAGAAATTATCGACGGTCCAGGTAAGATAAAAAAACATTAGTCCGTATTCTCACCTCACTTTTCCTGAAAAAGTGCTTTTATTATTAATTTCAAAATATCTTTTTTACTTCTGTCTTTCATCAAATAGAAATAGTTTTCATTATATTTGATATTATAAAATTTAAATAAAGTACAGGGCTATTCAAAATGAAAGAACAGATTTCAAACATTTAATTCGTCCAAACTACAAAAGATAGAAACATGATTCCTACGTTCATTGAAAAAGAAAAGTTTACAATTTAAATAGAGGGGTGGTAGAAGTTCCAATCACGGCCGCATTTTGTGTGCTACAATTAGCAAAACTAGAGTCCATTGTTGAAGTTCAACGTGCATTTCGCCGTCAATTTAATAAACGACCGCCGCGTCATAAGCAAATTTACAAGTGGCATCGAAAATTCGTAGAAGATGGTTGCATCTGCAAAAGAAAAAGCACGGAACGTCTACGCACATCGAACGAGAATGTAGAGCGTATTCGTACACTTTACGAAAGGAGCCCAAAGAAATCCACATCACGAGCAAGCATGGAACTTAACATTCCTCAACCAACGGTATGGCGAATTCTCAAACATCGTCTGCACATGAAGCATAACATAAAATTGTAAACTTTTCTCTCTCCATGAACGTTGGAATCATGTTTCTATCTTTTGTAGTTTGGAAGCATTAAATGTTTGAAATCTGTTCTTTCTTTTTGAATAGCCCTGTATTTTAAAATGCTTAATAAATAATTTGACTTTTGGCAAAAATCACTTATATAAATGAGATGAGGATACGGGCCATTGTTTTATAATGTCTTTGTTTGAACAATTTTTATTATTCGATAACTTTATTCATGTTGACAAGTTTATAATGTTAATATTTTAGTGGACTGTATAATATAATAGTTAAAGTAACACAAATTCAAATAATACAATAATAATACTCAAAAAAAAAAAATACAAGAGACGCAATAAGTTAAACTGCATATAAACACGCAACCATCACTATGCGAGTCTGATATATACTGTACTGTATGATATACTGCTTGCTACTGACTGCAACTAGCAACTGAGTCTTTAGTTCGTTTGGGGTGGGTCACCCCCTCTACGTATCATTCACACACACACACACATACGCACTTGTGCACAAACAGTCTTCTACCTTTAGTTTTACAAAAAAAATTAAAATAGAATTTTGTTTTTGTTAATATGTAAACTATATTATACAGAAAAATAGGATAAATTAATCAGTTTGAATGTTTTAACACGTTCGCTGCCGGTTTGAAATCATGTACTTCCGCTAGAGGCCGACTAAATACAACGCATATAAACACAAACAGTCAAATACCGCGCTGGTGCGTAACCGGCACCCAACAAAGGTATCATTTCACGCGCCAGCGCGTTACCGGCAGCGAACGTGTTAAATAATTTTTACTGTAATAAATCTCAACTGGCAAGTGTAAATTATTATTAACACAAGGCCTGGAAATGAGGTAAACAAAACCGTCAACTTATGAATGTGGAAAAATGACTGCTAGATGCGCTTTTTCCGACCTT